>JAIUCV010000381.1:600000-804919 GCA_026724425.1 Erythrophleum ivorense | reverse complement strand
ATAGAGATAGCAAAAAAGGGATTTCTCAGTAAACTTGTTTATTTCAATTGGAGTGGTTGGTTTTTTGAGACATAATGGAAAGTTTTTTTTTTTTATTTTGGCCTACAAGAGGACTAGGATGATGAGTAACATAGCTAAGGATAGAGTTAGTCATGAAGATAAGAGGAATTGGTTTTGCTATCATGGTCAGGTTTATTATCTTTGGTCAAGAAAGATAAGCTGCAATAAGATTTTTGTGATCTTTGATATGTTAAACCATAAATTTATAGCATGAGATCTAGCCTTTTCATTTGAATAACTATTTATCAAGAAAGGCTTTTCTCTTAGATTCTAGTATTTTAGGAAAAGATTAATTATCCATTTAAACCACACAATTATAGGGACTAAGATAGAAACTAAAATTTTCTATTCCTTTTTTTAATAGCCAATATTTCTTTGTAAATAGTATGATAATACTTTTTAGATTCTTTGAATAATGCACTTGCATGACCACAGTAGTATTGTTAGCCTTTAATAGCTCTTTAAAAATCAACACTAGCATCAATTTAGAGTATCCTTTTCCTTTTGTCAATAATCTTTAAGGGTAAAGGATTTTATGTGATTTGCTTAAGGTGATTTATAACTATTGTTTGTTCATGTTTCTAAGGTGAGGGATTTTTCTTTTTCTAAAGTTTAGACAATTAGATAGTATAATTTGAAGCATGTGGAATAAAGTCTCTAATAAAGTTAATTATTCCAAGAAATCCTTGGATTTGTTTTGAAGTAAGATCCTTATCTGAAAACTTAAAAAGTTTTTAGGTAATGTGTAGGCTTAGATAGTAATGTCCATTGGATATATTCATCCAAAAAATTCAATTTGGGTTTGGCTCAATTGACTTTTACAAATGGAGAATATAATACTATACTGTTTAGTGATGTACAAAAATTATTGAAGGAGCCTTTTATGATATTTATTTTTGAAAAAAAAAAGAATATCATCAATGCAAATAAGAGTTCTACATAGATTAGGCTCATATATCTTCATAATTGCTTTTTGAGAAAAAGATGGTGCAACTTTAAGTTCAAATGACATGACTATCCATTAGTATTAAGCATTTGTAATACAAAATACTCTTTTATATCTCTCAAAAGAATCAATGCCCCATTGTCAAAAACCAATTTTAAAATCAAAATTAGAGAAAACCTTTGCATATTTAAGAATGGCTATTTGTATGGTGATTTTTGGAAGAGGAAAGTTATCATTTTTGGAGAAATATATTTAAAGGCTTGTAATTGATAACTAATCTCTTCTTTCCTTATTTCAACTTTAATCTTTGTTCAATATAAAAAGCTTGACATGTATAATCTAATTTAGTTAGTTCAATAAGACCTAGCGTCAACAAGGAAGCACATTCATCTTTGGCAAGTGCTAGATCATCAAGTTCATTTCCTGGGTGTAATGCTTTGATAGGATTTATATCCTTATTCATTTTGAAAGGAAGTTGGACAAAGAAGTCTTTGTTTTTTCAAAGTGGAGAAGGATGACTAAATTGATCATGGCCTTCAGGGCAGA
Source organism: Erythrophleum ivorense (assembly GCA_026724425.1). Taxonomy (NCBI): domain Eukaryota; kingdom Viridiplantae; phylum Streptophyta; class Magnoliopsida; order Fabales; family Fabaceae; genus Erythrophleum; species Erythrophleum ivorense. Next base: position 803,367 of record JAIUCV010000381.1, on the reverse strand, counting down.
GTTCCATAAGTTGATGTCTAATTTCTTGATATCTATGATAAACTTGCTAAAACTCGAACAATTTTGCAATATACGTATAAGGCTTAAAGTTTTATTTGAATCTAATTTTTTTAATAAGGATTTACAACTACTTGGCTTGGCAATAAACGTATATTCCTATAAGGATATATTTATCAAGAAGACTACTTCTAAGAACTTTTGTCTAAATAATATAATTTGAAAAGAACCTTATACCAATCTTTTTTTTTTGTAATAAGATTCACCTTAAAAAAAAATTTCATCTGCCACACTGAAGTATTTTGAGTGTCTTTTCCAAGCCTTAGAGGGAAGCATAGCAGGATTCATCAAATTTTTTGAAACTCTAATATTGATGTATGCAATGATAGAGATTGACTTGTGGTACTTGCTTTTAAGAACTTGCATTTCAATGTAAGGCAAAGATGGTTCCATCTTTTCTATCTAATTGCATGGCGGGATTGAATAATTGTACTGAAGAAAGTTTTTTGTATCTTTCGAAGCACTAGAGCTTTCTAAAAAGAATTATGTATCAAAATCTTTTAAAGCAAGTAAGGTGAAGATAGTAGTATCATTATCATCTTCTTATTCTAAAAAAAGTTCTTTTATCTCTTTATCTTATTGAAGAGGAATATTGGCTTGAAGTTATTAAAGAAGCTTGACATCTTTTTTAAACTTATTGGGACATTGTTTTGCAAAATATCCATTTTTTCCACAAATATAGCATCTATTTTTTCTTTTATGTTGAGTAGTCCTTTTCTTGAAAAATCTTACAAGCCTTTTGTATCTTCGCTTGAATTTATTATGACTCTTGAAGCAAGCTTTGTGAAAATAAGATTTTTTCTTGGTAGGACACGAATATCTAGTTTTGTCTTTACACTTGATTTAGAGATATGACTTCTTACAAACTCTTTGAAGAGCGATTTTTTCCTCCATCACATAATCAAAAATTTTATATTTTTCACATAGCTCTTCAAGTGTAGCAAGGGCAAGTTGATATATTTCTCCTAAAAAGATATCTATTGCATCTCTTTAAAGTGATTGAATTGCTTTTCAGGAGTTATGGTTGAAGTTTTTTTGGTATTAAAGCTGTGAAAGCATATCTAAGATTAACATCATTGAACCCATTTAGCATGTAATATCTTTCAGTTATCTTTTGGTAATGGAGATCAAAATCCTTTTGGTTAAGAAAGCAATATCTCATCTAGAAATACTCTCGTCTTTTTTGCTTATCCATTAAGTGGAAATTACCAAGAAATGTTTTATGAATCATACCAAGAATTTGATTAGCTCTTTGAAACTGGGTAGCTTGAATTTGTCTATACTCCCCTAAACGTTTTGAAATCATTCTTAGAGAGTTCTTGTTAATCTTGCTATAAATTTTGTAAGCACCATTTATAGATTAGCTTTAGCTTTGTTATTTGGATATCAATCCATGTTGCAAACTTATGTAGTTTATCTCTCTATTCTTCTGGGGGAATATAATCAAAAGTGAACCAATGTCCATTGGTAGGATGAGTTTGAACATGGGTATGTTCCAGAAAGGTTTTAGTATAGGGATAGTGCTCAGCATATTCTTCACTTTCAATTTGATCCACATTGGATTCTTTAATTTCTTTAGCTAGATTAGGAGGGGCCATATAAAAGGTTAAGACATTAGTATGGTCATTTGATTCATTAGAACTAATTTCTTTCAAACCCATTTTATTAGTACATCCTAAATCTATAGGAATGAGATAGACTTTTTGCAAGGGCCATAGTTCTAAAAGATTTATGAGTTTCTTTGGCTGTTAAGTAGAGTAGATTGTTTTCCTATTTGAATTGGTTGTTTGTCTTTGGTGTTTGAAGGTGGTGACTGGCTCTTTTTGGGAGAAGAGGGAGGTGTTTGAATTTTCAAAAGTTTAAAGGGTTAAGGTTTGATCCAAGAAAGGAATGGATTGTATTTCATATTTGTGTATTTAGTCTTTATAGCGATCTAAGAGTTTTGGGTACAAGTATTTCTTTTGAAAGCTAAGAAAGCTGGAAGGGTTGAAGATAATCCTCTTTTCTTCTAAAGACTTCTTAGTTTATTTTAAAACATTTTTAATAATTTAATTTAAAAGGGTAAAGTGAATATGGATGAGATAGGTATGGGTTTTGGATGGGGTTATGTAGTGAAGAATAAGATTTGTAAATGCCTTTGTTTTGCTCTTTTGCCAAATCTTTTTTAATTTGGCCAAATTGTGACTCAAGTCTCCTAATTTCTTATTCTATTTTAAAAAATGCTAGGCTTGTATATCCTTTTTATGATAAAGCTTTTCAATCTTGCAGTTAGAGAAGAAAGTAATTTATTATTTTTAATTATTAAATTAATAAATTTTGTATGATTAATAATTAATTGTATTTGAGTTTACATAACTCTTATATTAGCCTTTTATAAAGATCAATCAAAAGAAATGAATATTTCTTATTCTTCTTCTTTTATTATTATTTTTATATAAAGGAGGGCTAAGAAAAACAATTGTAAAAGTGTCACTTTGAAAGAGAGTTTTGTTTAGATAAAAAGTCTATTACTTGAGTTTAAATTTTAAAATTAACATTTAGAGTTATTTATTCTTTAAAATACATTAGAATGATATAGATGTTTACCTTAAAAATCATTCTTGAGATAGGTTTATATCATGTTTGGTACAATTGAGAGGGGATTGAGAGGAGAGAGAGAGAGAGAGAGAGAGAGAGAGAGAGAGAGAGGGGCAGGGGTGTGCAAAATTGTCTCAACCTAATTGGCCCATCCCGGCCTGATGGTGCATCAGGCTGGGAGGGGTTGAGAAAATAAAAAAAAATTAAAATAAGGTCGGGTCAGGATAATACTTTTGGTCGAGATGAGATTCGTGATAACATTTTGGCTCTATTTGGCCTAACTCGGCCCAAGGTCTCTATATGTGTATATATATATATATATATATATAAAGATAGGGACTAAATTAAAAAAAAATTAGGGTCTTTTTATAATTTTAACCAAAATTTTTAAATATATTTTATAAATTATAAATAACGAGAGGGGTCAAAATTTATGTTAAAGTTCTCTCCTAAATATAATTATCACATTCATGTAAGATAATAAAATTAAAAATACATATTTTTTCAAATTTTAGCTACTATATTTGTATTTTTTTTAATTTTCTTCCTTGAGTTCATATTTTTTCATGTTCATTGCATAAATTTTAAAAAATATATTAAAAAAATAGTTATATACCCAAAATAATTGAACAAATATAAAAATATAAATTTTTAAAATTTAAAAACTTTTTTTTTAAAAAAAATTAAGTCAGGACTCGGGTTGAAATCAGGCCAAACCTGGGACAAATTTTTTGCCTCGAAGTTGAAATCAAGTCGAGACTCGAGTTGAGACAAATCCTGACCTGTGCCCACTCGATGAAATATTAATTTGGCAATGTTTGGTAAATATGAGTAAATTTTGTTTAAAAAGATTTTTTATTCTAGAGCTTCCTTCACAAATATGAAGGAAAGGGCAATTTTTCAGTAAAAATAGTAGGTGGAATGTCCAATATGCCCTTAAGAAAATAATTTCAGGACAGTGTAATTTTTCTATTATTGGTAATTCTAAATTTGTTATTTGAATTAAAAATTTAAAAAATATATTATATTTTATTATTTTAAAATAAAAAATTTTTAAATAAAAAAAATAAAAAATATTATTTTATACAAAAATAATTATTTTAATTTTTTATACTAAAAATATTATAATTATTTGTGTTAATTTTATTGTTATTATATTATTTTTACTCTATTAAATATATAAATACAAAAGTATTCACGTTATTTTTCATATTATATTAAAATATAATTTAGTACTCCAAAATTCTATTCCATTTACATTTTAATTACCTTAAAAAAATTTTCATTCTATTAACCGTAACATTAGTAATTTGAGTTGACGTTCAAATTGATTTGAAGACTTCGCCAGTAAGACTGATAAAATAAATTAACAAATACAGCTGCAAAGATGATGCCATAACTTTGAAAAAGAGATTTATGAAATAACTTCTCAAAATAAAATGTTGGTGCTATAAATATCTCATCAAATTAATAACACAAAATCATGCCATTTTGGGTTCAACTGAGCTTACGACCTTGGGGTAACAAGATTTTTGTGGAGGGCTGGAAGAAAAGGGCATATTCATCAGTATCAGAAAGCCACGCTCATTTCTTTCCCCATTGGGTTTCCCAAGCTACTTCTTTCTTCTGCTTTAGCAGCAAGTATTGTATTTTCATCTTTTCCTAGGCCGTTCGTTATTGTAATGGATTTGCTGTTCCCTCTGAAACCCCATAATGTCAATCTCAAACCACCCTCATCTCTCTTCCTTCCTGTGCCTCTCAAGTTCCAGTCTTGTCGTACTTGCTTCACTCCTCAGTCTGCCTCTAAACACGTTAGGATTCGGTGCGAGTTCGAAGGGAAAGTGAATGGCGCTCTTTCCGGCGACTTTGACCCCCGCTTCCTTGACCGGGTATGCATTTTTGCTTTATCTGCCTGCTTTTCTCGGTCTGGCGAAATTTCATTTACGGAGGTGCATTTTAACACTTGTAACATTGCGTTTGGGTGAAGGGTTGATTCATTTCTCTTTGTAAAGGTTGCAATGTTTAAACCATTTATAACCTTTTGTCTGTTCCTAGTTACCCCAAAAGAGAGTTCAAATTTATGTATTGTACGTTGCTATCATATTCCACAGAGATGAACTTCTAATAGTTGTTTCGAGTGAGAAGCTCTCTGTTTGAGATGTTCAGAAAACTTAGATGAAGTTTTTAGGTGTTTGGCTATCGAGTTTTTTCGATCAATTATAACACATGGACAAACTTTTTATGGACAAACATTTTAGGCGTCAATGGAAAAATGTCCACATGTAATGTTTTTAGTGTAAAACTTGGCAGCAAATACCTAAAGAAGTGTATCAAAGTTTTGTCCTTGATATGTGCTGTACTGCTGTTATCCTGGATACACACACAGCGGATTGGTGAGAGTGTTTAATGTAAATAAACACAAGAATGTTACAGAACACTTTGAAATAAACTTTGGGCATGCTTGAATTTTCTAGGCTTGTAAATGCTTTATGGTTTCTAGGCTCTTATAATAATTATCGTGTCAATACGTTTATCACAAATGACATATTACAAATTCAATAGTCCTACATAGTTTTTCTTATCTTAATATGCTGTGTTATGTGCAGATTTAGTTCTGAAACAGCGGCCCTTTATTTTAACATAATAAGGTGGCGACTTTCCCCTGGAGTTTTTTTTTTTTTTGGGGGGGGGGGGGGAGAGTTCTGGAATTTGGAGATCTTGGTGAATATTGAGCGTTTTAAGTGAGTTTCCATTTCTAGTATGCAGAGAGACTTCAAAGCTTTGTTGCATTCTTGTGCTATTAAGCCTATTTGGCTCTTTGTTTTCTTTTTGTTTCCCTGTTTTGGATGATACGTCATCCTCTTAACTACTTGTACTATTTCTCTCTTTTTGATGAAATTTCTTCTTTTATCCAAAGAGAAGTTTGAATTAATATAAAAGTATGTTGATTTTGACAATGAAATTTGTTTTCTTAGCAAAAAGCATTGGAGGCAGCGATGAATGATATAAATAACTCATTTGGAAAGGGAAGTGTTACAAGATTAGGCAGTGCTGGAGGTGCTTTAGTGTATGTATCTTCCCTACATTCTCCGTTGCTGCTTCGGACCTGACCCAATTGTATTGAATTTTTGAAAATTTTCAAATTGTGCTTTCCACTATCCTCTGTGTTGTAGATCAGATGACACATGACAGATTCTTAAACGTAATGTACATTGCAGTGAAACTTTTCCCAGTGGCTGTTTGACATTAGACTGTGCTTTAGGTGGTGGCCTTCCAAAAGGAAGAATTGTGGAGGTATTGACTCTGTCATTGTGCTTTTCTTAATTTCTTTCATCTTGTGTTCTTGTATACATTCTTTGGGTAATCATATATGGTGCTTAAGCCATATTGAAATGTGTCAGTAGTTTGTGAGATTTGTGATATGAACCATCAGATCAAGCTTGTGTGGGCATGTAGATGCCCTAATCCTTCCATTCTTAATTTTGCACTGTGTGATGGAACAGTTAGCTCTATAAACTTTTTACTTAACAAATTTGGCCTTTCATGATAAGCTCACATTATCTGCCCTATATCTTTCCAGATATATGGACCAGAAAGCAGTGGGAAGACCACCCTAGCACTTCATGCCATTGCAGAAGTGCAAGTAATTCATCTATCTAGATTTTTCTGCAATCATTAATTCCTCCACTCTAAGGGTTATTCAATGTCAAATACGTTATGGGATTGGGACCAATATTCATTTCTCTGATCATGTTGTGCAGAAGTTAGGAGGCAATGCAATGCTTGTTGATGCTGAGCATGCTTTTGATCCATCATATTCTAAGGCATTAGGAGTGGATGTAGAAAATTTGATTGTCTGCCAACCTGATCATGGAGAGATGGCTCTTGAGAGTAATGCTATCTTTGCTCTTCATGTTGTTGTGTTGGAATTGATATTAATTTTGGTATAGTCCATGTTGCAATAGGAGGGTGCTTTATGTCTTATGATGTATATGAATTGATTGTGTTTTCACTATTACAGTTGCAGATCGCATGTGTAGATCTGGTGCCATAGATCTCATTTGTGTGGATTCTGTGTCAGCTCTCACTCCTCGGGCAGAAATTGAAGTATACAATCACTTTTCTTCCTATTTGGGTTTTAATTATTATTATTAAAAAAAAAGGGATTGGATAGCATTTGTAACTCTTTGTGTGTTTTCATATGAATATATAGGGTGAGATTGGAATGCAGCAAATGGGATTGCAAGCTCGTCTCATGAGCCAAGCTTTGAGAAAGATGTCTGGAAATGCCTCTAAAGCTGGTTGTACTCTTATATTTTTAAACCAAATAAGATATAAGGTACTTCTAGGTAATTAGGTTTTACTTTCTGGATGTCCGCAAGCATATATATATATATATATATATATATTTATAAGTACTCTTTGTTCATGGCTGATTACCTAATCTTCTGAGTCCTTTTGATAATATATGTCAAACTTTGTTGGACTGAAAAGCTTTTGCTAATATGGCTTAACTTCCTTTACTTCTGTAGATTGGTGTTTATTATGGAAACCCAGAAGTGACAAGTGGTGGAATTGCTTTGAAGTTTTTTGCCTCACTTCGGCTTGAAATACGTCCCACGGGGAAGATAAAATCTGTAAGCACAAAATCTATGCCATAAATTAATTTATCTCTCTTTTGATTATTATATCATAATTGATTTATATGTGTGCATTTCATTTCCTTTTAGGCTAAAGGTGATGAAGAAATTGGCCTTAGGGTTCGTGTAAGAGTGCAAAAGAGTAAGGTATGTTAGAACATATGAGTATATGCCTGTCAATTTTTTCCTTTAATTGGTTTACCTCGTTTCAGTGATGCTGCTTGACATATACACTTGGAACTTGACATTTAGCTTTTGAAAATAGCTTTAAAATTTTTCTTTCAACTATTTGTGTGTTACTTTGTAAGTTTGGTTGCTGGGTTTATACTAGTTTTGGTGTAGAGACCTGCATTAGAAAAAGGAATAGCATAGTGAGACATTGAAGTAATATGTTAAATTTAAACCTCTATAGCATAATAGAATGTTTGGAATTTTCCGAGGATTGGATTTCAGGAAATATTGCTTCTTGCAATATCCCTCTATAGGTGCTGCCGATCCTGTGGTTCGGACAAACATTACTTCTTTTACATGAAATTTAAAGTTAGGCACTCTTCTTAAAGTTTGAATTCATGGATTCATCTACACCAGTCAATAAGTGCATGTGTTGCAGGACATTTAAGCTCAATCATAGAGAGCTAGTCCTGAAAAATGAAAGGAAAATTGAGGACGTATTATGTATGAATTAATTTTCAAGAAACTTAAGATTTCCTCAGATGGTAAATTTTCATCTTTCTGAATGGACCAGAACAGTATGATGAAAGAGAAGATCATATGCTGCCAAGCCTTTGCTACACAGCAAATATGCTGTAGCGGGAAGAACACCGTTCATCCCTTAGTGATTGTATTTACTTAAATGTCTTTGCTGATCTCATACAAGGTAGGGCAGGTGGAACGACCTTCTTAGTTGATGAGAGGATCTTTGGCTCATAAAGATTATATGGATAAAACACTGTTCTCTGTAATTATGGATATCTCTCTCTCTTTCTTTTCTTTCTCTGGGATTTGTTTTGAATTGTTTCCACAACAATTTTTCTATTTGACTGGAGCATGCCTGGTGAAATAAACAATAGCCTGCTCTTTCAGCTGAGTTTTTGTTTCCTGATCCCATAAAGCATCTTCAGGAATGTCTTTAGTCTTCTGAGAATGTCCTGATCTTCTTTTGTTCTTTGTTCTTACTAGAGCTGCACTTTTGTTTAGCATGAGCCTTGCGTTAAAAGCTTTCCTATCTTTCTTGTTCTTTTGAGACTTTAAAAAAAAAAAAAAAATTCTCTGCTCAGTTTTACTCAATGATGTCCTGATCTGCACTATGCTGTATTTCTCTGTGACTTTATACTTCTTGTTGAAGATTCCTGACTTAGAAAGTTGTGTTAGGTGTCAAGGCCTTACAAACAAGCTGAATTTGAGATTATATTTGGAGAGGGAGTTAGCAAACTGGTGAGTATTGCAGTGAAAAAAGCATTTTTCATCTCACAGTGTATCATTCTCTATTTTGACTTTATATCTGAATGCAGGGTTGCATTTTAGATTGTGCAGAAATCATGGATGTTGTCTCAAAGAAGGGCGCTTGGTATAGCTATGGAGATCATCGGTATATTTGCAAACAACTTCTTGCAGATTAATGTTTATTCTTTATAATTCGGCATGCCCTCTTCCATGTTGTTGATTTCTTTCCAACAGTAATTGACATACGTTATGTGTTGTTTAATTGCGACACTGCAACTTAAGGATAATGAAAAACAAAATTATCACATCTCTTTGGAGATCTGACTATAAAAGTAATTATTAACAGAGTCAGTTGTAATTAATGGAGAAAGAAAAAGATATGAATATGAATCAATAATGGCTAGGAAAAGAGAAAGAGAAGACTAGGATCAAACTTCCAGCATCTACGAAGACCAACTGATATCCTGCTTTGTCATGTAGCTTTACATCTATAAGTGTTGTGACCTGCTATTCCGTGGTATAAGACATGCTTTCTTATCATAATTCCCCCCTCCTCCCAGGGTTCCTTTATCATCACTAGTGGTCAGAAATTAGATAGGTTCATGTCAACTATCTTTCTCTTCCTTTTGTCTCTTATGCGAATTTTTGGCTATTTACTTGTATAGGAAAGTAGAATTGAAAAATATTTTTCTGTTTTCATATCTTCTTTACTTTTATTTATCATTCCTCTTCTTCTTCTTCCCCAAATGGTGGGCTGTGTCTTTAGATATAGAATTGCCATGGCATAATGTTATTTCTCCTCTATCTTGAAACAGGTTGGGACAGGGAAGGGACAAAGCAATACAGTACTTGAAGGAGAACCCTCGTCTTTTAGAAGAACTTGAAAAGGTTGGTTACTCTGAGCCTGCTGGATACTTTTGATTGAATAGTAAATTAGATCAGATGCCGTATACTCTTCTCTCTCTCTCTTGGATCAATTAAGTGATTGCTTGCTCCACTTTTGTGGCATTTACGCCTAAACGATTGTCTGTCAGGACACTGGAATACCAAATGATCTCACCTGGAAACCTTCATGGCATAGTTTGGGCAGCCAACTTCTCTTTTTCTTTTAATTAATTTTCCTCATCCATTTGGTTGTTATTCTATTAATTTAGTTTAGCCAAAGTTTTCCATCAATTGCGATGCTTTTCTTATCCTCATTGTAGTTCCTTTCTAATGATTCAGTATCAAGCATTACAATAGTGGTGACTGGTGATGTTCTCTTAAAGGCTGTAGTACCCGGCTACTTTGCGTGATTGTCTTGCTTCCATGTTGTTTACTACTCAATGGTTTTAGAGTGAAGTGAGTTGCTGAGAGAAGTTACATAAGTGAATTAGTTTAGAAGATTAAGTGTAGTTTTATCCTTGGCGTCAGACCACTCTGAATCTGTCTAATTACTTATTATAATGAAATCACTCGCAGGTAGTTCGGTCTTCATTGATAGATGGAACTGGCCAAGCAGGCTTTGCACATGCGAGAAACACACCACTACCGCATGAAGACGAAATTATATTTGAGGAAACTCACTGAGGAGCAAATTTTTCTGTCGTTACTGATTAAGGTGGGAGATGGATTGCAAACTGATAAAGTAAGAAAGATTTCTTCTTCCATGACAAATGGAAGTGCATGTGGCTTTGACGATTTAAACATCATTTCTCGGTTGAACCAGTTCCATTGGGAAATGTTAATGCAACTCAGGTGATTTAAATTATCCTGTATTCTCTTTGATTTTAGAGAAGCACAAGCAACACAGGAGGAGAAATGGGCAAACAGAGAAAGTGATAGGAGTATACATTATTGTACTTCGAACTCGTGACATGCTCAATGAGTGATAAATTGTGCCATTTTGTTTACTGGTGCCTTCCATGATTGCTGTTTTCCTCTTATCTATTGCTTAAATTTTTTCCAATTGCATTCACTTTGATTATTCATAATTTTTAATTTGGTGGGGTTTGAGCCGTACTGTTGATGTGCCTTGGCTATGTACTGCATATAGAAAGCTTCAAGAAATTTAGTAGAGGTTTTGCAAAAATCCTATCTTCAAACAGATTCTTATCTAATTAATAGGTAGAAATTAGAATTGAGAGATTTTTTTTCTCTCATTATTTGATTAGATTTAATATTATGTCTAGAACTGCTGTGGAACAAAAGTACATAACCCACCTTGGAAATCGGACCTATTTGATTTCCTACTTTCAAAACAGTTTTTGGCTTTTTAAGAACAAAAAAGTAAAAAAAATTTGTTTGATAATGTGTTTTTAATGAAGTATTTTGTAAAACAAAAAAATAAAATTATATTTTTGAAAATAGAAAAATCAGAATATTTTTTAGATATTTTATAATTTTTGTTTTACAGAATTAAGAAAAAAATAGAAAATAAAATTTTTAGAATAATAATTCAAATAGATTTTTTTAATTTTTTTACTTTTAAAATTTGTTTTAAAAAATATCTATTTTGAAAATATTAAAACTAGAATAGAATCAAACAAGTCCAATATATTTTTGTTTTGCTGTTTTTGTTTTTTCTAAAAGTCTTTTTAGCACTAAAATGCACACAAGCTTACCCTACAATATGGTGTGGCCTTTTTGTTGTTTAAATTTGCAAAAGATAAATGTATCAAAATAATTATGAAGAATAAGCATGTTAGATTTATTTTTTATTAAGACATATTACTTACATATCAATTTATAATTAGTTTAGTTTGACCAAATCTATTTTAAGAGTCTTACCCTTAAGGAAAAATTGATGTTTTTACTCTTAAAGGATACACATTGAATTTGATCAAGTTTTAATAATTCATTTCAATATTCTAGAAAGTATTTCATCTATAATTATTTTCATATTTTAGTCTATTAACAAATCATTAATAAAGGTGAGTGTTATAACTTAAATGGGAAATTGATAGTTGTTAATTACGCCAAAATGATATAGTATTGTAATTACTTCAAGTGGTACAATATTTTATCATAATATGTTTTAGCAACTATTAAATATTGAATGGTTGCATTAGTTTTACAATAAGTAGCATCATCTGATCTGTAAATTATATATTAACAGGTTGTCGTGAGAATGATGTTAAATATAAAATATTATTTGAAAAATTGAAGTAAGATGATTAAATTTTGACGGATTAAAAAATATTAATTTTATTCTTAAATATTGTTACAGCTGTTATAGACATCACCACATAAGGACCACTTATTTGAAAATAGAATGGTACAAAACATGAGGCAAATAAGATATAAATAGTTTCTATACATTAGTTTCTTTGTGTCGCTCTTTCTTCTATTCTACAAGGTGCAATATTGTAAAGAATTTAAACACATAAAAATCAGTGAGTTGATTAATCATTGGATGATAATTATTGATAAGTCAAACATTAATATTTAGTCCTATGAGAAACATTGCAAGAATATGAATCATTACTTAAAAGCAAAACTTACATTGAGACTTAAAAAAAGAGATAATCGGACAACGAAGCTCCCTAATAAATATTTACCCATAAAAGAAAGACAAATTTTTTTTTTAAAAAAAAAAAACCTACACAAAAGTCCTATAGTTTGAATACCCTAATTAAGATTTGATGAGAAGTGATAAAACAAGAAAGATTTGTTCTTTCGTAATGATGGAAGTGGATGTAGAATCTTTTTCTAGTATATGAAGAACTAGAAGTTAAACTTTAAACTTCTTGTTAACTATTTACACCTCTCATCACTAATACACCTAGTGGCTTAAATAGAGGTGAATTTAACGATTTAAACACTGTTCTCTAGGCTGATCTAGTTTTTTGAGAAATGTTAATTCAATTCAAGTGGTTTAAGTTGTTTGGTATTCTCATTGATTTTAGAGAGCACAAGCAACATAGGAGGAGAAATGGAGAAACACAGAAGAAAGCGTAAGGAGTATAGATTATTGTACTTTGAACTCATAACATGCTCAATGAGTAACAAATTATGCCATTTTGGTTACTCGTGCCTCTCTTGATTGTTGTTTTTCTCCTCATCTATTGCTGTAATTGTTTCCATTTGCATTCACTTATCATTGTTCTTAATTTTTCATTTGGTGGGGTTTGAGCCATACTGTTGATGGCTCTAATCACTTGGAAAAAAAAAAATTACTAGCTTTATTATATATTATCATGCCAGCATAACAATCCCTTTGGTAGAGAGGTTGACTAGGTTCTGTCTTTCATTGTAATAATGTTAGAATCATCATTTATCCTTAGCTTCCATATTATGTACTGGATGTAGAATCATGATGTGTCTTTCATTGTTTTTTTCAAAAGTACTTATATATTTTTTGTACCTCCTGGCCTTGGTGCCTGTTAATGATACTACTTCATGAATAAAAATAAGTAAAAAAAAACACGTGAATTTTATACTTATGGAAGGAAAATGTTGACAGAAGAGGATGCATAGTTGTAAATTAGCAACAAAAAGATTTGAATTAAAGAGAAAGGAGAGAAACAAAGTTGGGAATGGCAATACAACAAATTTTGTACTTTTAAAGTACCACTAAGTATTTGATAAATTAAATATTTGGTTCCGTATTACATAGAAATTCATGCAAAAAATCAAAAATTAAAAAAAGAATCAAAAAATAAAATAAAAAATAAATATTACACATAATTCAAGATAAAATTACACTATTTGTGACTTCAGAACAATGTGACTCTTTACACTTTTAATATATATATATATATATATAGATAAATATTCCCTCATTTTAATATGGAATGAATTATATAACTCAACATTGAGTGAACAAAATCTATGGTGACAAAGCACTAGTGTTGTGGACAAGAAGAGCACCTCCAACAAGAAGGCCAACTGAGGTCACTTCCCATGTAGCCAAGCCCTCTCACTGATGCCATTACTGAGCTTGCCATTCAATCACACTTCTTCTTCTTACTGTCAATGCTTCTTCAATTCTGTGATTTCCTCTGATAATAACAGTGAATAGAGAGTCGTTGGCAGAGCCAAGGATATGGTATTTCAAACGCCATCTTGATGGAAGACGTGGACTTTTCTCTTGGCATCAAATTATATATCAAACAGAAAATACCCAAGCAAAATATATATAAGAGTGGTTTTAATGTACAGAATTAATTATGTGTGAATAGTGAATAAAGGGACATACTAGATAGGTGATATGCAAAGCTTCTTCTGTTCTCATTTCGTTCAACCCTACAGTTGACGTTATTTAATGAAAAATTGATATGGTTAATAAATTTTTATTTAGTTATGAAACGTGACACTAAATGATTGGGTAATTACAAAGCATGTAGTTTTGAGTTATTTTTATCTTATGCCACTATTTAGATCAAGTGACCACTTAATGATTTTATCAACTTCACGTTATATCACACATCAGCTTTTGGAGGACTAATTAAAATGTTTATTTACTTATTATAAAATAATGATATGAGAAAAAAAAAACCTTTTCCCCTAAAATTCTCAACATTTTTAGGTTGGCAAGATGCACAAATCATCGTGTCTATGTCAGATATTGCATCTCCGTTTTACAATACTGTAATATAGATAGAGTTCCCAGCTGGATTTTATAGTAAGCAAATTTGAACCAACTCATCAAATCTTGAATGTCTTTTCCGAAGCATCTGAAATCCACGTTTTGCTTAAAATTCTCTATCAAGAGTCTCAAGGGACAACACGCATGAGCATGCATGCATTTGATACGACACCACCGATTTTAATCAAATAGGTATAACCTCATATTATCACAAAAGTACATATTTCTGCTCAATTTTCTATGCATTATTTTTCCGGGAAAATGATGAAAGATACGAGAAAGCAGCTTAGGAATAGACACATGGGTTCTCTTAGACAATTCACAAGCCTACATTTATTTGGTTTCTGTGTATCATTAATGCTTCTTCTTCTTCTTCTACAGTTGCTCTCTCGTACGTCTTCTCAGCAAACTACTTAACACTTTTTTAAGAGGGGTGCAGCAGTACTTGTGATTTTATTTATAGCTAAACAACAATCATCCTGATTGTAATATTAATTTGATATGCCTGCTAAAATTTGTTAATTGGAGACACAGACACACACACACACATATATATGAAGCAACTTCTCGTTGCTCAAAATGTACCATATTGTATGTCAACTGATGCTAACTCAGCCTCAGGTGATTTGGGAGGGCAGAGATATGAATTAGGCATCCTAAATTCAACTTTTCCAATCCTATAAAAAAAATGTAGGTAAATTATTCTTTATGTTTAAATTACATGACTTTTGACTTTTTTTGTTTTGAAAAAATATATATATTCTTCTTTTCAGAAACTAAAAGATACATTATAGTTATATTTTTTACAACAAAAAATAAATTACAACTATATTTATTTTAAACAAAATATCATTATATTATTTATATAATATAATAAATGTTAAATATACATTTAACAAATATAAAATAGTCAATTTTCTAATTTATTAAAAACAAAGAATATGTTCTTAAAATAATTTTTTAAATTTAAAAAATAACATTTATATTACATATATTATAATAAACATAAACATTGTTGTAAATTTAATAAAATTTTAAAATAAATGAAATTTATGATTTTTAACACAAAATAAATAACATTAAAAATTAAATTAAAGAAATAATAGAAATCAATATTATTTTTTAAGATAATTTGGTCATATTTTAATTTCGGGGAGTAACTATGTATTTCCCCAAAAAAAAAAAGGAATAACCACGTTCATCTTTGAGGAAGGAAGAGTAAATTATTCTAAATTTTAATAAATATAAATTAATGCACCATGCATATACCTTTCAGGAATTACAAATTTAGCAACACAACAAGAAGTTTGAGAAATTTAAAACAAGAATCTTCCCAGCACAAATAAACCCAAATGAAGACACGCTAGAGTTTGAACGAGTACCAACACATAAAAACTCAAGTCACATGATGAACAGATAATGCTCCAACTATAAACAGCTGACACTATCTCTAAGCTTTAAAGCAGCTGCCAAGCCACTGTCTATAGCACCTTCAACGTTGGGACTAACACAGAAGTCTCCGCATATAGCTAATCTCTTATTTCTGTCCCATAGACATTTTTCCTCTGGGGCAATACTAGCAGCTGGAAATGCACTCCCCCTAAAAAACCAACCAACATTGCAAGAGAGTTCTATTGTTAACATGGAATCGCCTAGTAATGTTAATTTAATGGGAATTTACTATTAAGTATATGAAAGACTACTAAACAAGGTAGGCAGAAAAAGAGAGTATAAAAAACTGTTTCATTAAGCCTCTTTCCATCATGGGCTCACACCTGCGGGATAAACTCAATTATTTGGACAATTGCTATTAGGTTCTCTGATAAAAACATAATATTTAAATATTATTTACAGCTCAGTATCACTATGATTCCTTCAAAAAAAGTTCTTTCTATGTTATAATCCTACTGAACAACTTGATAATAAAACTCGAGAACTGCACAAAAGTTTTTCATTTTGAAAACCCTGTCCATTCAGACAGGTTATCAATTTGATGTGTAAGGGAAATGACCCAACCTGAGCTAGGACTAATTTGCAGTCACAATTGCTAGGCAGAATTTCTCAAAAAGACTTCAACCTATAATGAATGACATGAATTTGATTGAAATTAAAAAAACCCTCACTAGGCACATATGACCCCAACTTCCTGCAGGTATACTCTGTAGATCTGAATTTTTTAAAAAGAAAAAGGTTATCTCAATTTGAACTCATATACATATCAACCTTATGGTATGTTTGGATTGAGAAGAATGGAGGTGAAAGAAAGGTTTGAGTAAAATTTAAATCGAGGAAAATGTTTCAATCAAATTTTCCCTCCCTTTCTCCTGAATCCAAATATACCCTTTTTCAAGATTCTTTTCTCAAGGCACTACAATCCAAGCCTAATATTGGATATATACCATATATGTCCATGATGTGAGAATTAGTAGTCTACTCAGAACTCCTATTTACATACTGACCATCTATGGGCTTTCGTAAAAAAGGGTTGAGATTTGTTGAGTCCTGTGTTTTGGAATTCTTGGAAAAGCTCATTGGCCACTTTTTCCAGTGTTGAGCCCGAGGGCTTCTTGAGTCCGGTTTGAGCAATTATGTCCTCTGCATATTCTGCCGTTGAATGAAGAACCCATCTTTCACTGTAAATTAAGCATGCCACTGGCAATCAATAAGTCATCAATTAATGGAAAATGAACTTGAACAAAGTATGTCGTACCAATTGTTTGCCACTAATACAAGATTAAAAAAATACCTTAGGGTAGAACGGCCAGGCTTGCTGCTCTCGCAATGAGCCCACCTTAAAATGTTAGAATTTTTAATGAAGAAGCCTTTGAAAGGTATCTGAAGATTTTGAACCATAAAATGAATTTAGTTCACAGAAGATTGTCTTAAATAGAAATTTACAAGACTCAACAAAGCCATTATTATATTTTAGTATCCTTGACAACAATAATTACAACACACACCTCCCTTTCTTCTCTGCCAATTTCATTTTTCAGTTGTTTGGATATCAAGCTACATATACAAAAGGAAATAGAAAATGGTCTACCCAAAACCAAGCATGCAGTGAATAAAAAAAATCAAACAAGCCATACAGACTTCATTCGCTATTAATGACAGCTTCAGAGGTGTATAGCTACTATCATACTGAGGTTAGAGGCTCTGCAAATGCCAGCATTACAGCAAAACACGGCCTAACAGGAAGGTCACACAGCTTTGCCGACAACTCTGGCACCAAATTCAAATCTGCATTCATCACAATTGTCATTCTGCCACTATTGACAATACAAATGCTACAGTAATTATCATTGGACATAAAGCATCCAGAGTTCAGACATTGAATTTTCACCTTGTCAGACTACAAACACACACATATAACCAAGTTGACTACATGGATGCCCCTTGGGAAGACTTGAAAATAAATAGTCAAAACATATTCCATCTTTCCAGCTTTTCAATTTATGTTCGTTCATCTACTAAACCATATATCAACTACCCAGTTTTTCTGATATTTAAGACATCTATATTAGTCGAGGTAAGGGAATCTTTAGTTTATCACTTATTTTATAGAACAAATGATAATTAAGAGCAATAAGGTACAATATTGCAATCCCTCTTCTCCTCAATTTCTAATAAGGTTTCATACTGAAAATTATGAACAATCATTTTATATCAATAGCTTTTTCCTTTGAAAATTTTCACTTTTCTAGAACCTTTCAAAAGCAAATTTTCTCAACTTCTTCCATTACTCAACATTTAAAATTGAAAAGAATACATGAAACATGATAGCTATCCAGTACAAGTGCCCATAGGATTGGCCATGTTTAACAATTTGAAGGAGAACAACAGCCAACAGCAAAAGAATATTTATGATTCCTAGAGTTTCTCTACAAGTGTTGTGTTAATATGTAGCCCAGTGAAGCCACAAATAATATGGACAAAGGCATTGCACAGCAGGTTAAACATTCAACAAAGAACAAAGTATTCCTAACTAATCTCTTCAATCAGACATGTACTTGAATTTAATTTTGCATAGCTGTAACTAATGTCTCCCAAGTGCATACTGAATACTGCACAGAGAAAAGCCTGTTTCACAAGCCGCCTCAAGAGAGCAGGATAAAGCACAGAGCTAATGAAGGAACGTATTTTGAAGTAAATAAGTGGAAAAGATGCAACTGGAGTGGAGGTGCAAAAAAGAATCTACCTTTAAAAAATTATTAAACCATAGCCCATTAAGGTTCCTTTTGAGCTTCACTTTATCTTCTTCAAAGCAAGCTTTTATGGTGGACATTAATAGTTCAAAAGAGTGTCATAACTGAAGGCAGACGAGACAGAAAATTCACTTCATCTTTGCAGAGTGTTATCGTAGAATATATCAATTTGATTATTAATATGATATTAGACCAATACCAGCTAATCTTCTCCTATTACTTTTATTTTCTTCCACCAAGGAGACTTAGATGAATTTTTTAGGAATGAAATTAGCACGATGGCTTAGTATACAGCTAAATTGCTATCAAAATAACCAACTAGGAGAGCCCTACATTGTTTCACCAAAAATTAAATGGACCTTCCTATGAAATTGTTATATAAAAAGAAAATCATCATATCTGTACCAAGAGGTGGCAACCGCCCTGACACTTCTGTAAATCTGGGAGAAACTATATTCTTGTCTGATGCAACAACCCCCTTAAACTGGCCAAGAATTTGTCCATCCAAGCCCATCAATGACCACAAATGCTCATCATCCGACCACTCTATTTTTTCAATACTCACCCCGAACTTGCTTTCCACACCTGAAGACAAGAAAAAAAGTTTCCATTTCACTAGGTCCACCGTCAACTTTAAACAGTGAAAATAAACAATAGAGTTAAGTGGATACCATTCTCATTGCACAATGCTTTGCATATAGAATTCATGCCTGGGACACCCACAAATCTCTTGCTTAATCCTTCCTTTAACATTTTAAAGTCAGAGAAACAACTATGCTGATAAAGGTGATCCAATATGCATTATGCATCGCGATATAGGTCATTAGTCATACATATCTCATACAAATTTTGAACAATTACATAATTGACGTTGAAAATGAAAATGGAAAACAGGAAAATAGTGCGTCACACAATCAAAAGGTAATAAAACAACCGAGTCATTATCTATGTGTTTCAATTTGTGCAATGTGCCTAACTTTGAATTTTTGTAATTGAAGCCAGCAGAGTTTTTTTATTTTTTATAAAAGAAAAGTTTTCCTACTTCAAACATTAATAACAAGAGGAGGACCGTTGTAGCCAAATTTTACTCTCAAATGTTATCAACGCCATATCTATTTCAAAATTGCTCCACTTGTCAGGAGCATGTGTAAGTAGCAAACACTTGTATGGACATAATCTAGATTCTAATTAATATCTTGCAATAGAAATAGTGAACCGAAAACTACATATAGTCTATCATTTTTAAAGATACAATATTTGGTAAAACATCAATTTAGAGAGCTGCAAGTGCTTTGAATCGGGTAGGAACTGAACATATTGAAAGACATTTCTTATTAGGGTCCCAAAGCTCAGATGGCAGCATATTTAGGAAGATGTGTGCAGCACATAGACTGGAGGTTACTCAAGTAGTAGAACTTACCGTAAAAGGGTTCAATCTTATATTCAAATGTTAAGTGTGCATGAATCCAGTTTTAATAAATCCAATAATTACGACCATAATGGAGAGGGGCTACCCTGTGGGAGGGTACACTTTGATTTTCAGTTTCAATCATAAGCATAGGCACCGGTGACCATTAATACAAATAAAACACTGCTTGAACAATGATCTAGATCAAATATAACTGCTCAATACCGGACACAGTCAAATCATACATATGAAGAAAACTTGTCAACCTGTTCTATGTCAGTAAATTTCTGGGTGAGAAAATCAAATGAGCCAAACTTTTCTTTCCATTCAGCTATGAAACCCCTTGATTCCCATTCGTGAACTAGAGATAACACCTCTGACTTGCTGACTGTGAAAAATGGAGCACCGTGGTCAAAGAGCAGCTCCTTCCCATCTCCAGTGCTCTCTCTGAAATTAAGAAGATGATCAAATTTAAGACATCTTTCAAATAGCACTAAATTATAACAAAGAAATTCATCTGCGCTGCTAGTCCTTGTTGTGACTAATGTGAGTGCTGCTCCTTTGACAAAACATCAAAAATCAATAAAACGTATTTCAGGAGAATAGAACATGAAGAACATCTATAAACATTTTAACTGCTCAGAGAACATTTCAAATAATATAAAATAAACCACTGAACCGAGGTTTTAGGCAAAAATTAACTACAGGCAATTAAAAAAACAGGCGGAGTGATGAGTCTTCCTTCTCCTAAGTTTTTCCGGATTATTTCTTTATTATTATTATTATTATTGAAGAAAAGAACTGCCAAATCAGTAACAACTATAAAAGTACTCTACCTAAATCCGGAA
Source organism: Erythrophleum ivorense (assembly GCA_026724425.1). Lineage (NCBI taxonomy): Eukaryota > Viridiplantae > Streptophyta > Magnoliopsida > Fabales > Fabaceae > Erythrophleum > Erythrophleum ivorense. Next base: position 782,620 of record JAIUCV010000381.1, on the reverse strand, counting down.
GTAACTTTGAAATGCTAATATAATATGGGAGAACAAAAATAAAAAATGTTAAAAAGAAGGAACCTCCTCTGGGACATGCGTCCACCAGGGCCTCTAGCTGATTCAAAGAGAGTTACTGGAACCCCTTCTCGGGCAAGAGTTGAGGCGCATACAGCTCCTGAAACTGCCCACATTCTGTTATTTTCTCACTACCATCAAGAATTGCAAAGCTTACAAGCACCACGCCCAAAAAATATTGATCACTTTGCTAGATACAGATGGAAGGGGGTTTTAGTGCTTACTTCCACTCCCAACTACAGCAACCTTGGTGACGGCGCTGTTCATGGCTTCTCTGGTTCTCCTTAATGGGTCCGGCGCTCTGAGAAACGCGACTATTTGTGTCGCTTGAGAGAGAAGACCTGAGAAAGTAGCAGGACCGGTAGTAGAGGTGGCAGTCAATAGTCATGGTGGTAGTTCGAACACGTACCCCGTGTTGGTCGGGTAGGTGTAGAACCGGTCCAACCAGAGGCCTAAATATCATTTTAGAGTCATCAATCAACATTAGAGCGCCTGTCATACTTACACAAATAAAATGGAACAATGCCACCGTTACCTAAGCTTAATTTCACGTCCAACGCTACCATAACTGCACCACAATCATCATCACAAAAAATGGCGTTGACAACTTAACAATGTAAAAAAGCTTTTATCTACCAGCTATTATATGCTTTAATAAATTCTGGCATCACTCATCGTTTAATGTTTGTAGTGGCAGATTACGTGACACTTCCAAAAATTTTTGCTTTTTTTTTTTCATTACATGAAAAACAAAATAATATTTTAACCTGTAATCATCAATCAATTTAATTTGCTCGAGTTCTACTCATACTTCTTCTTCGATTTGAGGTCGATGTCTACTTTTTTCAAATATTACAAAACCTTTTTTTGTCAATTTCAACTTATTTTTCAGCAACAATAACTGCCTTTCAAATAATGATATAAATTTATTATGCAAAAAATTATTATCTCTCATGATTTCAACTAATTATTTAATTCCTAGCATAATTTTTTTATATCCATCTTTAATATTATCAATCATTGCTTTCTTGCTTTTTTGTCCTTTAGAAGATGCAATACCAGTTGAGTAATTTGAGTTGACATATGTGAGACTAAACGAATCTATATTAACTTTAGAGTTCGTGGTCTCGTAACCCTAATTAAAATCACCTTTACTCGTTATTTCATTTATTATTCCTTTTTCACAATAATCATTTAAATCAATGCATTCTTTCTGTCATCGTTTCACTTTATTCTTAGCACTTTCAACATATTTTTCTATTGCTCTTTTTGTATCAAACAATTCATATAATTTATCATAATGTAATATAGATGTAGTCATCCATTTTTTTGCTTAGGGTTTTTTTTGCAAATACATAATAAATGTGCAAATTTTTATGATATACCAATGTCAATGAAAATATATTCCAAACAAAGTTATGAATAGAGTAATTAACAAAGATATCAAACTAATTAACACTTATGTAGTGTAATTACTAAAATGAAATTACCTCAATCAAGTCATTCCAGATTTGATTTTTAATTTCAAACATTTTTGTAATTGGACTCCAGGAAAAGTCACTTGATCCATTGAATAAATTATAAAGTTTTCTAAATCGTTGTGACAACGTCTTTTTTCTATTTTTCAAATGTTACTTCGTAATATGCAGCCTGAAAGAATTTTGCAAAACTTGCAGCACATTATCATATGCAAATGTTGTAAATTTACGGTCAGGATGATTTCCTTTCATCATCTCTTCCAATAATGCATAGAAAAAAGCTTCATCTATATCAGGTGACCATTGCAAATTGTCCTTTACTGAACTCTTCTGCTTTGAGACCTTATTGAATTTTTGCATAAAACAGAATAACATAAAATTTCAAACAATAAAAATAATATTATATTCACAGTCCAAGTCATCTACTTTGATAAGTACACAAATTTGTAAAAATACACTAAACAATTTTATTAATAATATATTTCAGCATTTTAAACAATATTGGTATACATTGTAGAATAATACTCTATTTATAGTATGAAATGATTATATAAGAAATTATAATCTATTCCAATAATCATTTCACATTTGCCCTGCTATACTATCTCTTAACATTGATCCTTTTCTATATTCCTCCTCTTGATTGTGACTAAAGTAAACCTCAATATTATCAAGGGGGTTCTGTTGTAATCCACGATCAACTTCAACAATCAAGTTCTCATTCGGATCAACCCCCATAAAAAATTTGTGTAATATGCAATAAGCTATTACAATATCAGTTATAGTTTGGAAGGAATAATGTGGTTTAGTGCTACTAGCTATTATTAAAAAAATCTTTTTTAAAAAACTCCAAATATTCTTTCGATGACATTCCGTAATGAGGTATGTTGACGATTAAAAATTTCTTTTTGATTCTGTGGTAATCGTGTCAAATATTCCTTCAAGTGATAATGCACTCCTCTGTAAGGTGTTAATAGACCATGCATGAGTAGAAACCCAGCATTCCCAAGATCAAAATTTCCTGCAAATATGAAACATTGATTAACAACCAAAAAAATAAAAAATTATACGCCTAACATTATTAACTATGAATGTATTGCATACAGACCTTAGGGAATTATAAGATTATCTTTTCATGACAAAGCATTTTTGTAAATTCTTGAATTCGAAGCTGTTCCTTCCCAACCAACGAAGACATAAGTGAATTTCATGTCAAATAAACATGCAGTAGAAATATTTTGCGTAAGATACTATTTTTGTCCTAAAAATTGAGCAGTCTCTTCTTTAGGTACTTTTGTTCAAACACAAGTTCCATATATAGCTTCCATACAATCCTATCATTTACAATTGGTTAAAAGTAATGTATTATGGAACATTTATTTTATTCATAAAATATATAGATATAGAAATAAAGATATACCTTAAAATATAGGTAGAATTTATTATTGTTGAAAATTTGAACAGGAACTTCTAATCCAGAAGGTTGTGCAAAAAAATTCAGTTTTAAGTGAAACCACCACGCGTAAAACATTATGAAAATGGCAACTAATAGTCTCCCCTTATCGATGGAAGTAAAAGCATAGTGTCCTATTTTTTACATTATGTGCTAATATGTAAAGAAATTTGATAACTTGCTCCTCAATTGTAACCCATTGTGAATCTTTTACTCTTCCAATGGTTCGAAATTTCTCACATAACTCCCTAAAAGCTTGTGGGCCTATGCGCAAAATATCACAGCAATTTTTTTCATCTTGTAGCCGTATCGTCAACTATTTTCTCATGTTATATCGATCAATATTGCTAACACTAATAGATTTATTAGTTAGAGTTAACATCTCTTCTAATAAATGAATTGCATGCAGAAGCAACACAAATAAGTCGTGCCATACATGTACGCTTATGCCTTTCCAACTCTTTTATTAAATGGTTCAAATTTGAACCTTCATTTATTACTCAAAAATTAATCAGTTACTTAACTTCAAAGTCAGCATCATACATATCTCATTCCACATCCTTTGTGAATTCCATATTATTGTAGTTATAGCTCTATTGAACAATTATACAAAGTATGTAAACGCATACTTTATAAAAACAAAAATAAGAATTTATAAATAAATATATATAAAGTTTTCAGAAAGGGTCAATGTTATGATCAATTATGTTAATTACAGGTAATATGAAAGATAAGGATATGGAAAAGGGCATCGCTCTTTTACAACACTTCAAATACTTAAAAGGAAGGCCACAAATACATATATTCTAGATAGTTTAATTGCCAACATTTCACTCAGATTAATGTTGTTTTTCATTTTGCCAAATTTCTTAATACGTTGTGCAAAAAAGCCTAAAAATATTGCTAAGTCTAGTGGCAACTCGCCTTAAGGTACTTGACATTCTAATTGAGCTATAAAGGGTAATGTGGGTGGCATGAAATGAGAGAAATTTACTTATAGTCTTTTGTTTCAGACAACCAAAGTTAGCTGTCTCAAATTTTATACCAAAATGTGGGAGAAGACTCAGAATAACCATAAAAATAGATTTCAGCGTTAAATACAAAAAAAACTTATTCGTATATATAGTAGGCCAAACCTTGACTATCAACTCTGAATCATAGCAACATAATCCACAAAAATATGAAGTCTAAGAGGATGAATGAAACCCATAACTATATAATATTAATAGTATGACAACAATACATATGCATACATATAACCGAAAAAAGTTACTTCTTTCATCGACTTGCCAACATAGGTGTGGAAAATAAAACTTAAAATTTATAAATTTATCCTTCAAATTCTATACTATATTTTTTTTCTTCTTGTTCTACATATCCAATTTCTGTTTTCAAACAAGTCAGTCATGGAAAGGATTTTGAAATAATCACCCACGAGATGTAAAAACTACAGCAATACTGACAATAAAATTTCTTCTAGAGGTAATAAAATTTCTTCCACATGCATTAATGAAATATGACATGAAAAATGTGAAAATACCAAACGACACTGCGAAGCTTGGAGGAGAAAACCAGAGGGCAAGCCAAAATGTGGAATTTCTGCACAAAATTGAATAATAAAAATTAGGATTGTATGGCTCGTTTTATCGGGAATGAAGTCATAAAAAAAGAGATTTCTGGAAAGATTATTTAGGAAAAATAAAAGATACATTATGTTATCATTCCTTTTCTACTCAAAATCTCTCCATATCCAAAAAGAAAAAATTCAAGTGGGACCCACTCTCATTTTCTTTCCAATTTTTTTCTCCTTCTCTATTTTCTTCTCAATCCAAACAGAAAAAAATGCCACTTCTCTCTACCCTAATTTTCTCCTTATCCAAACATAGTGTAAATTCCCAAATGGGTCATTCATTATTGTTAACCAAATGTTGTTGCATTAATGGCAATTGGATTGCTTCAACGGCCTTCTTTCCTCCTCTTCTTCTACCTATTAGCTTCTTAGGTTCTGTTGTAATTTGTCCACTTTAAGAATTAAAATTTATAGAAAATTAAAATTTCGTTTTGATTTTAACATTTTTTAAATAAATATTTTTTAGAATAAATTTTAGAAATAAAAAAATAAAATTTGTTTGAATCATTATTTTAAAAAATTGTTATTTTTTTCTTTAATTTTACAAAATAAAAGTTAATAAAATATTTAAAAAATATTCTGATATTTCTGTTTTTGAAAACACAATTTTATTTTTCTGTTATACAAAACATTTTATTAAAAACATATTATTAAACATATTTTTTTATTTGTTTGTTCTTAAAAATAAAAAAACTACTGTGGACATAGAAAATCAAACATATCTTTATATTTTTGTCCCTTTAATTTCATCCAATTTTTAATTTAATTTTTTGTTTAAAATTTTATAATTAAGCCCTTTTTTAAATTGTCAATTAATATTTATAATTAAACGTTTGTTGATATTTTATAAAATTTTATTAATATAACTAATTATATATTATCTTGTATGTTAACAAAATAAATAAAAATATAAATAACAAAGTAAAATTAATATCTATATACTATAATGTTGACAAAAATATAATAATAATGAATAAATTAAAAATTATTTAAAATATATGAATTTAATTATAAATTTTTAAATTATAAAAATCAAATTAAAAATCGAGTAAAAACATATGAACCAAAAACATAATTTTTCTAAAATTTATATATCATATATTTTGACTTAAGAATTATCATCTTCTTAAGAAGTGTTGCAGCGTATTTGGGTTTATTTTGTATTAGGATGGGCAAACTACATATGCCGGTGACGCGCAAAATTATTTGTTTGTGAGTATAAAATTTTCAATGGACATGAGTTTAGATTCGGTGTAAATAGTATAATATTTACTACGTTCTCCACCACCACCCCCCCCCCCCAACCCCCACCAAAAAAAAACAGAAAATACACAGGCACACACAGAGATTATTAAAAAAAAAAAAAGAATCATCCAAATTATATTCTGAGTTTTGAATTATACTAGTAGTTATTTCAGATATTTTATTTTCTGTTATATTTTTATATAAATTAATTAAATTTTAATTTGGGAAAAATTGTTTATTTTAATTTTCTTTTTGAATAAATGAATTGGGGTCAAAGATCAAGGACTCAATAGAGATTAAAAAAAATACCCATTAAATAGAAGTCTCAGATTTGATATGTAGTACTTGATTTAAGATCATTTTTATTTTGTATTTAAACATGCTTTTCATAGTAAAACAATCAACCGTTTTTAGAATAACTTTTGAGAAAATGTAGTTTTTAATCATAGAAATTCATATCTCAATTATTTGATCATTAAATATTAAAAATACACAATTCAATATATTACAATTACCAATACTTCATTAATTAAAAAAAAAAAGAGAGCAAACAATAGAAATGATTATTAGTTTGATAATTTTAGATTCATATAAAGCCAACTAGAGTGAGGCCCTGTGTAGATACACGGAGATTCATGCCAATCAATCAAATTAAAGAATTTCTGTAAAAAAAAAAAAATTGAAGTAAACAATACTTATAGTGCTTATAAATAGTGTTTTAGTTTATATATATATATATATATATATATATATATGGATCAAATGTTGGGTTCTTTGCTAATTATTTTCCACACCCGACACGCCTCACTACCAAGTGGATAATATCTAGTGGCTTAGTTTTGGGTATTTTAATTAATGGATGTTGATAACTATAATAATGTTGAAAGAATTTCATTGTTGCTTTTTTTTTTCTTTTTTTAAGGGAACAAATGGGTAATAAACTCAAAAGGAAAAAAAATGCAAGACTACAAACAATAATATAGGTAACTTTTTTATCAGCACTATTAGCTAGGCCCATAATATTTTGTTTGGCAAAATTGTATATAACTTTTTTGAACTATATATAAATAATTTTTTAATTTTTAAAATCTGATAATAAATTCTTATAAATTTTTAAATTTATACAAATAACTATTTTATAATTAGTTAATTAGTTAATTTATTATTTTATTAATGAATCATGATACATTTGTAAAAATGAATCTTTCTAAGCCTTACTTTTTTATGCATAACCTCTTTAAACTTTATGTTATATACAAAAAGAAATTATTTGAAATTCAAGTTATGTGCAAATGATCTTCTAATATGTTATGATCCATTGTGAAACAACAAGACTAACCAATGACACAAATTTATCTGCACAAATTTGAAGATTTAAGAGAAATTTATTGTCAACAAATCAAAAAGTTATTTATATATAACTTAAATTCAGGAATATTCTATATAATTTAACCTATTTTCTTTACCCTTCATTTTTTGATGGCTTAGCCTTTTGCATATAACAAGATTGTAGGTTAGGCTCAGCCTCATTCAAATGTTGAGACTAAGCATCATCATCCTCTTTACTATTATTCAACCTTAATCCACTCTTAATATTTTTTTTTTTGTTTAGACAGCCTTTGATGTAATGGCCAAAATTTCCACAATTCATACAAAGCAAATGTAACGCCTCGTATTTAATGGAATATTTCCTTCCATTTGATTTATAAATAGCTAAGAGAGGTTTTTATTAAAAGTGTTCAGTTTCTCTCTAATTTATCATTTTTTTAGTTGATCTAGTCTTGTAAATTAAGTGTTTTTTTTTTTTTCACTTTTTGCTTTTTAAAATATTGAAAACAAAACAAGAAAGGAGAAGGAGATACAGAGAGTGCACGACTGGACAGAGAGAGAAAACGAGAGAGAAGCCTTTCGCTTATTAAGATTGACTTCAACACAAGTTATTACATATTTCCCTCTTGATTGAGATTTTGTGGTTACATCTACTTTAATTGTTTTGCTTATACGGTGCCCCATGCATTTAAGGACTTTCTCACTTTAAGAATTAAAAGTAGGAAAAATTATATTTTTTATCCCTTTAATTTCATCCAATTTTTAATTTTAAAATTTACAATTAAGTCCTTTTTTAAATTGTTAATTAATATTTACTACTAATTTTTTTATATTCTATGAAATTTTACTAATATAACTAATTAAGTATTATCTTAATACTTTAAATATGTATGATTTATGTTAATAAAATAAATAAAAATATAAATAAAAAAATAAGATTATTATCTATATAGTAAGATATTGACAAAAATATAATAATAGGGATTAAATAAAAAATTATTTAAACTATAACGATCTAGTTATAAAATTTTAAATTATAATAACTAAATTAAAAATTGAATAAAACTATATGCAAAAATATAATTTTTCTAAAATTTATGTATTATATATTTTGACTTAAGAATTATCATCATTTTTAAGAAGTGGTTTAGACTGTTTATTTTGTATTAGGATGCGCAAATCACATGTGCTGGTAATGCACAAAATTATTTGCTTGTGAAGATAAAATTTTCAATGGACATTTTTAAGAGTTTAGATTCAGTTATCGGACTATTTGGTTAGAAGATATAAAGATAGAGGAAATGTAAAAAATAAGTAAGTGGGGATAAGAAAGATAAAAAATGACTTGTTTATCCTTATTTTTATTAAAAATAATTTGATATTATACAAATTATGTAAACAGAATATGTTTATCTCGCGATGAACCAAACAACCCGATATGTTCTATATATACATACATTCATATATATATATATATATATATATATTATAAAAAATCATCCAATACTAATAATTATTTCAGACATTTTTTTGTGAGTCTATATAAAGTAAATAAGTTTTAATTTGGAAAAAATTCTTATTTTAAATATCTTTCAACTAAATTTTAAATTTTACATTCTCTTTACGTATTTAATAATTATCTAAACAAACGAATCCTAATTTGTTGAGATAAATTTTTTTTTTCAAGTGATAATGTTATAAACTCAAATATATTATTATAGTACAATAATGATTATATATAGAATATTATTTTATTGATGATTTTATTATTATTATTATTATTATTATTATTATTAATTACATAAATGTTAAATTAATTTTATAAATATGATTTACAAGTATAATTATAATGATAAATTTAATAAAATTGATAAAATGGCATTTTATATTTAATAACTTATTATGCTATATTTAAAAATGTATGGTAAACTCAATTTACGATGGTTGATTAGAAACGGTGGCAATGGATGAATTAATTGGCATGGTTGATTTATTGTGAAAGATTTAATTGAACCTATTAATTTATACTTAACAACAATCTTTTTACGGGCAGTGGAGATACTCATAATAAAAATTATCCCACAATAGAAGACTGCAATGTCTCTTAGTTTAATTTAATCGAGATGTCCTTTTCCCGCCAAATCCCCCATACCCCACAAAGAAATTTCAAATTAGTAACAACTTATAATGACATCGTCTTCACACGCATGCCATACATTATTTAAACAAATTTAATCATATTTTGCTTTGTGCTGTATTTGACCGCTAGAGCATGCAAGTTGTATAATATTGAAATGATTCAAGTCAAATAATGATATCCTGAACGTGTTTGAAATGTAGATTTAATTTAATTATACATTTTTTCAATCAATAAACTTCTTAAGTTCAAATATGCGGAGAGCAACCACATGCAATTTTTGTTCAAACAATATCTTGACTTCAAAGTTCAAAGCAAACTTTCTTTGATTTTCGCCATTTGTCATCAATGGCAAAATGGGTTAAACAGGAGGATAAAACAAAGAAAAACGTGGGAAAATCATATGATGGTGGTATATAAAGGATAAATTACGCTGAATTTTCTTCAAAATTTGATTAAATTATATTTAATATTATTTTTACTTTAAATGTTGCACCAAGCCTCTTAACATGTTGACACATATTGTATTTTTTTTAATTTATGATTTATCAAAACAGTTAACTTTTTGTGTAATATGAGATTATTATTTTATTCTTATTATGATAATAAAAATAACTAAATTAATAGTAAACTCTAATATGAGATTGTGATTTTATTTTTAATAAAAGATAGTTAAAAAAATTATTTTTGAAGAAAAAACATATATTGCATAAAAAATTAGTTTTATTAACATAAAACAAATTAAAGAGATGCCATGTGTAATTTTTTTAAATAAGAGAAATATCAGATTATCAGATGTAATTTAACCCAATCTAAAAAAATGTACTTTATTCACATAAAAATGGTTAAAAAAAACCAACCATGAAAAAGAGGTAAGCTCTAAGAAATGGGGAGTGATGGGGATGTACACCAACTAAGATAAGTCAAATTTTATTATAATTAATTTATTCATTTAAAATAGAGGAAGCTCGTAAACGAACGGGATCTTAAAAAAGGAAAAATCAACAAGGGCGGACCCCAAGGCACATATAAAAATTAAACCAAATGCAAAATTTATGAATTCTTATACAATAAGTGTGTGCCTATGAAAAAATTTATAAAAATATATATTATGATATGTTAACATACATAAAATTGTTTATTTATTCATATTTTTCTGTAAAATAATATATAAATACCATATACATTATATAAAATAATACCTTATTATTAGCTGAGCTGTTTGTGAGATTAACAGGACAAATATTAAAAATTTAAGCTCAATTCATTTAACTAAATAAGCTTATTAAATTTATTTATTTATTTATTTAATTAACAAGCCGAGCCCAATTCAAATTGTTGAAAAATGGAAACCAAATAATTTTCGAATAATTCGATTTATTTGATAGAATTTTAATTGTGAACGACAATGCGTCAATGGTCAACCTATACAAAACGACAACAAAGAGGCATACGCGCGTGGCGTTTACACGGTGGGCTTCGTGGTTAGCGTGGCTGCCATGAATGCCGCTTGACTTTTGAATTTGTGAGAGAATATGTGTTTAAGAAAGATACCAGGAAATTAACACACACTAGAATTAATATATATGATTAGGATTAATTAATGTATGTTCTTCCCTGCAAATTAAGGTTTTATGGATAACACAGCAATTAGTAACGTTTTCTTGATCGTTGTGTTAGGAACTTCTCTAGGACATGGCGGTACTTAACGTTAACTAATATGTTGGTAACGACAGATAATGACGATTTAAATAAAAAACCGTGTGTTGGTAATCAGCTAATGTAATGTGTTAATAAAATTGTCAGCACATTTTACGTTACATTTATCATAACTGAAAAAAATAAATAAATCCATTGGCAATTAAAAAAATTATAAAAAAAATAGGGGACTTGACGATTTACGTTGCTTATTAATCAAATGACCTGTTGCTATACTTTTAGTATTTGTAGACTATAACCCAGTTGATCCTTTCTTTTGACCAAAGTGTTTGTTTTAGATATTGTTGCAATATTATATCACAATATATCGAATTTTTATAAACTTCTTAGAACATTATGATGTTATTTTACTTTATGGAGCCACTCGGACTTGGGTTTATATATGTATATTTTTGGGAACTTGGAATTGGATGAGCAATGCAATAAAGGCGTATATAAAAAATAAAGTTGAGAAAAAAAAACAATTTTTTTGTTTGAAGGGAATCGTATTTTTTTTTTTTATAATAAACTCACTTAGTATAATAGAGAATCCGGGTTTGTTGAGTGGAAGGTTAGAAGAAAGTCATAAATTTAGCACATTTAAAAATATCGAGGAAAAATAAATGAGTTTGTCTTCGTATCGTTTGAAATTAGTTTGGAATGTAGGGTGTGGTAAAATATAAGAAATATCTAGACAAATTTATCATTCAAAAAGGAAAATGGAATGACAAGGGGTAAATGTTTAAATTAAAAGAATTGATAGAAAGTTGAGCAATTTGATGTTATTTATCTACAAATAATTAAATTAATGTTTTAGTTTCTACAAAATCTTTTCTTTAATTAATTAAAATTGTAAGCTGGGTAAGAGATTCTAGAGAAGACTTTTTTAAAAAAAATTTTAATTAGTGGTATCTTTACGTACGTTTCTTATTTATACAATTTTAAGGATGTGCTCATCAATCAATTTTTATGAAAAATGGATTTGAGATACTATCTTCCTTTATCATTCGAGTTAGCCTCTGGATAAAAGAATAAAACATTTTTTTTAGATTGGAAATAATTTAAACGTAAAAGCTTAAATGCACTTTTAGTGCTTCTAATTTGGTAAAAAGTTAAATTCCATCTCCCTAATTAAAAAACAGATAATATTGTCCTTTTATTTGTTTTTAAATGATCTAATTTGTCTACCTGTCTCATAATTTATACAAAATTTAACATTAAATATAATAACTTAGACATTATTTATTTATTTATTTATTTAATACCATTAATTTTTACTTAAATTTAATGTTGTCAATATATTATTAAATTTAGTGTTACATTTTGAATAAATTATGGGACAAAATTAAATCATTTTAAAAATTAAAAAAAATTAGTAATTTTAAACTAAGAAGATCATTTAAATTTTTTATAATACAAAAAGGACTAAAAATATATTTAAACCAAATATATATTATTAAATTTATAAGAAAAACAAAAAAATACTATGTAGGCATAACTCAATGTTAAGAACAAAAATGTTTAATTACAACAGACCCAAAAAAAAACGATTTTTAATCGCAAAGTAAGTAAAGAATTAGCCGAATCTTTAAACCTTTGTATTAAGCACACACGTCAAATGTATGATTAGTTAACATTAAAAAAATCAATTAACCAGCCACTTGTGCATAAGTCGCCCGACGCGAAGTCGCGAAAGGTGAAGAGAAGATTATTCAAAGTACGCGCGCGTACATTCCTTCAAGAGGGTACACAAGCCCAATTCCATCACACTTTCTCTCTCGCAGATTCTCTCTCTCTCTCTGGTTTCTCCCTTCTCTTTCTCCTTTCTTCCTTCTTCCCATCTTTGTCAAGGAGGTGTTTTTCTTGCTTCCAATAGCTTCTCAGGTTAGTTTCAGTTATATATTTGCCCCCGGTTTAGTTTTTCCATTACCCTTCAATCATGGGTTTGTGTTATTTTTTCATTTCTCTCTCTCTCTCTCTCTCGCTCTCTATTTAGAAACTTGCTAGTGTTTTGTGTTTTGGAATTGGTATCTTAGACAGATGGTGATTTAAGTGTTCCTCTGTTGTTCGGGGCGATTTTTTGACTAGTTTTTCTTTTCCCCCTTTTTCTGATGCTCTAAATTTTGTAATGGGGCTTAAGATTTTCATCATCCTATTTCAGTCTTTGGGAAATTTACTTCAAAATTTCATGCTTAAACTCTTTGAGCTATGGAAAAAACTATAATGAACCAACAAAGAAGACTTGAATGCCAAAACTTAGGTTAAATAAAGTGGAACACAAGTCAAAAGCATGGCCCGCATTTGGAATGGTGTTATGATGTGCGTTTAAGCAACGATAGTTGTGAAATCCCTGGAATGACCTGGATTGAATAGGTGACTAAGAGAGAGCATTAGTATGATTGGTCCCACTTTCGTTACTCTGTCCTTGGTCTTATGGCATCGCGAACAATCAGCAGACTTCTTGCCTGGTCAGCAAGACATTTTATAAAATCCTCAACCGTATTTTCTTGTGCTGATTTGTTTTGACATTGTACATTATGGCTTAATTACATGGAGGTTACATGGTAAAATCAGTTGATTTTGCATAGATCTCTAGAAAATCTGATGGAGATCTCTGTGCCTCCTTGTAGTTTAATTGTAACCAGGCTTTTAATTCTTTTGTCATACACTTCTTTTAGGAGGTTATCCTCTTTCATTATCAGTGGACATTGGTGGAAATTTTGGAATTAGTAATTCAGTTATTGCTTATTACTTTTTGCACGTAACATCTGCTGTGACATACCATGGAATTCTTGTAGATTGTTCAGCCCTTATAAGATCTTAATCACTTGATTGTTCTTTGAGACACTGAGCCTTTCTAATTGGGTGGTTCAATCAGGTGGCCTTGGCAGTGGTTTCCTTTGAAGCAATTGTTACCCTTTGACAGTAAAAGCTGCTCCCTAGTAATTGCTTTCGTTCAGTCATGACTTCTTGTTTTTCTTGCTTATTTGGTAGAAAGGTTAAATCTCCAGTGATACGAGATCCTGACATCGATGAAGGTAATTTAAATACTTGTTTTGATAGTTGATAATATCAAGATATACTTGTTATACTTTCTTAAAATTGATTAGTATTATAAGGACATGGATGTATGCTTGAATTAAGATACTCATAGCATGATACATTGAACAAATTCTACTCCCAGCGTTAGATTTTGATTGGATATATTTGTGAACAGAATTATCAGGCATTCATAATGTCATTCTTTATACCTACAAAGAACTAAGTATTGCCACTGAGGATTTCAGTCCAGTCAACAAAATTGGGGAGGGCGGATTTGGTTCTGTCTATAAGGTAGTTGCAGCGTTTATTAACTCAAGACTTCAATTCTTGCTTGCATTACCATAGCAATAAGTGTGATAATTGATTTCTCCTTGAGACCTTATGAAAATTCTGTGGATGGTCAGGGACGGCTAAAAGATGGAAAAATTGCTGCTATCAAAGTTCTTGCAGCTGAATCAAGACAAGGGGTGAAGGAATTCTTGACAGAGATTAAAATGATCTCAGAAATAGAGCATGAAAATTTAGTCAAGTTATATGGCTGTTGCGCGGAAGAAAATCACAGAATATTAGTCTACAATTACCTTGAGAATAACAGCCTTGCAAAAACTCTTCTAGGTGAAAGCATTTTTTTCAAACATGAGTAACCATTAGAGTTTTATCTGTCGAGAGGTTTTATTAACTCTTGACCTTACACCTATTATTTTGTATTTAATGGCTTTATCCTCTTCACTTGCAGGTGGAGGTCACAGTGATATCCCCTTCGATTGGCAAACACGGTCAAGAATATGCATTGGGATTGCCCGTGGGCTTGCCTTTCTTCACGAGGAAGTAAGACCACATATTGTTCATAGAGATATAAAAGCAAGCAATATTCTCCTTGACAAAGACCTTACACCAAAGATTTCTGATTTTGGACTTGCAAAGCTTATCCCACCAAACTTGACTCATGTCAGTACACGTGTAGCAGGGACTATGTAAGTTCAGTTTCTATGATACTTTGTTTTCTGATTTACAGTCTCTGCAGAAAATGGAGCATTTTCATTTCTAAGTTTTTCGTTTTTTTCCTGTTCTTTCAAGATGCAAAGTTGCCTTCCCAGTGGAAAGACTTGATCCCTACACACCAAGTTTCCAGTTTTAGACTCAAGATCTCCCACTTTCTCTGGGGACTTAGTACTACTAGCATGTGCTGATTATCCAGAATTACTTGCTATTTTGTTGGGAAAGGAGTTTCCAGTTGACTACTGAAGTTAATTCCTAGATTTATTTACTGTAGATCTGCATTAATCATTTCTCATCTGTTGGATGGGATGATCTTAAAATTGGAAATTACTTAGCCTTTTCGTTCCACACATTAATTGACATCAATGTTAATTGGTGACTTTAGTGTTCATATATAAATATATTTATTTATTAATAATATATCTACTATCGTAATGTTTTAGCATTGACACAAGAGACCTTTAGCGGAGCCAGGGCTGTTTGAGAATTTCTGTTCCAAAAATGCAATTTTCACATAGTCTGACTGCTGAGATGCACTTGTGTTTTCATGCTAACATGAATAAATGCTTAGGATTTAATTATTTATGTTGTCCATTTATTCATCACCTTTCTCTCTGTACGTCAAGAGGAAAGCTTTAATATCCCTGTCAAAATATGTTTCGTATGCCTTTTTTTTTTGTGTTTTTTTGGACATCAGGAATTTATTGCTACATTTTCTATTTCAGAGGTTATTTGGCACCAGAGTATGCAATAAGGGGGCAGCTGACACGGAAAGCAGACATTTACAGTTTTGGTGTACTCCTTGTCGAGATTGTTAGTGGAAGATGTAATACTAATATAAAATTACCAATAGAAGAACAGTACCTTCTAGAGAGGGTATGGATATCTCTTCTTTCAAATTCCCCATCCTATTTGCCATTATTTTCCTAGTGAAAAGCGTTGTTAAAAGAGAAAAAGAGTAGATTTTTTTTTTTCCACTGTTAATTAATGAACTAAAGTTTTCTGACATAAATCACAGTAGGTTACTTTTATTTTTGAGAGTGTGCTTTTAAATAATGTAAACTGCTTCTTTCCAATGCTTCAGGTTGTTTCAAATTGAATATGGAATCTTTGAGGTCTGAAGATTGTACACTGTTAGTGATGCATTAAGATTAGTATCTCTGTTTTTACTTGATGGTTTGAGTATCTCTCGAGTGATTTATCTCTTGAATTTCACATAACTTGTTCATGTGCAATAAAATGTTTGTCAACACTCAAGTTAAAGAATCTGAATCTGTCAAAGGAAGATGTTACCGTAAACAATACAGGCCTGACCCATAAATTTGGCTCTATCTATATGAATTCTGAACTAAACCGATGAAACTCGTCCATATGAATTTTTATTTGTCCTGTAGAATCAATGAAGTCATTTTCTTCTCTAATTAATTTGCACCCATATGTAACTTTCCTTGCCATTTTTGCTTCTACTAATTTCTTGTTCGGGAAGAGATGCTCTATTCTTTTGTGGGATATATTAAATATTAACTGTATCTTCTATAAGATGCAAATTAGAAGAGGAATGGCTCGGCATTTTGATTGAATTTGTACAACTGCAATCAATTCTATAGCTTCGTATAAGATTTCAGGACCTGCTCTTATTTAAACTTCTGTTGTGACAGACATGGACACTATATGAGGGAAGGAAATTGGTAGAGCTGGTAGACACATCACTAAATGGGGAATTCGATGCTGAGGAAGCTTGCAAGTTTCTGAAAGTTGGCCTTCTTTGCACCCAGGATGTTCCAAAGCTCCGGCCATCCATGTCTTCAGTGGTCAAGATGCTCACTGGTGAAATGGATGTCGATGACAATCAGATAACAAAACCGGGCTTGATTTCTGACGTTATGGACCTTAGAGTTGGAGGAAAACCAAAAAGTGATGTTGATATGAAGACTTCATCCCCACATAATGCATCCTCTGCCTCAGACAACCAGGATACTACCATGTCATCGGCTGCTTCAACTGCTGCAACTACAACCTTCACTTTGCAATATGATCATAGCATGTAAATGTTAGTCTTCAACGTTTTCTTCTTTAACATTAGTTTATTTTTTTTGAAGCTTGTTGTATCATGTAAATTTTGCAAGTTTTCCCAATTCTTGTAAGTGTTTTATTCTTTGGTCCATCCCTTCAAGATTAAAAAGTTTCTCCGCTTGTACTATCTTGTAAATATGGACAAGTCTTGCATTCAATGATAAATTTGAAGATTTCCCCCTCTCCCTTCCCCTTCCCCTTTTACTCTGTGCCTCGTGTTTGTCTCTCTTCGTTAATGTTTTAAAAATCAGTCACATTAAATTAGGACATAGAATAATTTACAATCTAATGAGTTGACCATAGTTGAATTAAAGTGGAATTTTTTTAAATATATTGAAAATAGATATAAATGTTTAAAAATATAAAAACATAATGAAAATATTTTATATATGATAATAAATTCATGTGAAATAAGTTGGGTAGAGTTTTTAAAATATTATAAATTTTTTTCACATAATACTAAAACTCTATTTTAAACAAAAAGTAATTTTTGATTGGTTTAATATTAAATCGATTGATTTTTACTAATTTTACGGATTCTTGATTGCCTTTTTCTTCGGCTTATTTTGAGGATTAAATGAATTAGTTTTATGATTGGTTTACCAATTTTTTAGTTTAATCAATTGTTTGTGTCCGATTTTTATAATTATGGTCTGAGTAGGTCTTTCTTATGACCACATAAATTCTTCTCTTCCATCAAGAATATGGACACCTTCTGCAAGATGACATGTAATTTGTCTTGGGACATTAGATGATGGTTTCCAAACAAGAGAGGTGCATTCCTGGAAGAAAATCTTAGGTAAATTCAGTTTAAAAAATAAGTAAACTAAATTACTTATGAAAAAAATATTAACATATTACACACACACACACACACACACATATATATGTATTATAGATCCACCTTGGATATGCTTAAGTATTTTTCCGTGATAGAATTTTTTTTTTTTTAATCTTGAATGTATCAAGTTTACCTAAGAATCTTTCAATTCCCGGTTATAAACATTGTTTACTAAGGAGTTGTTGTTGGTTTGGACTTTGGAGGATTAAATTTTAGGGGTTTTTAAAACTCCTTCTATACAGCATAATTGTTTACTTCGGTTTTAGGCTGTTAACATAGAAAATGATTTGGATGAGGGAAATGTTATCGCCAGGTAAGAAAAGTTGTATATGAATTACTAACATAATCAGTATTGATGATGCGAAAATGATGGTTCAAACCAAGAAGATCCCTTACGGCAAAGAAGCATACAGAGGAATAAATGTAACCAGCCGACTGATTTCTGAAGCTTACCAAAGCATGATGCCTTCTAAATTGGGTCTTCGGAGTCCATTCCCGTCTTGCTTCTGTACATATTAAAGGGATCAGAGATGGATTACAAGCCCCTCCCATCCCCACTTAGCTCAGTCATGCACTCTCTCTCTCTCTCTCTCTCGCACACAGACATACACACGCATATTCTACTCGAGGTTATGGTTTAATCCTTGGACTCATTTGATTGCTAAAAATGGATTTTATGAAAAAAATGGAAAGAAATTAAAAAATTTATAGTTCATAATTATATTTAGTATAATATGAAAAGAAATAGACATTTCATTCATTTATTATGTTTGGTTGAATAAAAAGTCATAGAAAAGAAAGTTGAATAAATAATTATAATATTTTTAATGTAAAAAGTAATAAAATAATAATAATTTCTTTTGGGGATAGTGGTGGCCACAGTAGTAATAATAATGATAACAATAATGGTGATAATAACAATAATAATAATAATAGCAGTTTTATGCTCGAGGGTGTTTTTGTTCAGTTATTTCATTTCTTTGAAAATGTGGGCTTTTTTTTGTATTTGCGATGGATTCTTGATTCCACCAAATTATAGAATTAGCTCTGCCTGAGAAAAAGGAAAGATTATGCATTCCCTCAACCAAACAGCAAAATTGAAAAAAGAAATTTCCCTTTTTTTTTCCAAAGGCCCATTTCTTGCAACCAACCTTGATAATTCAGCATTGTTTCAGCCATACCCACAACCAGTTGGGCCATTTACCAAGTCTATAATTCTTTGAAGCTCAATGCCGTGGACTTCTTGGAACCTTAGGAAAATCAAGTTATTTAGAATTATATATATATATATATATATCTCTCTCTCTCTCTCTCTCTAAATAAGCCACTACATATGTTTTAATGTTAAAAAGTGTGGGTAATTAGTAGGAAGCTTAAGATTCAAACTTTTGCTCTGTCATGTACTGGAAAAAAAAAAAAACTCTATAAATCCCTTTTGTTAGATTAAAGTAGTAATCACTTGAACCATGACATGCATAAACAAAAATTAAAAAAAATTTCCTTTCAACAAACGCCATTGAAAATTTGGTTATTTTCAACCACAGTGAATAAACTATCAGGCATCAGTCCCTATCACTCAGTGAAAAATAGGAAAAAGGTGGTGATTTCTTTCTGAAAGGAATAATGTGGGGAGTCGATGGCAAATACGTGATTGAACTAATATATTCTAATATTATAATATTTTGTAATTAAATATTTGAAATATAAAAAATTATTAAATATCAATAACTCTAAACATGGATAATTAAACAGCTCGGTATAAAGCCAAAGTCAGTCCATAGGAGATGAGGCCTCTTGGCCTGTAAGTAGATGATAACTCTTTGCCTTTTAGTCACATGGATTACAAAGATTCTTTTATGTTTGAAAAAATTATACAAATTTTTCATAAAATTTTCTAAAATTATATATATATATATATATTTCTAAAACAAAATATTATTTTATATTTTAATCCAATTTTAAATTTTTTGACTAAAATATATTTTATTAAAAAATTCTTAAATGCAAAGTATTTTGGTTAAAAAATTTAAAATTTGACTAAAATATAAAGTAACTTTTATTTCAAAAAAAATTGAGTATATTTTAAAAATAAAAAATTATGTAATTTGAACAAAATTCAATATATATATAGATAAAATTTACTCTTTTTATCCTTTGTTGAGTAGATAAGTTCCAATCCAAATGGGGAATGCTGACAACCCCTGTGGGAATAAATTCCTCCACTTATTGGGGGAGGGAGTTGTTGCAGGTTCCAGCTAGATGCTTTTAATGTTGGTATCAACCACTTTTTAAAGTGCGTGGAATTTTTGAAAATTCTTGATGAAAACTACTAAAACATTCTCAAATCTTCAGTAGAATTAATATTTTTGTAGAACAAGCAACATTTTGTGATTAAATCACATAAGCATCTAGATGAAGATCGAAGCATTGATGATTTGATTTGTTCAATGACTCAAAATATTGAGTCATTTAACGTCAACATAAGCTATTATGAGAGATTACGTTTGAATAAATTACCTGAGTAATTAAAAATAAGAAACTGAAATATAACGAATTCATGGTATACATTCTTGGAAGGTGATTAACTGTTGCAAATTTCAGCATATTTGCTTGGCAACAAAGGTGTTTAATGAATCTGAACTTCGTTAATTTTTTAAGTGTAGATTAAAAGAAAAAGAAACATCTTATACGCACTTGTTAAATTAAGAGAATGTAATAAGTAAGATGTAAACAAATTAATTAAGACAACACTTTAATGTAACACTGAAAAATGATAGTATTTATAAATTATGTCACTATAGTTATTTTTTAGTATAATTAATAAAAAAAACTTACAAATAGTTCTTTATATTTTTATTATTAGATTCTTTGATAAAAACCTGAAAAATATATAATTATCTAATAATATCATAACAAGTATTCAAGTTTTTATAAACAATTATATGATTTTTTTACATAAATTATATACTTGTTATATTTTAATTAAGAAATCTAATAATAAAGATATAAAAAATTATACTTAAGTCTAATCCATTATTAAATAAATGGTAACATATAAACAAAATATTTAATAGTTATTTAATTTGTATGAAAAAACCTATCAAAATATTTAATTTCAAACAAAATATGAAAACATCACTGTAATATATAAAACAATCATGAAATTACATGGTTTACAAGAATATGATATGGAGCATTTAGCAAAAGATTTCATGGACTGGGTAGCTTAACAAAAACACAAACAAAAGTCTAAATATCTAATTTGAAGTTAGAGTTTTCTTAATATTTAAGAATTTTCTATTTTAGGTAATTTTTTAATTTTAAAATACTCTCTTATTATTAGATGTTTTGTTACTTTTTTATTTTAGACATTTACTTATCTTACAATGTTTATTTTTATTTTTAAATTAAATATTATTTTTTATTTCCTAAAATTGATTGAAGTTTTTTTTATAAAGGACATTATTTCTAATTATATAAAAAACCGATGTATTTGAGTAATTGATTTTATCCTTATTAATCTCTTTTTTTACTCTTTATTTTTAAAGTTATGTGCTTTTTTAGTTAAAAAAAATTCAGAAACATTTTATTTCATATTTTATATTTGTTTAGTTTTATAACATCCCTAAGACTGTCCCCAAGAAGCAAGAGATGACACGTAACCTGGTTAAGATAAGCAAAAGAATTGCAAACAACAAAATTCAATGTTAGGTTTTGGGTCGCACACCATCATTATTAGACAACTCTCCAGCCCTAATCCACAAAGCAAAAGGAGAATTATATAATTAAATGATGTCAAATCCCTCCTCTCTCTCTCTCTCTCTCTCTCTTCACTCCTCTCTCCCTGTGGGGGAAGTCTTCACTCTACGTTCACTCTTTATAAAACTTTTTGAAAGTTTTTCTCTCTCTTTTTCACGAGCAATCCCTGAACAAAAGAAAGCCGAAGGTTTCTGGTTTCTACTCAGCCAAAGCCAAGATTCTCCGCCCTTTAGGAATCCCTTAAAGCTTCTTTCCTATTCTCTCTGACGACGACCTTACTCGTCTGATGGTGCCTCAAGTTTCGTGCTTTCTCTCTCTGCCATTTGGTGTTTAGGGTTTCCATGGTTACTGGGTCGTCTTTAAGTTCGTTCCTTTAATGGGGTTTGGTTTTCCCCCTCTTCCAGCACTGGGTTCGTTAGAAATGGTTCAGTGAGGGGTCGGGTTTTTTGGCTAGTGCTGGTCTGAGATTTTATTTCAGTGGGTTATAAAAGAGGGATACATTGTTGTCAAATAGGGGGATTATTTATTGCTTTGTGTTTTGCACTTTTGTGAACAGTAGCTGCTTTTTGGAAACTTATTTGCGAAGCAATGAACGTGATTGTATTTAGTTCTTTCATGGACTGAAGACTAGTTTGTTTTGATCCCACCTCTTTATGGATTTGGAGCTCTTCTTCTGGAGAAACCCGTGATTGGCTAGCAGTGCTGATTAATTAATTAATTAATTTTGTAATTTTTCCTAGTGGAGAGCGTGAAATTGGGCAGATCAAGGGTTTTATTTATTTATTTATTTAACTTTTTTTTTATGGGTAGCATTGATGATTTAGCATCACAATCACTGAGATTTTATGGGGTGTCGGATTCATGGTGATGGGTATCAATAACATCTTCTCTGAGATGAGGTTTCACTTTCAGTCATAGACAGTGCCTTCAAGTTTCTGGGTATCTGAGAAGGCCTTGGTGATGGAGGATATAGGGTTGTTCAAACAAGGTTGGCAATGGCTCCAGTCGCAGAAGGATGCTTGCTGGCGTGCCCGAACTGCAGTGAGTTGTTGCAGAGACAAAACTGCCATGTTTATCGAGCAACATTGGCCGATGGTGTGCAGTGGATGCTTCAGATTGGGGAGGTTACTTCGCCTATCATTGCTTTACTGGAAAGACTGTGTTGTAAGGGGCTTTCAGTCTTTCATCAAGTTGGGTTCAGCTATGCTTCTCCTCATAATGTGGTGTTGCTTTCTTAGTCTGACCTCGATGCATTGCTTGGTTTATGTACTGATTAGTATGGTATGTATTCATTCATGTCACGATGCCTAAATCTAGCGTTTCTGAGCTCTGATCTCTGTTCTCGTTTCTAATATCTGTTCATCTTAATGTTTAGCTATTAATACTGTTATTATTAATTTCATTTTGATAGCAGTTTTATAATAGTGATAGATTAGCTTATACTTTAGCAAAATAATGAATTTTTAATACTTATAGCCGTTGGACTACTCTATCAGAAATTTTTAGTCAAGAGTCTGAGGATAAAACTTGAAGAATGTTGCTCAGATGTAAAAATTACACACTGGTTTTTTCAATAATTGGGAGATTGGAGAACTTTGAGAAGGTTGTGCAAGATGTGGACCTGCTATTTAGTGTAGTCCTCTACAAAGTTTACTTCAGGTTGTTGAGTAGATTTTAATGTCATTAAATTCAACAAAGATTTAGTTACATTTATTTTAATTGCTCTCTAGGGAATATACATTTGTGGTGTTTGGCTAGGGGCTTTCCCCTTTTTCCCTTTGTCCTCTTTTGACAAGTTTCCTTTTCAGTTTCTAATAGTCTTGAGTCCATTGAATTGTTTATTTATATCTTATTTGGTAGTTATATTTTCTCGAACGTTTCTATTTTGAGTTCAAAACATTCAAACATCAGTACTTGGTCTACATCACAAGAGCCTCTTGATGGTCGTGTTTTGCAATGAGAATTTCCACTGTCTAGGCTCCAAAGATGTCCCTTTGTAGGACTCTTCCAGGTCCATTAAGTGAGAATTAATTGCCATGATCATCATCTAGATTGTTGAAATGTCTTTTTTCCTTTTTAAAGTTGCTGCCAATGCAGTCCTTTTTGTCCTCTGCTTTATAAAAGAACTCACGAACCTGTTAAGGAGAGTATTTATAACCTATAATTAAATGATTCTATTATTTTTGGTCCTAAAAAATGTTTTAACTTATTATTTTTAAAAATTCATTGTAAAATTTTGGCATAAAATTCTTTTGTTAGGTGATGGAAGGTCTTCACGAGAGACTTTAGTTCCTTAGGCTTGCTTATAGTGACAACTTGATTTCATTACTTGTGTGATACTGGAACTTAATGGAATAAATGGAGATTAAACATTTATCTGGGCATAATAAGCTCCACATACCGTGCACTTATTTTTGGTTTTTTCTTTCCCCATCTAACATTCTGTTTCCCTATTTACCAACTCTTCTATAATAACCCTTTTGATATTATTCAACACTTAGCTTTTCACCATTTTAACAAGACTGCATTCTTCAGATTTTAGGTTCTGTTGACTTTTCCTTTGATTTAGTTTAAGGGGCGTGCTGCACATCAATTGAGATTGTTTTTCACTTATTTTAAGCGGGGGCTTTTTTAAAATGTTCTTTATTGGGTTATATCATTTCAATGCTGTGACATAATTTATCAGAGCAAATTTTATGCTTGTTGCTCATAGTTCAACTGAACGCTTCAGGGTGTTGCTGGAGCTGCTGTCCGCTACTTGGGTTATACTCCTGGTGTTTTCATTGTAGGGCTTTTTGCTATCCTTATTTTGTGGATGTATGCTAACTTCTGGATAACAGGAACATTGCTTATTGTTGGAGGTATGGTATTCTTTCTTGACCTTGGATTTTAAGATGTATTCTTCTAATGACCAGGAAAACAGGGGTGAAGAAACATGCCTGTTGTTTTATGGTCTTATATAATGTATTCATTAATATTAATCCGTTTGTATTACATCAATTTTGTGTGCTCACTACAGTTGTGTTACCTCATATAACTGTATTTTTTTCATTAATTGCATTTCTCTGATCTGAAATGTGTTTTTGGCAATGATTTGCATAAAACTGAGTTCAGTTTTATGTTCTATAAGGATGATGGTGGACTTTCTTACTTTCTTAATTTAATCTTATGCTTTTATTTCCTTTCTCCTTAGCTGTTTGTGTAATATACAAATTCAGGTTATTTATTCTCCCTAAATCATGCACGCTTGGTGGTACTAGTGGCGACCATGTATGCCTTATATTGTGTCAAAGTTCGAGTGGGATGGCTTGGTGTTTTTCTCTCTGTAAACCTTGCATTTTTCTCCAATGACATTTTGAATTTCCTGCTCCAATGGTTTGATAATGTGAGTGAAAGCTCGCATTCTGAAGACCACAAACAATCAGAGACAGTTCTGGGAGATGACTTTCCTGAAGAGTATGAATATTCTGTTCCTACTGACGAATCTGAAAATTTGCATTCATGTAAATCATCCAGTAAACCAGCTGTTACCACTTCAGTTGTTGAGAACAAGGAAGAGTTTTCTGCTAGCAAAGTTGTTAAAGTACAAACAGATTCAGTTGATGAAATGAGAAGGATATTGAATAGTCTGAATCATTATGAAGCACTTGGATTTCCCCGTCACAAGAAAGTTGATGCAGTAATTTTGAAAAAGGAATACCGGAAAAAGGTATATGTTAATTTATTCTTTAGCTATCTCCTATCCTTTTTTTTTTAAAGTTCTCTCCACCATTCCCAAGTTGTTCATTAATGCTGAAGCAGTGATGTAGGACAAGAGGAGAAGGAGGGAGATATAGAATAAAAGGGGAGATGTAGAGAGAAAATAAAGGGAAGGAGAAGAGTTAGGGATAGAGGCAGCAGATAACTCCAAATAACTTTATTAATGATCAATTAGAAAACTGCATAATCCTAATTACTAAGGACTTTATATAGAGCTCAAGAGTTAACTTTTAATAATTTAAAATAAAGATAATATTAAATTCTAATCCTAACAAAAAAATAATCATTAAAGCATAACGAAAAGATAACTAAAGATAACTAAGTAATTAATAAAACAAAGTAATTTAAATATTAGTTTCTAATCCTAATCTTAATAAAATATTATTTCTTATATTTATCTTTAGACCATAATTTACGAATAATCAATAATAACTTTCTTATTCTTTTCCCATTCTTCATTATTTTCTCCTGGTTGGAGAAAACATCTTGAGTTTTGAAATGAAAAAAACATTAAAATAATCCATCTTGGAGCCTTACATAGGACGAACACCATTACTTTAAGTTATTGTCGTTAAGACAGCTTTAGATTCAATAATATATTTGGAATGACAAACTTGATCAGGTGAAGCAGTTAAACTAGTTGAATTTGAACACAATATTTTACAACTTGTGGTTGAATTTTAGATTGCTTGTCATAACTGATTTCTTTACATCTCAAATTTACTTCTAATTGTACTTCAAACCTTATTATGGAGCCATCATCATTAATGTTTGATAGATAATCAAGGAGCTCTACAATAATAACATCGGACTCGATTGAGATATCTTCCTCTAATACTTTGGGCTCTTGAAGATATTCTTCTTTTGCCTTTAGTTTTTTAAAGTTTTTTTCAGTAATTTGTATACAAAGTTGACTAATGGCACTTTAAGTTTATCAAAATGATAGTCCACATTTTTTTGGAGTTGTCTAGACTAGTGTGGATAATTTGGGTATTTTTTTCCATCGTAGACCTTAATATAGCAATTTAGAAAGCCAAAATTAGTAGTATTACCCCTATGGTACTCTCAAACAATGAATTTTGAGATCTAAGGTTGAAAGGGATGGAAAAAATGGTTGGAAAAATGAAGAAAAACAAAGCTTTTAGTGTTTGGCGTGTGCAATGTGTGGGTGCATGAGGCCCATGCATGCTTTGATGATAACGTTTTTCCTCTTTTGATGGTTGAAGGCAGCATGGAAGTGGTTTGACTTTGATACCAATTGGTGTGGGACGGTGGTGGACTTAGATTTTCAAGTGAGTTTTGGATGTATGAAAGGTGGTGGAGGGCGTGGTTGGAGTTGTAATTTGGCTTTGATACCAAAATTGATGTATGACGAGGAGAAGGAGGGAGATATAGAATAAAAGGGGAGATGTAGAGAGAAAATAAGGGAACGAGAAGAGGGAGGGGTAGAGATAGCAGATAATATCAAATAACTTTATTAATGATCTATTAGAAAATTACATAGCCCTAATTACTAAGGATATAGAGCCCAAGAGATAACTTTTAATAATTGAACATAAAGACAACATTAAATTCTAATTCTAATAAAAAGATAATTATTAAAGCTTAACAAAAAGATAACTAAGGAAAATAAAGTAACTAATAAAATAAAGTAATTTAAATATTAGTTCTTAATCTTAATCCTAATAAAATATTATTTCTTATATTTATTTTTAATCCATAATTTACAAATAATTAATAATAGCTTTCTTATTCTTTTCCCATTCTCCATTAAGCAGGCTTGCTTAACTAGTGCCAAGTAATGATGTTGTGGAATCACATTGACTTGAGCTATGTTGTGTTTGCAGACCTACACATGTTCTAATATTATATATGGAATATTCCATTTTTAAATTTATTTCAATTTAATGAGGTAGGCAATGCTTGTTCATCCTGATAAGAATATGGGCAGTCCACAGGCAAGTGAGTCATTTAAGAAGCTTCAAAGTGCATATGAGGTAAAGTTTTAATTTAAGCACTGGCTCCACTTTGCAATCTTCTCTTAAGAGCTTAAAGATAAATATAAATAATTTTTTGTCAGTGGTTTTCACCATTCACTAGATATTTTAAACGTTCAGGTTCTTTCTGATTCCACAAAGAAGAAAGACTATGATGAGCAATTGAGGAAAGAGGAATTCATGGCTAAAAGTGTCTGCCAGAAATCCTATGGTGTTTCATGTCAGGTAAATCTGATGATTTCCTTGTACGTGAATTTGGCATACTCTCTTAGTTCTCTATTTTTACCTTGCATAATGTTGTGGTTATTCTAGTTTTGATTTTTGACGCCAAAGGAGGTTTTTTTTTTTTTAAATATTCATTGGTAGGGGTTATGTTAAGGAATCTATCAAAGTGGGACTCCTAGGTGATTAGGAGTTTAATATTATCATGGACTGTCAGAGTTTATTATTGCCAAGGAGTCTTATAGTCATCTCTTATCATTATTTCTAGGAGTTTATCTTGTACTTCTCCGTTTTCAAAGTACCATAGATACAAGAAAAGAGGGGGGTGCCACAGGTTGAGCCTGTGTGCTAGTCTTCCCATTCGTTCACCATATTTGTGTTTTAACCCTAAATTTCAGAAGGTATGAAGTTATAAGTTCCTTTCTTTGTACAGACAGTTATCTCAAAAGATTTATTTGATCTAACTTCTAATGCAAAACAATTTTCTTTTCTGTTTACCTATAGAACCATGGAAGAAAAAAATTTAGTTACATATTTTCAAGGGGAAATTGCATTTACCTACCCTCATCTCTGTCTTCAATTACAACCCCCCCCCCCCCCAAAAAAAAAACCAAAAAAAAAATCTGAAAAAGATTGCAATCAACCCCTTGATCTATTAGCCTTGTTGCAATAAACCCATTATCTTCTAAATTTAGAAATTTTAACGATGTAAAATTACTAAAATATCCTTCCTATAAATTCATATCCTTTTACACTCCTCTTTGTCTTGCCCAACCAATCTATCCAACTATTTATGTCTTCCCTACCTTTCACATAAACTCACTTCTGCCTCCTTACTCCTGTCAAGTCCTCCACGCTTAACAATCTCCAGATTCACCTATAAATACTAGTCTGTGAGTTAATGGCTGATTGTTTAGAATAGAAAAAACCACAATTGCACTAAGCAGATAGTGACCTAAGAAGCACGGGAATTTACTTGTTAAAGATGGGTTAACGGAGTCTCAAACAAAAGACAAAATACACATGTTGCTATCTAAAATCTTTCGTTTCTTCAAATAGGTCCCCCCCTCCCCCCCCCCCCTTTTTTTTTATTTTGTATTTTTTCATCAACCCAACGGAACTCAGATTTGGGTTTCTCTTGTTGTTGGCTTCCATATTTTTTAGGGTGGAATCAAAAGAATGTTGGGTAGAGAGGTAGGGAAGTGATGGATATTTGGATATATTGTTGGGGTGTTGGGGAAGGTGAAGATGAATGTAAAAGGGTATTAAATTATAAGAAGGTGGTAATTTTACATGGTTAAACTTTCTAAGTGAAGAAAATTGGTACCCAAGAATTTAATTAATTGAATAGAGTAGGTTTCCAAAGTATATAAGCTCCAGAGGATAAAAAACAAATCCGAAAATAAAAGGAAACTAATATAAACTAATCCCTGAAAAGTCGGGATGGTCAAGTCAAATTAAAACAGAATGATAATGGTATAAAATAAAAATAAATGCTGAGATCTTCCAACACTCCCCCTCAAGCTGGTGAATAGATATTTATCATTCCCAACTTACTACACAGTTGTTCAAACTTCACTCGTGAGAGAGCTTTAGTAAAGATGTCCGTCACTTGAGCATGAGTAGATATGTAAGTTAAGTTTACAATGCTAGCTTCAATCTTCTCTTCTATGAAATTCCTATCAAGTTCAACATGCTTTGTTCTATCATGATGAACTAGATTCTTTACTATCTCAATAGTGGCCTTGTTATCACACCATATAGTCATAGGAATGTGAGTTTCCAGCTTTAGTTCACTCAGGAGCCTGAATATCCATATACTTTGACATATCCCGTGGGTCAAAGCCCTATATTCATCCTTGCAACAACCGATTGCTTCTTGCTTCTCCAAGTAACCAGATTACCCCACACATAAGAACAGTACCCAGAGGTAGATCTCCTGTCTACTAAAGAACCTGCCCAATCTGCATCAGTGTAAATCTCAACTGATCGTGACTCCCTTTTGCCAAAGAAGAGCCCTTTTCCTGGTGTCATTTTCAGATATTTTAAGATCCTATACATACCTTCCGTGTGTTCTTCCTGAGGCTTGCTTAGGAATTGACTTACAACACTCACCGAATAGCTGATATCAGGCCTAGTATGAGATAAATAGATCAGTTTCCCAACTAGCTTTTGATATCTCACAGTATTTACTAGAGTTCCATCTTCTTTCTGACACAATTTTGTTGAAGTATCCATTGGATTTTCAACTGGTTTGGAGCCCAACATTCTTGTCTCCTGTAGCAGATCCAGTGTATACTTTCTTTGAGACACAAAGATACCATTCTTGGATCTTGCTACCTCCATTCCCAAGAAATATATAAGACTCCCCAAATCTTTAACATCAAATTCTGAAGCCAAAGATTGTTTTAACTTTTCAATTCCCTCATAATCATCCCCTATAAGAATAATGTCATCAACATAAACCATAAGAATAGAGATCTTATCACCTATATGTTTTACAAACAGAGTGTGATCAGTTTGACATTGAGTGTATCCCAAGTGTTTTACTACCTTGGTAAATCGCTCAAACCAAGCTCTAGGGGATTGCTTTAACCCATACAAGGATTTGTTGAGCTTATATACCTTGTTGGGTCTCCCATAGTCATCCAATGCTTGTGGCACTTCCATATACACCTCCTCCAAATCACCATTCAAGAGGGCATTCTTCACATCCAACTGGTGGAGTGGCCAGTCTAAGTTAGCAGCAATAGAGAGTAGAATCTTGATTGTGTTCAACTTTGCTACTGGGGCGAAGGTCTCGTGATAGTCTATTCCTTGAGTCTGAGTGAAACCACGAGTCACAAGTCTTGCTTTATGTTGACTAATACTCCCATTTGAATTGTATTTTAAGGTGAAACCCATTTACACCCAACAACTGATTTTCCTTTAGGAAGTTCAACTATGCTCTATGTCTGATTTTTCTGGAGAGCATTCTGTTCTTCATTTACAACTTCCAACCACTTTGAATCACTCCCTGCTTCATTATAGGTAGCTGGAATTTTTTCACTAGATAAGCTAGCAACAAAGTTTTGCAAGCTAGAAGATAAGTGACCATAAGCAACAAACTTATTTATAGGATGCTGAGTATAAGACCTTACCCCTTTTCTCAATGCAATTGGCAACTCCAATCTGCAGGATTTGATAACAGTTCAAATTCTTGGCCATGCTCTGAAGTATTGAGAGGCTCTTTCTCTGTTACTCGCTTCGTTTCTGGTTTCTTGTTCCTCGGTCTTCTTGAGTAAATAGCCATATCCCTGTTACGTTCAGTAACCACCCCAGTTTCCATGACTTCGTCATCTGTTGTTCTAGAATTGGTGGTATTAGGGTCGGGTGCAGGTCTGATTGGGATTTCTTGGTAATTTTCTGGGTTTACAGGAGAGATTGGTTCAGTAGGTTCAGGTATTGGTGTAGGGTTGTCTGAATCAAAGCTCAAAAAATCCCATTCACTACTGTTACTCTCCCCCTGAGTGGGATTTTTGGGGTAATAGGACTGATTTTCTAGAAAAGTAACATTTAAAGTGGTAAAATACTTTTTCAAAGCTGGAGAATAACACCTGTAACCTTTTTGAGTGGGTGAGTATCCAAGAAAAATGCTTTTGATAGCCCGATGGTCTAACTTGTCTCCATGCTCATTATGAACAAAGGCCACACACCCAAACATCCTTTTTGGAAGGTTTGAAATGAGGTGAGTTGTGGGATAGTGTTCAGTGGGGTTTTGAAGCACAATGGTTTAGAGGGTAGGTGATTTATCAGAAAAGTTGCTGTTAGGACAGCCTTACCCCAAAAAATTTGTGAGTTTTTGAAGTGGGGTTTTGAAGCACAATGGTTTAGAGGGTAGACGATTTATCAGAAAAGCTGTTGTTAGGACTGCCTCATCCCAGAAAATTTTTGGTACATTATGGGTGATCATAAGGGACCTCGCAGTTTCAAGCAGTTGTCTGTTCTTACGTTCTGCTACTCCATTTTGTTGAGGAGTATATGTACAAGAGGTTTGATGCACAATCCCATGATCATTTAGGTACTGATTTAAGGATGCACTCAGGTATTCTCTCCCATTATCACTCCTAAGGATTTTGATGGGTGTTTCAAACTGAGTAGTAATCCTGGAGTGGTAATTTTTGAAAATCTCAAACAGGTCAGATTTTTCATTCATGAGAAATACCCACGTGACTTTTGTATGATCATCAATAAATATAACAAACCATCTTGCATTAGAATGAGTGTGAAATTTTATGGGTCCCCATATGTCACTATGTATAAGAGTAAAAAGGTGACTGGACTGATAATCATGAGAGGGATAAGTATTGCGGGTGTGTTTGGCGAGTTCGCAAGTATCACAAAAAAAAAAAGTCATTTTTATTGATGTAATTCGGAAACAACTTTTTCATATAATGGAAACTAGGGTGGCCTAACCAATAGTGCCATAACAATAAATCTTTATTGGTAATACCAGCTGTCATTGCTTCCTTTCCTCCATAGACTTCAACAGCAACATAGTAGAGCCCCTAAAACTCCTTAGCACTGCCAATCGTCCTCCTTGTGACCAAATCTTGGAAAACACAACCAATAGCAACAAAATTAACACTACAATTCTGGTGTTTAGTAGTTTTACTTATTGAAAGTAAATTGCACTTAAGATCAGGTGCATAGAGAACATTTAACAGGACCAAATCAGCAGATATTTGAACAGTTCCAATCCCAACAACTTTGACAAAAGTACCATTAGCTACTTTTATTGTTATTCCATTCTCACACGGTTTCAGGTCCTTAAACAGAGATGCATTATTTGACATATGATCAGTGGCACCCGAGTCAGCTAGCCACTTATTAGTTTTCTATTTCTCACCTTTAAGTGCAAGAATAGCATTACCTGTTTTGGCCACATAACCTTTACTTATTTGTTTTTTTGGTTGCACAGTGTTAGAACCATGTTTTTCTAGAATTTTTCTTAGCAACTCGAGTTCTGCTGTGCTCAAGCTTTCTTGATCAGTCTCGGCCTTCTCCTCCTGTTCAACATGGAAGCCTCTACTTTTAGTTCTACCATCTCTCTTGCTTTGAACATTGGGTGGTTTTCCATGAATTTTCCAGCAATTCTCTCTTGTGTGACCACTCTTATTACAATGGTCACACCAACTTTTGCCCTGTATCTTATTTTTCTGCTCTCCATTAGGTCCTTTTGCAACCATAGCCGATGACTCTATGATCACTTCTACACTTTGAGTCAGATTCTTTCGGCTTTCTTCCCATTTTACCATGTTGAAGGCGTCTCTCAGTGTTGGCAGTGGCTTGGTTCCCATTATTCTACCACGAACCTCCTCAAACTTTGGATTTAATCCTAGCAGAAAGTCATAGGTCCGATCTCTATCCACCAATTTTCTGTATTTTCTGGTGTCCTCTGAACATGACCAATCGGGTGCATCATATAAATCAATTTGCTGCCAAATTTTTAAAGGGCAGTGTAGTATTGAACCACACCCATGTCCCCTTGTCTCAGCTCTCTAATCATTCCCTTTAGTTGGAACACTGCTGCAACATTTTCCATAGCTGAATAGGTCTGCTTGGCCGAATCCCAGATCTCCTTCGCAGTGCTGGCCAGTAAATAACTCTCACCAATGTCGAGATTCATAGACCCAATCAGCCAAGTCATAACCGTGTGGTTCTCTACAAACCAAGCCTCATATTTTGGATCATCACTGGACGGTTTTGTTGCCTCTCTAGTAATATACTTCTCCTTGTCTTTTCCTCTGATAAACATTTGGATACTCTGGGACCACTGCAAATAGTTGTCTCCATTGAGCTTATAAGCAACAACAGGTAGGAACGAATCAGTGTTGTCGCTCGATGGTTGCAAAGAATTGGTTTTGGCTGATTCTTGTGAAGCCTTCCTGTGCGACCCAGAACTGACGTGTTCCAGCTCACCGTGAAAAGCCTCCATCGTGCCAAAATTCAGGGGTACCCGCGTCATTGAGCGTGGCGCTCTGATACCATGAAGATAATTGGTACCCAAGAATTTAATTAATTGAATAGAGTAGGTTTCCAAAGTATATAAGCTCCAGAGGATAAAAAACAAATCCGAAAATAAAAGGAAACTAATCTAAACTAATCCTTGAAAAGTTGGGATGGTCAAACCGAATTAAAACAAAATGATAATGGTATAAAATAAAAATAAATGCTGAGATAATGCCAAGATCTTCCAACACTAAGTTTGGATCCTAGGGGTTTATTGCAGTAGAACTACTAGATTAGGGGGTCGGTTTAGATTTTTTTCTTGTTAGGGAGGACATTACAATTGGAATTGAAGATCAGGGTGGGTAAATGTAATTTCCCCTATTCTAAAAACGGTCTATCTTTCATTCCATTTCATTTATTCTTTTTGATTGTCCTTTGTATATTCACAAGTCTAGTGGGTTGAAAGCTCTCCCTTTGTAGGTGTTCAGACCACCCTTAGTGCTTTATCCAGTGATGTGGGACTTGCATCTAACCAAGTTTATTTTTGCTTGAATGAAACAAAATATCACATACCCAAGTATCTCCAAAGGGAGAACATGTGGATCTGTTGCCAAGTCCATCTTACATGTAATCTCATCGGCTAGACCTTGTATAGCAATATCGCCTAGAATCAAGGAAAATCAATAGATAATCATATGTATATCTACGCATCCTTCCAACCCTTAATAGGATGGATCAGGAAAGAGTAGATAGTGGAACTTTTGATCCTGATAATTGTGGACTAGGTATTTTGCCTCTCCCAATGGCTCACCCTCTGCAATGTGGACATAGTTTTCATAACTATTAAAAATTATTACAAAGGTATATTGATTTAAATATTTATTAATTATGTATAAAAAATATCATAAATTAACTATTATGACAATTTTTCTAATTAGAATAATATATATGCATCATTATCATTTTTAAATGTATTATATTTTAAAGTGTGTGTATATATTAATTAATTAATTAATTAATTAATTAATTAATTTTTGGTTAAAATAGCTGGTTCAATAACAAAATGTTGATGGATTTCATGATACGATAGAATAGGAAAGAATAACAATTACCCTGGTAGAGATGGCATGGAGATGGTTACTTGGAAACCATAGACCATTTGTTGAATTCACCCCATTGGAATGAAGAATATGTTGGTATAGTAGGTAAGACTAATGAGTGGTCCGGTTTGAAACTTTGATCAGCAAAGTCTTCTTTTTCTTATGATACCTTGCCTTTGGGACAAAGCTAATATAGTTAATTCTATGAGTGTACTTAGGTTGCTGAGGCCTTTATTGATAAAGTAGTGATTGTGTTGGTAATCCTTGCAGGACAATCCTGATTATCGTTCCGAAGAATCCAGGCGTATACAGTGCACCAAGTGTGGCAATTCACATATATGGGTATGCACTAATAGAATTAAGTCAAAGGCAAGATGGTGTCAGGTTGGATTTCTTTTTTACCACATTGTATTTATTGAATTCATTCTCTCCCCATCTCTCTTTTGCATGCTCACTTTATTTTATTTAAAATTGATTATTACCACTCTGGGAGCAGGACTGCTGTCAGTATCATCAAGCCAAGGATGGAGATGGATGGGTTGAGTACAAAGGTTCTTTGGCTTTTGAGAGGTCTCAAAAGGTAATTCCTTTAGAGCAAATATTGTTCTCTGCTTCATTTTGTTTAGTTTGCATGCCATTTTGCTGAATGTAGTGTAGTTTCTTTCCTCTATAGATGGAGATTCCACGTGCTTTTGTTTGTGCGGAGAGCAAGATTTTTGATGTGTCAGAATGGGCCATTTGTCAGGTCAGTTGTCTTGACATATGAATTTAATTATAATGCACTTTTACCTGATTCGGTACTTCATCTGACATTTAAAAATAGAGAAAACACAGATACCTGGGAACAACAAAGGTAGAACATGTCAATATGCACTTGCAGGGTTTGCTTGGGCGGGGATTAAGATGGGAAGGATTGAAAATGAGTGAGAATCATTGTATACTTAAGACTTGAGAGAATAAAGGGATGGAATGAAAATTGTATGGCTGCCATTTGCAGTCCACTTTTGAAGAATTGTCTGTTTCAAATATTAAGAGTTTAAACTAAAGAATTTTCAATCATTTCATCTTTCACCCTCTCTACCAAGCATGAACAAGTGGAGATCAAAACCTGTTCATCCATTTTCACCCCCTTAATAAATTTCTACCTCTTATCAAATGCACATCAGTCACATCTGTTAAAATAGAAATACTGGTCTGTTGGAGATGATATATGTCAGATTTAGAATATGGTTTGTCAGCAGTGTTCTAATTTTACTTCATTCTTGGTGATTTTTTTTTCCCTTTTCGGTGGGGGGTGGAGGATCTTAAACCAAAATTTTAAGTTCCAGGCTTCAGATAAGACTCCTAGGCCATTTACCACAATGCAACATTTTTTTTCAGCCGGAGTGCACTACACTGGCTTTCAGTAAATATACTTCTGGTGCATTACAATTAATTGAGCCACATTCATGTAGCAGTTAAGTTATTTAGTTATCAGGATGTTGCAAGATGAAATAACTCCATTTCATTTTAGAAAGAGTGAATCCTAGGAACCTGAGATTCTCTGATGAGTCCATAATTCTTCGTAGAACCTCTGATTGATTTGAGGCAATATATACACCTGTTGCTTTCCGTTGCAATCCTACCACAAGGGTCAGTTCAAGTGTTGAAAAAGGAATCTTGAACTTAAAGGATGGCTGGTTCTTGTTTCGTGCAGGGAATGGCTTGTAGGCCTAACACCCATCGACCAAGCTTCCATGTGAACATGGTTGGCCTGGAGAAAAGCCCGCGTTGTAACTCCAGCCGATACCCATGGGATTTGGATGCCGAAATGATGCTGGATGAAGATGAAGAGGCATTTGAGCTGTGGCTTCAGCAGGCTCTGGCCTCTGGCCTGTTCTGCGAGACCTCCAAACGTCGGAAGAGCTGGAGTCCATTCAAATTGCATCAGAAGAAGGGGAAGAAGCAGTGGCGAAGAACATCAAGCTGAAATCTTTGGATACAATACATTATTTAGTTCATTGCCCCTCTCCAAGGTATTGATGGAGTAAACATCTTGTAGAGTCAAGAGATGGGTGTCTGGTTACTTACAGGGATATAGATAGCTTGCACACTTAATCAAGGTTGCTGAGATTGGTGGGTAAAGTTATGTTTCATGGTTGACAAGAAGCTCTAACCATTTCCCATATCCCTGTAACGCAAGGCATTAAAAGCGCAAGAGCCCTGGTTTTTTGTAGCTGCCCTTACTGCGCATCTCTGCATCTTTAGGTTCAGAATACCAAAATTGTTCTTTAGAAGTTAGTTTTTGTGGGACTGCTTTTGGTCCTTTGTAAATTACTTGCTAATAAAAATTTCTCACCTGCCTTCTGACTTGATTGTCAGTATTCATTTTATAGCTCACACTTTATTAGATTTGGTTTATAAAAAGATTAAATTTAAATGTAGTTCTTTATATCTATCTTGTCTGATTTTTTTAATGAAAATATGATAAATTTATATTTTTTCAATAAGAATATGACAAATATATAGTGTAATTAAAGGATTATATACTTTTTTGTAAAAATTATATATTTGTTATGTTTTAAATGAAAAATTATATATTTGTCATATTTTAATTAAGAAATCTAACGATAAAAATATGAAAAATTATAAATAATTTTTTCTTTATGAAAAATAAATAGATCTAGTGTTCATAGACAGGCATACGAGTATGTTAATACACATTTCATAGAAATTTATCTCCAATGGGTTTACTTCAAAATTTCTTCATTTTCGTAGTGATAGGAAGTTTGATCATGACGCATGAGCAATATGTTGATGAACTGTGCTAAAAGGGAAACGGCAATTATGACCCTTCCTGTTTTTTGTGCCATTAATTTACTCATTTAACTATCCAAGAATATGTCAACAAGTTGACAATTTTTTTTTTTCAAAAAATATTTTAATCTATTTAATTATAAGTGAATTCCAAGTATTTCCATCACAGTGGTGGCAGAAAAGATGGGAATGTTTTCGGAAAAAAGTTTACTTACTACCTAGACCTTTGATCAAAGTGAAGTGCGGGACACAATTTGGAATTAAAACTAAAACTAGAGTGAAATATTAATTTGAAAATTATTATGGAAAGATTAAAGGAAAAGAGTTCGAGTTATTTATCCTCTGATGATTCTGAAATTTGTATAATTGTTTTAAAATTTTAAATAAATAATATTCTACCAGTACATACAAATTAATATATCAGCGGAGAACTCAGCCTATCATTTTCCAAAGGTTAATTGTCTATCAGTCCCAACAGAAATTCTATCAAGGAAGGAAAATGATTGTTTTTTTTTTTTCAGTCCATTTGCAAGTGTTCTTGACTTCAGATTCAATTTTTGAATGATGTAATGTTTTTTATTTCAAATGATTTTTTTCTATTTATCAAAAAATAAGAAATGAAAATAGAGAGAGAAAAAAATGCCATAACATTAAAAGAGAAAACATAATCCAAAATGGGTCCCTCTAATAATAATTAAAAAAAGAGAGAGGCTAAAATCGAGATCTTGGATGTGATCAATCTAATAATGAAAGAAAATCTTACGATAAATATGGTATCTCAGACAAAAGGAGAAGGAAGAGCGGGGAAGAGGAGGAGAGAGACGTGAACATCGGCCCATTGCCTATCGTTCGGTGCTCCGCTGATTACGGTTGTGCCCCCACTGCTCCGGTGAGCTCTTGATGCTTGGATCTGTTGTTTCAGCTTAACTTTCTTCTTTTCTTGATGAATGATCTTCTTCAACCGATTTAACTTTTTGGTATCGTTCCCTTTTATGCTTTGTTTCGCCCCATGATCAAGCTTCTATTCGTGAGTAACCATATTAATTTGACGTTTTGGCTTCAATAACTAAAACTTTTAAGGGGGTCGTGGCTTTAAAAACCATTCGTACGTGTTATTGAGCTCCAACACGATATTTTAATGATAAACATCGCGTTTCTATGTACAAAAAACTCGAATATTGGCTGATTTGATGGGTATGATGCTCGTTGGGTTTCGGCTATGTAATGATGAAACAATTCTGCTATTGGGTCAGTGCCCATTTGGCTTTTGACTTCTTGTAAGACTATTAATTAATCCTTTAGCTGCTCCTTTGTAAGATAGACTAGAGTTCTTTGAGGAAGGGCTGTTCATCAGAAAGTCTTTTCGTGGGAAGTGGTGTTATTGAGTTTTCATCTTTGCTGTTTGCCAAGGATAAGCTATTGTTATAATACTAAAAAATGTATATTCATATGGTGGAAGAAGTTTTAATTGCCAGGGATAAGCTGTTGTTACAGTTTCTTTGTCAGCTTCTGTTGATATGTCTTCTCTTTTCTATGCCATGTAATACAGCGTACATGACAGTGCTATCGTTTTTTTAAGCACTTCTTTTCAGTTGATGTGAGTGTGAGCAAAATGTTTGAAACTATGAATTTGCCCCCTTCGGTTCAAGTTTATGAATGCTTTTGGGGTTGAACCGATTTACAGAACTTCTATATCATAACTGGTCGAAGACTCTTAATTATTAGGTATTTGGGTGACGTTTGTATAATATTCGTTTGAAGTGGATGCTTATTTTCTAGTTTGCTATACTGCCTATGAGACCAGATTCTTTACGTTATTTTATTTTATATTTTTGTTAAGATGTGAAATTTTCTTATATCCTGCCTGTAGGTCTCTCTCTCTCTCTCTAGTGGAACATTTTGGATTTTTTTTTCCTTTGATACCATTGAGATAAGATTAGCCGTCATATTTCTATTTGCTGAGGTGTGTGGTTTACTTATCTATCTATCTATCTATCTATTCCTTTGATACCATTGAGATAAGATTAGCCGTCATAT
Source organism: Erythrophleum ivorense (assembly GCA_026724425.1). Taxonomy (NCBI): domain Eukaryota; kingdom Viridiplantae; phylum Streptophyta; class Magnoliopsida; order Fabales; family Fabaceae; genus Erythrophleum; species Erythrophleum ivorense. The sequence continues at coordinate 742,977 of JAIUCV010000381.1, read as the reverse complement.
TTCTATTTGCTGAGGTGTGTGGTTTACTTAATGATAAGAGAATAGAAGATTGGAAGGGTAAGGGAGAGAATTCGAAGAAGCAGAAAAGGAGAGAAGGAGAACGATAGGGAAGAAGTTCAATAATTCCAAAAGCATGCTCATACAGACTCTGATGCTAAATAAAAACCCGCGCCCACCCGTGCCTGTTCTGTTAACTTGCCAATCGACTAACTTCCCTGACTCACATGCAAATGCCCTGACTCAACGGAAACAACTAACTTCTGTTATAATCAAAAGACTTTTTGACCCCTACTTATTGAATGGAAAAGACACTCCTACCCCTTACTATATTTGATATGTATCACCACCCCCCGATAACTTCATCCTTGACCCCAAGGATGTTATAGCTTCACAAACTCCAAAAAATATCTTTGTAACTTGAACTAGAGTTCCCAAGTTGCTTCTTCTTCCATCTTGCCCTTCCATTTAACCAATACTTCAGTGATAGCTTGTTGCCTCTTCTGGACAATTCTCCTATCCAGGATTGCTTCAAGCAGCTGGTGCATTTTGATTGATGCATCTGGACATTTTTTAAACAAAGACACATGAAAGGTAGGATGAATGCGAGAAGTGGGAGGAAGCCGCAGTGTATAAGCTACTGCTCCCACCTTGTCGATTATCTGATATGGGCCGAAATACCTTGGTGACAATTTCTCTGAAGATCGGGCCGTCACAGAGTGCTGCTTAAATGGTTGTAGCTTAAGGAAAACCCAGTCTCCTACTCAAAACTCACGTTCTGATCTCTTTTTATTTGCTTGTTGCTTCATGCGTTGTACCGCCTTGGATAAATTCTTTTGAACCTACTGTAACATCGTTTCTTTGGCATTGAAACTCTTGTCTATCCCTTCCATCATTGAATCCTGTGGAATGTATGGGATGTGCATAGGAGGTGCTTGCCCATACATGATTTCATAGGGGGTTACTCCCGTAGAGGTGTGGTAAGATGTATTGTACCACCATTCGGCCAGTGGAACCCATTTACTCCATTCTTGAGGAGCATTCCAAGCTAAACTTCTAAGATAGTTCTCCAGACATTGGTTTAGCACTTCACTCTGCCTATCCATTTGAGGATGGTAGGATGATGACAAGCATTGAGTAACTCCCATCTTTGCCATGAATTCTTGCTAGAATTTACTAGTGAACAACGGGTCTCTGTCGCTTACTATAGAAGTAGGTGCACCATGCAGCTTGTAGATGTTGTCCATGAACACCTGGGTTAGTTGACTTGCAGTGAAGGGATGGACCAACAGAAGGAAATGAGCATATTTGTTGAGGCGATCAATCACAATCCAAATGGCATCTTTCCCATCTGCTTTCGGAAGCTTTTCTATAAAATCCATCGCGATGCTCTGCCAAACACCTTCTGGGATTGGAAGAGGTTGAAGCAATCCAGGATATGCAGTGGTTTCATATTTGCAGCATAAGCACGTCTCACACCCAAGAATGAATGTCTTAATATCTTCCATCATGACTCTCTAGTAGAAGATAGCCTTTACTCGTTTCCAAGTAGCTTTAACGCCTAAATGCCCTCCCTGTGGGGACGAATGCAACCATTCCATTATAATGTTTTTTAATTTTGCTTGATGCTTGATAACTATTTTGTTTTTCCTGGACAGTGTATGCCCATTCCACCTATACTTAGGATTGGCCGCTGGATCTTACTCCAATTTTTGTATTATTTAGACTAGAGTTGGGTCTTCCATCCATTGTTTCTGAATTGCTTCCCATAATTTGATAGATATAGAAGAAACTGTCATTTGTAGCAATTCTCCATGATTAATTCTAGATAATGCATCAGCTGCTACATTTTCTTTCCCTTTCTTGTAACAGATTTCATAATCCAAGTCTATTAACTTTGTGACCCAGTTATACTGTGCTAGAGTGGATAGACGTTGTTCCAAGAGGAATTTCAAGCTCTGTTGATTTGTCATGATTTTGAATGGTTGGATGTGCAGATACTGTTGCAACTTTTCCATGGCATAAACTACAACAAGTAATTCCCTATCATAAATAGACAAAAGTCAATTTCTAGGAGATAGAACCTTACTGATGAAGGCTATAGGGTGTTTGTCTTGTAATAATACCGCTCCTATGCCTGTATTCGAGGCATCAGTTTCTACCCTGAAGGGTTTCTGCAAGTTGGGCAAGGCAAGCACAGGGGCCGACGTTAAGGCTGTTTTGAGGGTCTTAAATGCTTCCTCAACTTCCAAGCTCCAAAGGAATGCGTCTTCTTTAGCAGATTGGTGGGTGGTCCTGCTAACATATTAAAATTTTTGATAAAGTGCCTGTAGTACCCAGTTAAGCCCAAAAAACTCCTTAATTGTTTTGCTGATGAAGGAGTTGGCCATTCAAGGATCGCTTGAATCTTACTTGGGTCTGTTGACACCTTCCCATCTGATATGAAATGCCCAAGATACTCAATTTTGGTGACTGCAAAGGCACATTTACTCCTCTTAACAAAGTAGCTGTGGTCCTTTAAAATGGTTAGCACGTTCCTCAAGTGGATTACATGGTCTTCCTCATTATTACTATCCACCAAGATGTCATAAAAAAAAAACTAAAACAATTCCTCAATTGATGCTCAAATATAGCATTCATGGCCCCTTAGAAAGTCGATGGAGCATTGGATAATCTGAATGGCATGACTAAAAATTCGTACCGTCTAGAATGCGTTTGGAATGCCGTCTTATAAACATCCTCCTCCCTTATGCGTATTTGATGATATCTCGCACGCAAGTCTAGTTTTGTGAACACCCGTGCCTTCCCCATCTCATCTAGCAAATCTTCTACCAAGGGAATTGGGAATCTACTCCTCACAGTTTGTTTGTTGAGTGCTCTATAATCTACACACATCCCCCATTCTCCATCCTCCATCTTTTTTTTTTAACCAAAACAATGGGTGAAGCAAAGGGCGAGGAACACTTTTGTATTATTCCCATCTTTAGCATTTCACCTATTAACTTCTCTATAACATCCTTTTGAGTTGTAGAATACCTATAGCGCCTTATATTAATTGGGTTTGTTCCTTCCTTCAAAATGATAGAGTGGTCATGACCATACGTCGAGGAGGTAGAGTGCTGGGGTCTTCAAACACATCTTTATATTCTTCCAAAAGCTGATTTATCGCCTCTGGGACAGGACTTCCTACTTCCACCTTTACTGCATAGAGAGTGGCTTTAGTTTGAAGAGGTATAATTTGCAACAAACAAGGATTTGGATCCTGAGCAATTAACTTATGGAGTCTGCCCTCCCTCACTACATTAGCTTTTGGGTCCCTAGTAGCAGATATTCTAACTCAGTTTCCATTGAACATGAATTCCATTACTAAATTCAAACAATCTAAGTAAATATTACCTAATGTTCTCAACCATTGCATTCCTAACATCATGTCACAACCCACCCACTGAATAAGGATCACATCTGTTGTGAATTCCACCCCCCTTGCTGACCATTTCAAACCTTCACAATTGATTTTTCCCTGAATTTTGTTCCCATCTGCCACGGTTACACTTACATCTTCCATAGGTTTAGTCTTCACCAATTCCTTCCAGTTCTCATCGAGGAAGTTGTGTGTTTTTGTGTCAATAAGTATGTGAGCCACTCTTTTCCCAATTTTCCCATAAATTCTCATAGTTGGATAATTGGCGGTTCCTTGCAAAGCATTGAGAGAGATAGTTGGTTCCCTATAGTCCTGTACCTCCTCAACAGCACTCACCATGTTAGATGGCTTCCCTTCTTCCCCCTCGATTTCTTCGACTTCCATTAAGAAGATTTGCATTTTCTTTCTTTATGGACAATCATGACTTGGAGAGTATTTCTCATGACAAAAATAACATAAGTTTTTGTTTTTGTGTTCTTCCACCTCTGTAGGAGACATTTTCTGTTGAAACCTCATATTTGGCTTTCCCAGAATTCCCTTTTGAGTATTATTGTCATTCAGAGTAGTTTTGAGCCCTCTTTTAATGTCACCAGTTGGAGTTTTCAATATTCCCTGGCCTCCCGTAGCTTCCTTGGATTCCATGTAGTTACCCTTATTGTGAAGGGTACTTGATTCACCTCTGAATTTTCCATTAAGGGGAGATACTCCTTTCTCCTTCTGCATGAGTTCCACATTTAACAATTGTAGTTTAGCCAATCTAGTGGCATCTAGAAGAGTTTGCGGATGGAACAATTTTACTCCAATTACAATCTTAGGTTTCAAGCCAGTTAGGTAGCAGCTCAATTTTTGACTCTGTGAGTTCCACCCTGCATACCAATCCATCAAATGCCTCTTGGAATTCTGTTAAGTTCCTTTTCTGTTTCAGTTGCATCAATTTCTCCATGGGGTCATTGAAAATTGATCCGAATCTCACTTTAATGGCTTTAGTCAACTCCTGCCAGCTAAGTCTACCATTTCTACTTTTCTCAAATCCTTGGAACCATTTATATGCAGTTTCATCTAGTGATAAACTTGCCAGTATTACCTTGTTGTTGTCCGAAGCTCCATCAATGACAAAGAATCGCTTGCATTTTGAAATCCACCCATTCACGTCCTCTAAAGCAAACTTCGGGAAGTCTACCTTGGTAAAGCGTGTTGGAACTTGATAGTCTCCTGCTCCATCAACTCTACCTTGTGCCTAGAGTGTGATTAATCACCTCTATGAATTGATACGATAATCCCTGTACCAACTCCTGTAGACCATTCGACTGTTGCTCCATAGCATTCATCCTCTGCTCCATGGCCAAATGAAGCCTCTCTTTTGTTTCGCGAATGTTTGCCTGAGATTGAGTTGCGTCTGCCATAGATCGTTCTGCTTTGATACCCATGATAAGAGAATAGAAGATTGGAAGGGTAAGGGAGAGAATTCGAAGAAGCAGGAAAGGAGAGAAGGAGAACGATAGGGAAGAAGTTCAATAATTCCAAAAGCATACTCATACGGACTCTGATGCTAAATAAAAACCTGCGCCCACCCGTGCCTGTTCTGTTAACCCGCCAACCGACCAACTTCCCTGACTCACATGCAAATGCCCTGACTCAATGGAAACAACTAACTTCTGTTATAATCAAAAGACTCTTTGACCCCTACTTATTGAATGGAAAAGACGCCCCTACCCCTTACTATATTTGATACGTATCATACAACCTAAGCCTCCTGGTTTTTTGGGACTAGGAGCTGCCAATGCTTGTCTGTTAGCTCTTGTTTATATCTTTTGTCCAAAACCTTTTCATGAAGCGAGTTTGATAGCGCTGCCTTGCATGTATGACAACAGTTGTTCAAATTCCTCTTTCTAAGAGAAAATATATAAATAATTAAAAGCATTTGTTGTTCGATTTTTACTTTGAAAGAGGTTGCTAATTATAGCTATAGTCAGACCCTTATTCGCAACTGTGGCATTTGACACTGTTGGACATTATGTACTAAATTGGCCTCTCGTTACTGTAGCCACAGTTTACTTGCAAAAGGATCTTATGTCTAGTGTGGAGGATAACAAAGAACAAGGACAGATGGATGTAAATACATCTAATGAGTGCATGCCATCGACCAAGGAGCAGGTTGTTTTTTTAAAAAATTGTCTTCTTGCATGCTTCATTTAAAAGCCAAAAAAGAACTTGGCTGGGATAACCTTTTTATTGCAAGGATTTTTTAATAACATTTCTTTTTGGGCTTATTATCTTGTAGGAGGAAGCCATAAAGAAAAAATATGGAGGACTTTTGCCAAAAAAGCAACCACTCATATCAAAGGTACATGTGTATTGGTGTCCGTATGTACATATTCTTTTAACTTCAGTGTATCAAAATTTTCCAAGAAATATCTGATGATATGTGCTCTTATTATTATTATTATTATTATTTGCTTAAAATGTTGCTTTTTACTCCAGGACCATGAACGTGCCTACTTTGATTCTGCTGATTGGGCACTTGGAAAGGTATTTCTGGAGGGAGACCTCTGAGTGTGATTGTACTGTGGCAGAATATGCATATATTGAATTTTCTTACACTCTTCTGTGCCTTAACATGAAACAGCAAGGAGGTGAAAAGCCCAAGGGACCACTCGAGGCTTTGCGACCTAAGTTACAGGTATTTAACCAATATTATTATATGGATGTATGAATAGTCTTGCTGCTTTCTTAAGTTTGATAACAATTGCTTCTTCTTTATTGTCGCGTTGTTCTTCTGTTGTGTAATTGGCATGCTATTAGATGGTCTTTGACCTTGTTGAAATAGGTACTCTGTTAAAATGTCATTTGCAGTTTCATTTGTAACATGAAGGTTTTTGTGTTTGTTTATTATTATTATTTTTTGTTTTTGAAAAGGTTGTTCTCGACCACTCCAAAACAGTTAAAAGAGAGAGAGAGCAATTAACTGTATCTCAAAGCAATTGAGCTCACAGCTAGCGTTAGATCAACTACAAAACAATCGTATATAACGCTACCAATTACCATATGTAGTGTTTGTGGTATTTGACCAATTTTTGTGGAGCATATAGCCTTTGTGGACCAAAAGAATGTTATGCATGTGCTGTGCAAGAATTTTTCTATGCCCATTGTAGTACTAGTTCTGTTATACAGAATAGTGGAATCATGTTCATAGGAAGATTAAATGTTCATTCAACTCTTTAGTTGTGGGATTTTTGTTTTACCGGCAGTAACCCTTGATATACAGCCAACTATTCTGGCTCATGGCTCTCTCTTTTGCATTGTTAACTGCCAAGTATAGCAAATAATATAATGACAAAATTTAGGTGAAGTTCTTTATGTGTTTGCTATCAGGTTATAAATACATAACGATAAGACATTTTTTTTAAAAGATCCAATCAGATGGTGCAAAATTGTAAAAAAATATTTTATTGTATTATGTTTTTATTGGAAAATTTGATAGCAAATATCTAAAAACTGTATCTAAATTTTGCCCAGAACATAGATGGATAAATTCATGGATTATTAATTCGATCGAGGTAGTGTGGTGTCTTTCTTATTTAATTACTTTTTAGTTTTTAACTGCCGTAAGAAATGATGCACCATTCTTATACTAAAACAAAACAAAACAAAACATGATTGTTATACCTGCCATTTCCATAAAATGTGATTGACCCGTTTCTGTCTGGCAATTCTGCATTTCAGCCAACACAGCAGCAAACGCGTTATCGGAAGTCTTTTTGTGCTCCTTCGGGAGAAGGTATGCCTTCTTTGAATGGTTTACATTGTTTTGTGGAATGCTATTGCTGCTTCTTCCTTTTGGCTTCTTCAGGAAAGTGAGCAAAATTCTCATGTGTGTTCTGCTTTTTATAGAAGGGGGAAGTGTTCCATCAGAGGATGCGCCTTCCAACGAGTAAGAAGCAGTCAGTCTTTTGATGATCTGCTGACTACTATTTTGATACCATTTTGTTGTATTCAACAATAAGTTGTTTATGTATTCGTAGTAGCATAAGACAAATGAATTTGGCCTGCTGCTTTGTTGTAGACGCTTATTGGACTATGATTTTTATCTTTTATATTTATCTTTCTTTTTCTTTGACTGTTTTGATAACTCAGTAAGAAATTAAGAATAAAAATTGAAAAAGGTTCCTCTAGGAAAAATTCTAAATATGAGGTTGGTGTGAAAAAATATGCATCTAAGATCGATGTGAGAGAATGTACTCCTGAGATCATCTGAAAAGAAGATTTAATCTGGACAAAATTTGAAGATACCCTGAAATTTGTAATTGTGAAGGCAAAAATTTTACTTGTAAAAGAAAGTTATCTTTTAAAAATTTTAATTTTTTTTCGGTAAACTCTAAGCCCCAAAACACGAACAAAAAAAAAAAAAAAAAAAGGAAAAGGGCGTATACCCAAACGCAAGGGATCCGGACGCTCCTTCTAATTTTGCAATCCATGTCGCTCAGCTTGGTATGATGCATGAGATACCACATTTCCAATAATGATGTTAGAGGCACCTTAATTCGTTTTAAAATTCAGTGATCAAATCAATCAATTAATTTCGGCTAGAAACGCATGTCTTTTAGTAATAATTGTCTATGATAATTCAGTTATTAATTATGGGTATTATATGTAACCTACAATTTTATGATTTTATCGTTCAGAAGTTTCATAAATTTAGAATGAAGAGCAGGATAATCCTTTTTTTTTTTAATGAGCTGATTGATATTATTAAAAAAACTGAATAAAAATTAGAAAAAAATGTAGAAATGTACAGTTTTGCCATGGCAGTTAAGATAGTTGGGGTTGGTAAAAAAATTAGATAAAGGTAGAGTGGCCAAGAAAAAAACAAGGAATTAGATAAAGGCATTAATAAATTACTAATGTAATAAAAATGTATCATTATAAGCTGTCAAGTGTGTTCTAATCGCGAAGAGCCTGGATAGTTAGTAAGAAATTCTGGGAAAAAATAAAAAAAAATTTAACAAAAAATCTTAAGTATAAATCTCTATTCTATAAGAAAATTGTCTCATTCTCACATTTATAATGAAGGGAAGGGTTTGAGAGTGAAAGGAGGAAGAAATAAGCAAATATTCTTTTCAGTTCAAAATATAAGTCACTTCTAACATATTTACGCTTCTTAAAAAAAATTAATTATATCTTTAAATTTTTCAAATATTATCATGTCTCTTTAGCTTTATCTCTGTTGCCAACGTAGTTATTGTTATTAAATGAAGAGTTTTTAATGTAGCTGTTGCTATTAAATGAATAGTATTATAAAAAAAATAATAATCATTGCCAAGTAATTGACATTTTAGACTAAAATTTTTTTCTTTAAATGACTTATATTTTAGATTGGAGGGAATATATAAATGACCTTCCGAAAAATAAGAGGGTGTTTTCCAAATGTCATTTAATTCTTTAAAAAGACAAATTGCATAAAATAAACAGAGCTTTTTCTTATAATGAATATTCATAATTATCAATAAAAGACGTTAAGCATAAAAAAGGTGCAACAAATACTATAAATTAACATCGCCAATAAATATTTCTATATGGAAAAAAAAGGAGGATTCCGAGGATCAGTAGATTTAATGTAGTAGCTAACAACTAATAATGGCACAAACTAACTGAGGGATACTCCTCTGGGATTTACTTTAGTAAACAGGTTCCAATACACTAGAAAGGTTTGAAGTCAACATCTGTTGGACTTGTTGTAAAAATTTTAATTTACTTCCCTTGAACAAGAATATATGAAGCAATTTCATCAAATCTTCGTTGACTGTGAAGAAGGGAACCTTGTATGATTTCTTTGTATGATATGATCTATTCAATTTACGAACCCCATGAACTAAAAGAGCATTTGGGGCCGGTTTGTTGCTGAAATGATTGGGAATGAGAATAGAAATATGAATGAAAATGAAAATAGATCTTGATGAAATAGAATTTTGTGATCCATTATTATGTTTTGTATAGCATATAAAAGAATAGACATTTCATTCTTTTCTTATATTTAGTTGGATAAAAATAATGTACTAATAAAAAAGAAAGATGAATAAATAACTATAATATCTTTATTGTAAAATAATAAAAAAATAATTATTCTTTTTAAATGATGGTAGCAACCACAATAATGGTGGCAATGAAAATGGTTTGTATTTGAAAGTATTTTAGCCATATTTATTTGATTTCATTGTATAGTTGGCATTCCCTTTAGTTTTGGAATGAAATTCCCATTCTTCTAAATTATGGAATAGGGTTTTCCTAAAGCAAAAGGAAAGTCATCCCACGCCATCAATCAAATAGTCTAATTGGAAGAACTTCATCCCTCTTTTTTTTTTTCCCCCCTTCAACAGTTTATTTTCAACAACCAAATGGGTCTTTAGCTTTACCAAACTTAGTTCTTAATGATAAGGATGATATATATATATTGTAATGAGAGAAAAAAAAATTAAAACATAAAATTGTATTCAATCTCAATCCCGGTTGTTGTGTTGAATTCATTTTGATTTTGTTGTGATATGATCTTATTATCAATAATTAAATGTATTGTTACAATTTCAATTTCTAGTTAAAATTTAAGTATGGAATTGATAAAATTTAAGGACACATATAATATAAAAAGTTTGAATATCTTAGAATCAAACATTTTTTATTAAATTTTATAGAATTAAATTAAATTATTTTATCAAATACTACCTTAAGCTCATCTTTAATATCTTCTTAAGTTTTAAGATTTTTTTTAAACACCCATAGAATTATGCATTACTTATAATGATAATTGGTTGAGGAAAAAAATAAAATAAAAAATATTCTATCTTACAATGCATAGTTGCATTTTTTGGTATGATAAAAGAGAAAATCAAACAAAGTAGCCAAATTATACTTTATAGCACGTTTGTTTTAAAATTACTATTCAATTTCCTTAAGATGTGATACATATTAAAAAATTTTTAATTTATTTTCTATTGATAAAATTAAATTTTTTTGCACAATTTGCATTCCTTCTAATAATAAAATTATTTAACTGCATCTATGATCATATTAAAAATAAAATTATAGAATCATATTATACAAAAAATTACTTGATTGGTAGAAAATTAATTGAAATGAATATTTTTGTAATATATATGAAATGTAAAAAAAATCAAATAATATATTTAAAACAAAAAGGAAATAGGCGTAATTTAGCAAACTTCAGACAGTTTAATATAATATACTCTAGATAAAAATGGATAATATATAAATATATATATATAATAAAAATATATTTCACTTTCACATGCCAAATATCCATTGCAATTAGTTATTGGGGTCGTTTGCCGCTGACGTGGATGCAGTTACCTCTCTGTTTTGGAGGGAAATTCTGTTTTATAGCTTTCTGGTTTTCCCCACTCCATAGAATCCAAGTTCTCTCTCCACTCTCTTTTCACAATGCCCCTCAACGATTTCCTTCAAAAGTTCTCCGAAGCTCTGTAAGTATCTTAATCTTCAATAGCTGAATTGATTGAGTATTTCGAGCTTGGAAATTGGATGGTGATCCAGATCTTTGTTTAGGGTATGTATTTTCTGATAAATCTTGCTAAAGAAAATGTTTAGATTCCAGTCAATCAGTGTTATCGAATTGTCCCGTTCTCTGTTCTTGCATTAGAACCGTGTATTCCAGAAAATTATATAATGCTCTTTTCTTGAAAAATCGTCTGTTTGAGTTTGAATGGAAGATTCATTTAGAACTGGAAATGGTTTTTATGAATAGTACTTTCGATCTTAGTTATTGTCGATCGCATATCTTTTTAACTCTTTTAATTTTTTTTGTAGTTTGACTTTGCTGATATTAGTCTCGTATACAGGTTTGTGCTCTGTTTCGAATGTAGAATTTGGAATCCTTGGAGTAAACCTGAGGTCAGTTTAGAGGAATTCAACTACCAGCTTATTGGTCCGGTTAGAAACTGTGCGTTTAACAAAGTTTACCGTTGCCGTCAACGTGACACCAACCAAATCGTGGTCATCAAGGAGATTGTCATTAGTGACGGAAATGAAGCACTTCGGAACTCAATAATTAGAAAACTCAATTCTCTTCAAAAGCGGAACCATGAAAACGTTGTTAGGTTGATCCTCTGCCGATCGTTTAGTTATTCTTACTATTGGTCTTAGACTCTTCACTCTTACGATTTGGAGTTATGGTTTGCAAATAGTAATCAGTCATGGGATGAAGGTTTCTTGTGTTTTGGAAAAGGGTCACGAGGGATTAAGAAATCTTGCTGATTATTCCTTTATGGGTATTTCCAATCTCAATCTATCACCTTTTAAATAATTTTATCTAACTGGAGGGTCAAATGCAAGTTACGTTTGATTTGAATGTAGAGCTAAAGCTTGAGAGAAAATTATATAAGTATTCCTTGATTCCTCTTGCGAAATATAACCTGTATTAGCTTTAATGATCAACAAACTATTTGATGAAATAATATATGTGGTTGTTTGTATCAGGTTGCTGAGAATATTGACGAGGAGAAATTATGTGTATCTTGTTTATGAGTCCTTTACCACTGATCTATGCTATTTCATTAGGCAACCAAATAACCATAGAAATCCAGAGCTAAGAGTAAGTTAATAAAATCTTCTGCTTTTCTTTCTTTCTTTCTTTTTTAAAACACATTTATTGATGTAAAGTTAGTAGTTAACATCTGATGCTGTATTAGGATGCAGCATGTATTAAGCCTTTTTTGCCATTCTTCTGTGATATATAATGAATGTGGTACTTGTATATAAGAAAAAAGAACGTTTTCATATTCTTCATAGATCATGCTTTGGTGATTGAACATTAGCAAGGCAGCCAAGTAGCACACTGTGGCAGTCTCAAGTGCTACAACGTAATTAAAGTTGATAGTTCACTCCATGAGGAAAGACCTCTGAACTCAGATTAAATTCCATTTTTTTGTCCGAGCAGATGCTTCTGTGTCAGTTACTCTCTGCTGTAGCGTTTTACCATTCTCATGGGATTCTCCACGGAGATCTGAAACCACAGTATCTACTCATTGATTTTCGTGATCGTTTGCTCAAGCTAGCTGATTTTGGTTTGGCCAGTGCATTTGGAGATCCTAGCACATCTAACACGGTATGATAATATAACACCTTCCTTTTCCTAGTTTTTTTACTCATTATGTGGTAGCCTGGACTGGCTTGGAGTTTTACGTATTTGTTTATTAAAAGATACCAACGTGCAAGCGACATTCTTGGAAGGGCATTGTATGAGAAGCCTTTTTTTCCCCCTTGGACTTGGAATTGTTTCCATAAAGAAGTTATTGTTTCCTTTTTAAAGCATGGTCCCTGGTTGTAGGAACCCATTGAACATACTCCACATTCTTTCTTCTTCGCGTAACAAAATTATTTGATGACTTCCAAGAAGTTGCCATTAAATTTAGAAGAGTTATCATTTTGAAAGTCATTAACATAAATACCTTGAGTTTCTCGCAAGCAAAAGTTACTAGCATTATTTCTGGTTAGTAGGCAAAAGGGAATTATATATGTATCCGGGTCTCTCACATGTTAGATACGTGTATAAGCATGACGTGATGCCTAAAATAATGTTTGAACTTTTTAGGGTACCTAGTCTGTCTGGCATCTTGTGTCTATATCAGTGTTCATGTTTTTTAGAGCCTTCTTGAGGTTGGGTACGTGGTGTGTTTTCTTTAATTTTGCGGCATTGGACTTCTTAGTCATTTCTACTGATATCTATGTACTCTTGGCAGATAGCGACTTTCCAGTACAGTGCTCCTGAACTCCTGCTTGGGTGCCGTCGATATTCAATGGCAACTGATATGTGGTCTGTGGGTTGTATATTTGGAGAGATGGCAACCGGGCGGGCTGTATTTGAAGGGATGGAAACCGGGCGGATTGGATTCAGTTGTAAAAGCGAAAAGGATCAATTGAGGACAATTTTTCGGTAACTTCAGAAACATATATTATTTATGCGCCAACTAGGTGATTAATGATGCAATCAAAATAACAAGGGGATTTCAATATGAAGTTTGTTAGGTACCCCAAGTGAGGATTCCTGGCCCGGAGTGACTGCACTATGTAGTTCACTTTCCTCTTTCCCCAAATTTGAACCCATGGTATGGTTATCAAATTACGGTTTGTTTGATCGTTGGATGTCCTGTTATAGAATCTTGGAAAGCTATTGAGGTTTTAACCTTCCATCTGTTGCTGCGCAGGACTTGACAGTAAAGTTCCGTGGTTTGGAACTAGAAGGCCTTGATCTTCTTTCCGTAAGTTTTTTTTTGCTCCTTCGTTGAGTAGCAATAACCACACACAGTATGTGCTACCCCGCAGCTCAAGAGTATGCTCTTTGTATTCTTGACTCCTGCTAAGTCTTGTGCTAAAACAATCCGCCCTAGAGTGCGTGAGCTGGTGATGGCTCCGTCATGAGGAATCATTTATTGCTTATGCAGTGTCCAGCCATAGGAAGGGGCTAGAAAAATGTCTGTTTAACAGTCTTGGTATATGTCCTTGGCCTTGCCTTTCTCTTCCTCGGCCTTAAATTCTGTCTTGGTCCGCTTGGATGCATATGCACGGGAACATTCTGTATTCACAATCCTAAATGCATACAATTTCTTTGCTGATCTAAAAGCGCATAAATGGTTTGTTATACACATTTCTTGGGATGAGGATGTATTAGATTTAAGGAAAGTAAAGGCGGGCAAGAAAAATATATTACATCTAGCAAGCAAATCTTCTTTTTTGCTTTTCACTAATGCCCAGTTTATTGTCAATGGCAGAAAATGCTCTGCCTGGACCCAAACAAAAGAATTTCAGCTAAAAATGCTCTTAATCATGCATACATCAAGAATTTGATGAGGTATATATTTTCATGTTCAACTTCTCATTTTGTATACCTGGTTCTTTAATTTGAAAGGTGTACGAGATGTTGGTTATTCAAATAGAACTGATTCATTTTCATTAATTGTGCACGCTCTCCACTGTTATTCAAAGTAAACCACTGGGCAAGATAGAAGCGATACAAGAGATTGAGACAAGTAGTCAGCAAGTTGAAAGCTCCACAGATTAATCACCGAGAATAGAGGTTTCTATGATTGTGCGGCGGCGTACTTACAATTAGGATCAATTGCTTAATCTTTGATTCTTTCTATCAATGGAAGAAGTCGTACTACATGCCCTTCACATTGTGACCATGGTTCAGAATTTAATGTTATTCTACTTGCTTATGTGTTCCCCCCCCCCCCCCCCCAAAAAAAAGAACATATTTGAATTGCTTATGGTATTCTTGCATGTCTATAATCTTAGAAGCTTGAATTTAGGTTTTATATATGAAAAGAAAATGTGCATTTTTTAAATATTTGCTACCAAAATTTTCAATGATAAATAACATGTAAATATTCTTTTTTAAATTCAGAATTATATTATTGACTCATTAAAAGAATTATTATAATGAGAGTGAAAAATAATCTAAAATATCTCATGTTGATTTTCAACCCTGCTTGCTCTAGTGTATTAGTTACAAAGAATTGCTTATAGAAAAAAAATAGCATTTTGTTTATTTTCTGTCATGACCCAAAACTTGACCTGTGACCAATGTATAGGCTAAACTAATCTAGTGATTAATTTAGCCTAGCAAGTCTAAAGAATATACTCAACTGAACAACAAGATTAAAGATTTACAATAATCAATAATCTGTATACTTTGGACATACACACGTATATAACACCATATGTTAGTAACATAATTCACTTCGTATACTTCAATTGGAACTTGTAAAAAATTTGGCAGCACCTCCTTTATAATTTAGATAAACTACACCTGTACAATCAAATCTAGTAGCCAACACATATATCAAAGTAACTAAAATAATAATATACAATAATGGCTATGAGGGTCTACAAAACATTTAGACAATCATACAACCCAAAAGACTCCAAACTAGCAATAGTCCACAAGAGTCTAACACGAACACCGTTGATAAAAAATGTATACTAGAAGTGTCTAGGAAGCAAGTAAGTCATAGGGCTTTTTAGTCAACAATCTATTGATATAAAAAAGTAGAAATAAGGAGTGTGGTGAATTTATCACTAACTCAGTAAGTTTAAATAACAAAGTGCGCAAAAAAGAAAACAAGCACACTTAAGAATTTTTCAAAGTTGATTATTTTAATAATCATATAAAATACATTACCCTACTTGAGTAGCCAATCTTCAACTGGAAATATAATTTTAAGTCTAATTACATAAATAAAAAAGGGTATCACAAGAAAGAACTATCACTACCATTTGCATCATCTCATGCAGCATCACTATGCTAGATCATAATATCATTTCATTATCAAGGGCCAACACATAGCATATTTATTATAGCAAGTGCCATTGCACCTTTATCATATATGTAATACCTAAAAAATTATATATATATATATAATAAAAATAAATAAATAAATAATATATTTTAGGTTATTAAAATAAAAACTAAATAATTTTTAAATCTATTTTGAAGTATATAAAAATTTTAAAGGACTTTTCCAATCATTTTAAATCTCAATTAAAGCATATTAGACTTGTTGGGGCCAAAAGTGTAATATTAGCAAAAGATATTTTAATATTTCCCAAATACCTTCTCTCTCCAACTTTTCCATCTGAGGCAGTGTTCCTTTTTCTTTCTTCTTCATTTCATTCACGAAAACTCTGCTTCTTTTCGCTGCCATCCATACATCTCTATCTCTAAAAAATGTTCTCTTCTATTTTGGTTACCTCCAATCACGCATCTACCGTTGTTAGTCACTATTCTGTCATGCTTCAATCTTGGTGCTTCTTCCTATCATTGCAACTCCATTATTCTCATCTTTTTTTTATTTTACTTTATTGTCAAGCTGCAATTTTTGGAATTTGCAGGTAGTTTTTTTCTCTTCCCCCTTTATCTATCTTTTTCATTAATATTAATCCTTTCACATGCTTTATTGAAGCAAAATCCCCTTCGTGCAGCTCTCTTCATTCCTAGTGCCGTGGGTGAGCTCCAAGATTGGGGTTTCTTGAATTTCAACATTTGAACGTAAATTAACCCCTTTAAAGTTATTTTTGGAATTCCAAGAAGTAAGTTTTGAATTTAATTTGAGTTATTGAAGCTTAAGTTGAAAAATCTCAAATTTAGTGTTAGTATTTAGGATAGAAAAGTATATAAAAATTTAGAGATTTATGTTTTAGGGAGTATATTAAGTTATATAAATAATTATGGATATTATTGGAGTGGTTAATATAATTAATTTATATTGGTTATAATTTTAGGTGATACTAGGAAAACTTATTCAATTGGGACTCAGTATTAAACAATAAGAATTTGGGACTTATACTATTAGTCCCAACTGGTGAGTGTGTAAATAATGGAGTGATATATCTATTTCATCCCATTTTATATTTTATATGGTGACACTTTCCATTTTTGTGATTTATGTGCTCTACTCTTTGGGAAAACAGATTGGTATTTTCAAATTTCAGAATAGGTATATATATTTAGATAATGATTTAATGAAATTATTAAAGCAAATAGATAAATGAAATGTGTCGTGATACATCTTTGTAGAATACAAAAGAAGGAATTAGATGGAAAAGAAGTAGTGGTGTATATGTATTTAATTGTGAGAGAAATGTTTATATTATTTTGTGGTTTCATATGCTACATTGATGTTATTAAAAGTGAACTTTCCTTATTTAATTATTCTCTTTATCCCTTATTTATTTTAGCTAGCTAAATACTTTTAGCGAATTATTTATTTATTTACTTATTTATGTATTTATTTTTTTATGGGAATCTAGTTAGGACCTCGTAGCTGTTAGTAGAGGTAACGGCCTAGGTGCACCTAGAATAATTTGTGAATTGTGATAGCACTGCGATGTGATGTATCCAGTGTTGTGATCTGAGATACTAGATGTATATTGTGAAAGTGATAAGATGGGATGAATACAAAGAAATGCCATGATATATGATACTGTGGTTCCTTTCTATGATACCCATTCCCATAATATTTTTCTTACATTTAGGAAATATATATTTTATCTAAAATTTTTTTTATTAAATAATTGTTTTTTTTCAAATCAATTAAAAATTTTATTGCCTAAATTATTTGATAATCATTGATTTCAAAAAAACTCTGGCAGATACTTATTTTTTTTCTCTTTTGCGCACTTTATTATTTATGCACTCATTAAGCCAGTGATAGACTTATCCCTCTTCTCTTCTTATTTTTCAGACCAATGAGTAAAAGAGTGAAGTGATCTGGGATTTCGTGAGCTACCAGACCCTTAGAGCAGGTGTTTAATTTTGTGAGATTGTGTCGGATTTCATGATGTGGTGGCACTTAGGTGTAGAGAAAGAATTTTGAAATTTGCGTATGTTATATGGTCACTTATAATGTGTAAAAATTGTTTATACTTTCCTAGTTAGGCATTTTGGTTATATGTAACTTGTTTTTGCTAGTGCTAGTGCTGGTTTAATTTATTTTTTTAGGATGGGATGTCCAATTTTTAGGGGAGATGTTGTTGGATTTTCGGTAGCCCCTAATGACATAATGAACTGAATATTAAATTTTTCAAAACTTGTGAGTTATATGGGTTAGTTTAAATATATGATATAATAGTTGACATTTTGTAAGACTTGCTAGGCTAACCCAATCTTCAGATTGGTTTAGCCTACACGCCAGTCGTGGCTCAAAAATTAGGTCATGACAATATATCACTGATACTACCATAACATAATTCATATCACATCATTTCACCATTGGGTATCCCTTTGCAAGTGACATATCATTATTGCATTTCAATTGATTTCATTGTGTAGTTCATGTCACATCATCTTATCACTAAGTATGTGCACAAAAAGGGCATATTACATCATCCACTAGGTGCACATAGGGTCTAACTTGGCCCCCATCCATTGCTTTTAATGAATAAGAGTAAATGCATGAAAGAGATTAAGAAAGAACAATAGCAAAATAGATCTTTGAATCAACTACAATCAGTTTCAAGTAAAATGCAAATCGATTTTATAAACAGTTAAAGAAGGAGTGGAAAGAAATTAAAATAAAATCAATGAATCAATAAAACAATGTAAGAGAAACCTTGTAAAATAAAGATAATTTTGATAATGATGGACAATAAAATGGAAATTTCCACCATTCACATCGCTTTACTCACACAGTCACATACACACACATATGTAAATTGTTATGCCCCAAAATAGGAATGCAATTAGCACGATGTATGAGATGATCTCGCATATACAAGCCATCTGCAAGCCTAACAAAATGTTCAAGTCTTTACTCTTTTAACATAAAGATTAAGGACAAGGTGGGCAATCAAATCGAAACACTTTTTAACTATAATATTTTTCATTTGTAATATCAAAATCAAGTTCATATTTGTTAAAATAAATTATAGTAAATTTGATTCTCAACATTTTGTAAAAATTTCGACAAAATACCCCTTATACATAGGATGTCCCAGAAGATTTGCAAATAGTCAAAACAACAATTTACAATAAAGAGAGCTTCACTCTCGATTTCTTATCAACAAACATATTATAAGGGTTGGGAATCTTACCTATAGTCTCTGAAACGAACTTTAGAGTATAAACATATATATACAATGACGACAATCCATTAATACTAACAAAGCAACTTTGAGCCTTTCACTAACAACTCTTCTGAATTACATTGAATGAGCATTGGATGCAATTTCCCAATCTACAAAAATAAATAATGAAATGAGTTGCGACATTTAATGAGTAGAAAATACGGTACATAGCCAAATGGATGAGTGGGCATATAGTTTTTTCCTAAAAGAAAATAAGTTTTGACATAACAACAACAATAACAAATACTTTGAGTATGAAAAGGCATGAAATAATTTTTATAAAAATTCAATTTTATAAATCTTTAAATAGAAAGAGATATGAAATAATTAGTATATGTAAAAAGTAAAAAAATAAATTTGAGTTAATGGAAAAATTGATTTATGACATTGTTAATGTAATATTATACAATGAACATATGAACATATAATATTTTAATTAAGACATAAAGCTAATAGGAAAATACAAATAATTAAAAATTAATTTCAATAGTTAAAAGTTTAATACCTAATAGGAAATAATTATTATATATAAAACAATTTAATGAAAACACTTTATTAGGAAAGTTTGTGCAAAATTCTAAAATTTTAATATATACTAATATAGGCACACAGCTCGCAAGGATAAATAATCATATATTTAGACATGAACACTCAACTTATGAACTACTAGAGAGCAATCAACTTAGTACCATTTTAGTATTTAATTATAGAAACCGTGTGGTAATATTTGAGGTACATTAAAGACTAACAAAATTGTCATTTTTTATATCATATATCAAAACCTTTTAGATAAATTGACTCACAATAAAACATCATAATTAAAAATATGACATTTCTTAGCCGTAAAACACTTAAGTGTTACCAAAGAAATATCCTAAGATAACTTAGGCCCTATTTGATTTGATTCTACAAAATAAATTTTTTGTTTTCAAGAACAAAAAAACAAAAAAACCTGTTTGATAACGTGTTTTTAATGAAGTATTTTGTAAAACAAAAAAAATAAAATTTTGTTTTTAAAAACAAAAAACTTAGAACACTTTTTAAGTGTTCTGTAATTTTTGTTCTACAGAATCAGGTAAAAAACAAAAAATAATTATTTTTTAAAATAATGATTCAAACAGATTTTTTAATTTTTTTGTTCTAAAAAACTTGTTCTTGAAAACATATGTTTTGAAAACATTAAAACAAAAACAATTTCAAACAGGCCCTTATTATCTCTCGAATTTCCAAATGTAATATCTTTAGTCATTTTACCCATTCATATCTATTTAATAACATAAGCGAAATAGCATATTGATATTTTGAAAATATAATATTATTAACAATACATAAGCAAGAGGCAACTATCTAGAATGCTCATCCTAACTAATACACAAAATTCAACCAATATTATAGAATATGAAATGGGAAGGAAGATTAAAAATGTGTTACATTTTATAATCTATTCACAATACTTGTTAAACTAGATATCAATTTTGTTGTCATCAAACCAACATCATTGTAATGCCTTTTTAAAAAAATAATACAATAAAATGAAAATTAAATATTTTTAAATTAGTTCTAGAGTTTATAAAATTTTCTAGGAACTTTTTAAATTATTTTAGATACCAAATTAAAGCATATTAAACTTTTAGGGGCTAAAATGTAATTATAGCCAAATACTATTAAAATATTAGTATCTCACCTTTTCATTCATTTACTTTCTCTTAAGACTTGCCATTTTCAGCATCCCTTCTTGGTGCTTTTCTCATTTTGCTCTGTTCCTTATTCTCTGCTCATTTTTTTTTCTAATGCTGCAATTGTGGATCTTCAACCGTAATGCAACCAACTCCTTCAAGTTTCGGCCAGTTCTAATTATCGGTGAGTTTTGCTACTTTGGTTGACCGTGAACCACCATAAGAGGCTAAAAAAAAAAAAAAAGGAAGAAAGAAAACCATTGATGTTGATTTATTTTCTCTCTTGTGCTAATGGTTTCCTCCCTTTGTTGTTCCCCATTTTTCTGTTCAATTTCTTTTTAAAATTTTTGATTCTTCCCTTCCATATTGTGGCTGTCATGGCTGGACATTCAAAAAGGAATTTCACTATTGAATCTTTAAAATAGCAAATTGACACTCCTACCTCCAATTATCATGTACTGTGAAATAAGTTTTAAATTTAATTTGAGTTTTAGAAGCTTAGATTGAAAAACCCCAAATTTAGGTTAGTATGTAGGATAGAAATGTATGTAATAATTTAGGGATTTACATTTTAGGGAATATATTAGTTTATATAAATAATTATGGATATTATTGAAGTGGTTAAACTAATTAATTTATATTGGTCATAATTTTAGGTGATACTGGAAAAACTCTTTCAACTGGGACTCAACACTAAATAATAGAAAATATGGACTTATACTATTAGTCACAACTGGTGAGTGTGTCAATAATGGAGTGGCATATCTATTATATTCCATTTTATATTCTTCTGGTGAAATTTTCATTTTTGTGATTTATGTGCTTTACTCATTGGGGAAACAAATCATTGTTTTCAAAACTTCAAAATAGGTATGTGTGTATATATATATATGTGTTCATATGATGATTTAATAAATTTATTAAAGTAAATAAATAATTGAAATGTGGCATGATACATCCTTATGGAATGCAAAAGAAGGAATTGGATAGAAAGAAAGTAGTGGTGTGTATATATATTTATTTATGAGGAAAATATTTTATGTTGTTTTGTAGTTTTATATGTTATAGTGATTCTATTGAAAGCTAACTTACCTTATTTAATTATTTTATTTATTTCTTTGATTCCTTGTTTATTTTAAATAGCCAAATGCCATTTTAGCAGATTTTATTTTTCATTTTCTTTTTATAATGGATGGGAATCTAATTAGGACTTCGTAGTCGTTAGCAGAGGTAACGACGTAGGTGTACCTAGAATAAATTTTGAATTTTGATAACACTATGATGTGATGTATTTAGTACTGTGATTTGAGATTTTGGATGTGTACGGTGAAAGTGATAGAGAGAAATGTATCCAAAGAGATGTGAAGAGAGATGATATTGTGGTTTGAATGCAAAGACCCTTGATATTTTAGATCCTTTCTATGATACTTATCTCTATAATATTTTCTTAACATATAGAAAATATAGTTTTTATCTAAAAGTTTCTTGTTATTAATAAATTATTTTCAATTCGATTACACAACATTATTGTTTAAATCATTTGATTACTATTTGATTTAGAAAAACTCACATGTACCCTTATTTTCCCTTCGTGCACTTTATTATTTATGTACTCACTAAGTCAGTAGTAGGTTTATCTCTCATCTTTTATTATTTTACAGACTAGCAAGTAAAGGAGAGAAGTGATCTGAGAATTCATGTGCTACCATACTCTTAGAGTATGTGCGTAATTTTGTGAGATTGTATCAGACTCCATGATGTGGTGACACTTAAGTGTAGAGAAAATATTTTAGAATTTATGTATGTTATATGGTCACTCAAAATGTGTAAACATTGTATATACTTTTTTAGTTAGGTATTTTGGTTGTATGTAACTTGTTACTGGTACTGGTGCTAGTTTGATTTATTTTACAGGTTGGGATGTCTAATTTTCAAGGAAGATGCTACCAAATTCTCAATAGTCCCTTAGTGATGCAATGAAATGAATACTTAATTTTTTAAAACTTATAAGTTGTACAAGCTAGGTTAAACATATAATAGATTAGTTGACTATAAATTTTTAAGGTTTGTCAGGCTAATATAATAATCAAATTAGTTTAGCATAACTCAAAAATTGGATCGTCACAATCACACACCCAATGGTAAAGTTTAAGTGTTTCCTAAAACAACCATTATCATACTTTAGATTTTTGAGAATTCAATTTTTTTTTTAAAAGTCCTTCGCCTAGTATTTGACCTACCTTAATATTTAGCATAGTTACTCTACTACCTATCTTAACCCCTGTCCCTGATATTACGATTAGTTAGAAATTATTTGTTACTTATTATTTGGCTTATTCATTTACATTTTCATGGATTGAACTTGCATTCCTTTTCCTCTCTTGTTTGATCAATTTGGTTTATTTTGATTCAAAATATACTCTCCATTAATCAACTACCCTTGTTATCTAACTACTCCTAAACTATACTACTTGCTTCTTGATTACATGTTACAATTTAATTTCCCCAGTACAGCAATTTCCCTAGTTTATTACTTAATTTGTTTTAGTTAGCTTGCATCCTATCTTTAAGTTCCTATTTGAACCATCAACACCATCTTTACAAAATAAATTCCTAGTATTGATACTTTGTTCTTGTTCATTTGTTGCCTAATTAAAATTCCCTTTTTCTAGTGTCCATTATTATTTTTTCTTTTTCTTGTCTTCTTGATTCACTACCAACTTAATTTTCATTCCTAGCGTTAGTCATTAATTTAAATTGTTAGTTAAATTAATCCATAGTTCATAGAGGTCGTAGAGGTTGCCTCAAGTTTCCAAGTCAAGCTCTAAAGAAGTGTTCCAAAGCACCCAAGTCACCAAAGCTTAAGAAAAACCTCGACCAAGGATCACCATCCAAATGCTCTAAGTGCCGAAATGAAGAAGCGTCAATGAAAGGACGAGTCTTGCACCACTACACGACTGAAACAGAAGTAGTGAAACGAAAGGAAAGGGAAAAGAAACAGGGGAAGGGTTGCGGAGAGTTTAGGGCACGAATAGAAGGGAAAACGGAGGAAACATAGAAATTTTAGAATGATGAGATGCAAATATCTTGCTCCATCAGCCTTGCGCAAAATAGCAGCTGGAATAGGGCCTAATACGTCCAACTCGTGCACAATTTTCAGCTGGCAAAATGAGATTCAAAGCTTCACAAACAGGGCGTTTAATGCTGGGTAAAAGCAAGGAAGAAGGAAGAGGAGTTTTGTTAGTTCAATCACTCCATAGATGACTCACTCTTGCTGAAAAAAATCCAAGCTAGTGCGCACACAAAGATGAAGCTTCTGGAGAGAGAGAGAGAGAGACAGCACGGGGGAGCAGTGAAAAATCACAGAGAAAGAACAAAAGTATGGAGGAATTTTTTGGGTGTTTGGTTGAAGGACACGTGATTTTAGTGGAGAGTACCCAATGATCAGTTAGTAAATTGGGAATAAAACAAGGGTTAGAGAGCAAGTTCAAGAAATAGCACTCTAGCCGTCCTCTTCACACTATTGATCCTATTCTAAAAGTGAAGAACGAAAAGAAAAATAATAATTCTGGCTTTAAGAGGATTTGAATTTGGTTCATGGGATTTGGAAAATACAAGGTTAGGGTCACTTAAGTAATGGTAAGTCTGTATTTATATTCACTCCTTTAAATTCTTTTACTATGCTTAGAGAAATTTTAATTATTTTAAATTTTCAAACTTATTATTTTGAATTATTCTTTTAATTAAGTTGTTATTACTTTTAAATCCTAATTATTTACATCCTTATTTATTTATTATTTTTCTGTGCATTACATTCATATTTCCAAAAATGTTTCTAATGCCATATCTTACTTTGCTTATGTGTGTTTTCGTTATATCCTTACTATAATATTGGGTTATTACATAAACACCACCACTTTCACATTTCATGGTGTACATTTCTCTTTTCTCACATCAAACACTTTCCACATCATAAGCACATAGATTTCATTTTGCATATATCTCATATATTTCAACCCACATCTCTCATCGACGATTAGCCATAGCTTAGAATTTTTTCCACCAAGCTATTATCACTTTTTTGCATATATGTCTATATCTATTTCTATATACCCATATATATTCACAACTCAATCTACAATTGAAGATTTTAAAAGAAAGATTTGTTTTCTTAGGATGCAGAGCGTATAAATCTTAAATGAATATTGGGCATGAAAATTATAACATGGAGTGAAACGAAAGTATCACTTCGCTATTTTCACATTCACCAATAAAAATCGACAGTGAAGGTTGTTCTTTTCTATTATTCAAAATTATACTTTAATTAAAGGAGTTTCTTTGATACCACATAAAATTATATCTAACCAAAAATTATTTATTTAGTTACTAAATTAGCACCATAATTGTCAATATAGCCAAATACACCGTCTATTACCTAAATCCCAATTTTTAACTTGACTATCCCATCATTATCACTAACCTTAAGTTTAAGTATTTTAATTTAAGCCTTTATAATTTAAAACAAGCTTAAAACTTATTTTATAAAACTTGATGAAAGAAGATGGAAGAGAAGAGCTGCACACTATTAAGCTTCAGCGAGGATAATAGAACGAGGAAAAATGAAGGAGAGAGACTGGGGAGAACAAAAAGAAGACCAACCTTCCCAAGCTTCCACTGTAAACGCCAACCAAGAAAGAAAAGAGAAGGAAGATGGAGTAAAGGTTCTGTAGCAGCGTAAGGGAGGAATGGTGCTGCAACTCGCCTGAAAAAGAGGGTCAACGGCAAAAAAGGGAGAGGGACAGTGGTTCACGACGCAAGCTGCACTTGGAAGAAGAAAGAACACTTGCATAATGGAGAGGAAGGAGTTTGCAGATGCTTCACGAAAATAAATCCGAAAGAATGCAGGAAAAGAGAAACAAAAAGAAGAGAAAGGCAATGGGGTGTACATGGGTAGGGTCAGGTCAGGGCGATGCTTGGCCAGAAGCCCGGCCCGATTAGGGTCTTGGGCGTATTTTTATGCCTGTGGCTCGGCCCTGCCCATAGAAGCCTGATTTTAGGGCGGGTTAGGGCGGCTCGGGGCGATCCTAATAAGTAGGGTTGTACATGGGTAGGGTCAGACTGAACATCTAGTATGTCCGATACTTGATCCGATTAAGACATCAAGTTTGTTTTTACACCCGTGGCCTTACTCAGCCCTAATAAGTTTGATTTATGTTGAGATAGGGCAGGTTAGGGCCATTCAAACTAATTTTTTTTAATGAATTGATACTTGTAATATAAAAATATTTTTTCACAAACTTATAGGCATATATTTCAAAACAATGGACTTTTAAAACTCTTATATTTGTATCAGTAATAAAAAAATAGTATAGTATTATCAAGTAAAATATAAGATATGCTAACATAATTAATCTTAGGTAAATATATATATTTTTATTATTCAACAAAAGAAATGTCAGTAAGCATTTACATTAATGATAACAATAATTAAGAAGTAAAGAATATTTGCATATGTAATAAAAATTGCAGTATGCAGGGATAATTAAATGAAATAAAAATTTTAAAAAAAAGATGACAAGATATTAATAACTAAAAAAAAGTAACTATTAGCACGAGTTAGGCGGAACATACCTTCGCTCGTGGCCCGGCTTGACCCGAAATAATTTTATTTAAAGTTATACCCATTTATATTTTTAGTTCGACCTGGCCAGCCTGATTAGACCAGGCTAGGGCCCATAGGGCCAATCAGGCCGATGAACACCCCTAATCGTAACTTTGCCCAAGCCCTAGTTAAGCCCACAAGGTATTTAGAAAAGTTCCCTGGACAAAAATTTCAAGCTCCATAATTATTCTAAAAATCATTTGATCTATATTTAATAACCCAAAATAATTTATTTTATGTTAATCAGCATTATTTTTATTTCTATCTTTAAATTGCTAATTATTTGGGACCTAATTGAAAAGTCTAAATATTCAAGGTATTACATTATCTAACCATTATTAAATAATAGAGTTCATTTTTGTCTCATTATTTAACCAACTCTTATTCAAATTTAAATTGAAAAAAAAATCTGAGAGCAACGTTTGATCAGCAATTACACAAATATCTGAGGAAAATAAAAAGCAAGACTTCATAGAAGCCAGTTATGTACATGGACAACTTTGTCAAATGTTTAAAAGGTGTTGGAAGTTGGAACTTTTCCCTTTTTTCCTTTTTGATTCATTATCTTCAAATTATTAGATCCATGCTTTGGAACACACATGCAGCTCGGCAAAAGTTGCAACCTATCATCTTCTATTTCGTTTTCAGGTTAGATCAGGATCTTTTGGGGCCTAACAACCAAAATCTTCCTAAGGTCATTGAAATCATAAATGAGGGAACGATTTCAAGTAAAACTTTGCTCTGCTTCTGATTCTGATAATTGGTTCCACATTTGGTGTACTGCCTTGAAAGTTTTAAACTTTTCAATTAGGTCCCTTATAGTGAGAAATTAAATATAAAAATAAAAATAATACTTATAAATATAAAATAATTTTTTTGGGTTATTAAATAAAGATAAATAATTTTTAGATTAATTATGGAGCTTATAAAATTTTTTAAAAACTTTTCTAAATACCTTAGATACCTAATTAAAGCACATTAAACTTTTTAGAGGCAAAAGTGTAATATTAGCCAAAATATATTTTAATATTCCTCCAACTCTCTCTCCACCTTTTTCCTTATGCTCTTTCACATTTTTTCCCCCATCTCTTCATCGTTGTTGTGCATCTCCTTCTCGGCCAAGGTCCATGCTCCTTCATATCTCAATTTTTCTTCCCTTTTTGGTCACTTCCAGTCGTGTAACGCCACCGTTACTGTTGCCTTGTTCTAATGGCGAGCTTGTAACTCCGTTGCTTCCTTGTTGTGTGTTGCAGTGAAGAGAAAAGGGAGAGAGCGCAGAAAGTGGTGAGTCCATTTCGCTCTTCTCACATTCCTTTCTCTTTTCTTTGGCTTGTATGATCTTTTCCCTTTATTTCACTCCTCTTTTCCATTACGTTATCACTCATTCTTGGAACGAAACATTGCAGTTTTATCTTCCTCTATTGTTGCCGTGTTTGAGATCTCAAATTAGGAGTTTCTACTATTGATCTTTCAAGGAGCAAATTAATACTCCTATCTCCAATTATTAAGCTCTATTAAGTGAGTTTTAAGCATTAATTTGAATTATAGAAACCTAGATTAAAAAATCTAAATTTAGAGCTTGTATTTGTGATAGTAAAATATGCAAAAATTTAAAGATTTATATTTTAAAGAGTACATTGGGTTATATAAATAATTGTGAATGCTAATTGAATAGTTAAAATATTTAATTTATGTTGGTTATAATTTTAGATAATATTAAAGAAATTCCTCAACTAGAGTTCAACTTTGAATAATAAAAAATAGGGACTTCTACTGTCAACCTTGATTGGTGACTATATAAATAGTAAAATAATATTTTCATTTTATTTCATGTTACTTTTTGTAGCCAAATTTTGTTTTATGATTTATACACTCACGACTTATTTGGTATACAGAAAGTTAGGTATGGAAATGGAAATGAAAAAGAAAAAGGTGATTTTGTAAATAAAAATTACTATAATACCCTTACTTTTAATGATTTGATAATGATTGATAGATAGTATTAAATAATGATTGAATAATAATTATAAAGGTAAAATTAGAATTTACCCTAACTTTCTTTTTGCTTTTCTGTTTCCGGCAGCATACCAAACATGGTGTCAGGGTCTTTGGAGAGGCAAAATCTATGTTTTCAAAACTTTAAATCAAATATTATGATGCAAGCATAGGTTTGTATACATGTTTATATGGAAAAATAATAAATTAATTAATGGGTAAATAAATAATTGGAATGTGATAAAGATAAGTACTTGTGGAATATAAAGAAAGGAATTGGAAATGAAAGTAGTGATATGTGTATATATATATATATTGTTGTGAAGTGTTTTATGTTTATTTTGCCATTTCATCTTTTATGATAACTCTATTAATTTGCAATTTCTTTTATTGTTTTGTCAAATCATTGTTTTACTTTTAATTATCTAAAATGTTATTTTTTAATATTATTATCTATTTCTATTTTTTTTTAAATAGTAAAATAATAGATAAGGATTTAGTTAGGATCTTATAGTCATTAGTGGAGGTAATAACTTAGGTGCACCTAGAACGAGTTGTGATTTTGTGATACTACAATATGATGTATCCAGTGTAGCAATTTGGGATGCTAGATGTATACTATGAAAGCACTAAGATGTGATGTATCTAGTGCAAGGATAAAAGATATGACCTATTGGCTCTTTTTATGATATATTCTTATTATATAGAAAATTTGGTTTCTATTCGAGAATTTCTTATTTATTAACTAATTGTTTTTCATCTTAGCTATATCAATTATAATATTGTGTAAATTATTTGTTAATTACTCAATTTCTAAAATCTCAAACATGCACTTATTTTCTATTCACACACTTTATTATTTATATGCTCCCTAAGCCAGTGGTAAGCTTTCATTTCTTTTATTAGTTTACAAATTAGCAGGCAAGAGAGTGAAGTAATCTGAGAACTCATGTGCTAGTAGACAGATAGAGTATGTGCTTAGCTTTATGTAGTGGTGTCAGACTCTATGATATGGTAGCATATAGGTGTGGGAGTATTTTGGAGATGATATGTGTTGTTCTTTTGTGGAGCCCATTATGCTCACTTTGAATATGTGCATATATTGTTTAGTTTTGGTGAAGTATTCTGTTGAATATAACTTATTATTACTGATACTAGTGTTAGAGTGAACTGTTGTATAGGTTGGGATATCCATATTTTAGAGAAGATGCTATTGAATTTTTACCAACCCCAAATGAAATATTTGAATAAATTCATATTTTCAAAACGTGCGAGTTGCATGTTTTGGCTTAAATATGTGGTACTATAGTTAGATTTAAATCCTTAAGGTTTGCTAAGTTTAATTACTCATTAGATTGATTTAGCCTATGCGATAGTTATAGCTCAAAAATTGAGTCATGACATTTTGATAATCTTGGTAAAATTTTTCTTCCAGGTTTTATTAGAAATTTTTTCTTGTATTATAATGTAATATAATACTTTTTCATACTTATATCCCTCAATGCTTCGGTCTTTCAGGTAGTATATGATTTTATTTTATTAGCATACCTATCTGTGAACACCGTATTTTGTTCGGGCATATTCTAGAAATAATAATAAAATTTAACTAAAAAAATCAATAGTTCCTTTTAGCTTAATAAGCTCAAAAAATTAAAGGAGAAAGAACAAAAAAAAAAGGCCCATTATTCCAAAGTTAAAACAAAATAAAAAATAAAAAAGAGACTAGAAAAAGAAAGAAAAAAAAGTAAAATCCCACAAAGAAAAAAAGCTAAAAGCAAATAAAAAAAATACCAAAATAATAATTAAACCAAAAAAAAAAATAAAACAAAAATAAAAACACAAACAAAAAGATTTCTTCAAAAAAAAAAAAAAGAGAGATTAAGATTTTGGGACTTAATTTAGGAGAGCCCAAACCAAACCAAACAAAAAGAAAAAAAAAAGAAGGAGTCCAACCCAAAAGCCCAATATCAAAAAATAAAAAAAAGGGGAGAATAAAAATTAAGCGGACAAAAAAGAGTTTCAGTCTAGTTCCTCCAAACCCAAAGGTCCAAGTAGTGAAAAGCAAAATAGGATGAAAAATAAAGTCCAAGAAAAAAGAAAGCAGAACCCATTCCTTCGGCCCAGTGACTTTTCAGACTCTCCTAAGCCCAAAAACCTGTCAACCCTCTCATTTGATCCAGAAATCCACCTTCAGCAAAACCTACCCGAATACCCTGTGGTCCCGCTGGTGCCCCCCTCTGCCCTTCTTGCTCCCGCATTCTCCAGCCTGTACCCTCCAGCAACAGAGGGGACAGCAAATGGAGAGGTGTAGACAAAGCACGCACATTGTTGGCAGGAGAGGGAGAAGAGTATCAGCGCTGGGGTGAGTGGAGTAGAGAGGGACGGAGAAAAAGGGGGACCGCGCGAGGAGAAAGGGAGAGGCCTATAAAAACCGAGAGGAATTCGAGAGAGAGGGGAGGGAATTTTGGGAGAGAAAAATCGAGCGAGGAAGTTGAGAAGAGAAGGGGTTTTCTTTTCGGAAGGAGATTGAGGGCAGTCGAGGGGAGGCAAGCCAGAAAATCGAGGGTTTTTGGAGGGGGTAAGGGAGAAAGACAACAATCAGAAGGTTGAACCGAACCAAGGGTAGATAGCTGTGGCGTTTCGACTTAAGAAGAAATTCATTCGATTCTCTAAACTCCGAAGGTATATTTCCTCCGCCTTTTTTTTATCCCGGGATTCAGGGGATGTGGGTGTGCTCTAATTCTGGGTGCTGAATTTTGAGATCTTCGTGTCTTGAATGCGATTTGAGTCAATGCCTATTGGGTGTTGATCATTCGGGTTTCGTAGATAATCAATTTTACTTTTCTTGTTCATTCCCCCTTTTTGCTGTATGATCCTGTTTCCTTGTGCTGTAAACATGTTGATATATTGGGTGTTGGGATATTGAAGGGCGAGTTCATTTTAGTTGTCAGGTTAAGATAATGGAACTGAATTACTTAATTGCTTAAGATTTTTGTTTAATAGACAGCCTCTAGTGATGGAGTCTTTGAATGAGTTTCTGTGTGGTTTCTGAATATGAGGTTAGAGTTAGAATCCTCGAGGATCATGTATGGCCATGTACATATGAATTAGCCACTGTATGGAAATAAAGATAACTTCAATTGATGGCTACTGCTTGTCATACTGCTATGTGAGTTGAACATGACTTGATTTTTGTTATGTTTTCTCGCACAAGATATGCAATTAAGATGTTGTCCTTTGTGTGCATAAAGTTGCATGTTGAACTTTCCATAACAAACACAGATAGTCCGATTGATTGGTTGCTGTTTATTTTCCTGTGGTGTGGTGTTGCTAGGCATATCATTATGAGAACTGGACATAAGTTTGTTTCTTATCCTGTCTCCTATATGAAATTTGGGATTTAGATGCCTTAGCCAGTCCAGAATATGGGACCTTTTCCCTTTTTGTCCATTTGGTTTCATTGAAAAAAGTCTTGTTGCTACTCCTTTATTTGTTCACTTAATGCTTGAACTTGATGGGTTCCCCCTTTTGAGAGGGACTTAAACTTCCAATACATGTGGAGTGGTTATCCCTTAATACCAAGGGAAGGAAAAAGCAGTCATTTCATGATGCCGAGGGAAGGCAGGAGCGAGGAGCAATTGGGTTGTACCATGTATGATTATTTTTTGTTTTTTTGTTTTCGTTTTTCCACTCTTGTAAATTTGTTCAAGAATGATGTAGCAAGTATGGTTGAACACTTGGCACACACTTGCAAATTACTTTTTTTTTTTGTTTTGATTTTTTGGTTTGTAAACATTTTTCTTATCTCTTTTTAATTTTTTTCATCAACTCACACATTAGAATAATTGTGTGGGATTTCATATCTCCCCAAGCACATATGTACCAAAAGGCCATGTGTGGCAATAAAGCATCCTTGGTGCCTTTTGGGCTTCAAATTTACATTTTGACATTTTGGGCTTTAATGGCCCCATTTAAAAGAATACAAAAAGAAATTCCAAAAAAAAAAAGAAAAAAGCAAAGAGTAGAAAAAGAGTGAATTTTCGGTAAAAATTATTTTGAACCTCACAGATTTATCCTTTCTTAAAAGGTCTTTTTGCAAAAAAAAAAATGAAAAATGGTAATTTGTTTTTTTTTTAAGAGTTAATCTTTAACAAGAAAAAAAAAACAACAAACAAACAAACAAATTAAGAAAATTAAGGAAAAAAAAAGAGTTGAATCAATCAAAATTACACAAAGTAAAAACAAAGATCAATAAAACAAAAACAAAACATAGAAATACAAACGAAGCTAAGAATTATAAAAAGGGAGGGAATAAAACACAAACAAAAAACTCATGAAGAATAAGCAAGAAAAAAAAAGACACGAAATAAATGCTCACCAAAAGAAAAAAAATGTAAAAAAGAATAATGGCAACCAAAAACAAATAAAAAAATAATAAAAAAAACAAAATATAAAGCAAAAAATTATAACAAAAACAAAAAAATAAAAACAAAAACAAAAAAATATAATAAAAATGAAATAAAGAAAAAATAGAAAAAAAAGGCATAATAACAATAAAAGAAAAGAAAAAGAAAAGAAAAATAATAGGAATAAAACAGAAAACAAAAAAATAATAAAAGAAAAAAAAACAAACAAGGAATAAAAATCAAAAGTAAAAACTAAAAAACAAAACAAAACAAAATCAATCAAAAAATTAAAAATCAAACAAAAACCAAACAAAAAAATAAAAATAAAAAATAAACCAAACAAACAAAACAAAAATAAACAGAAAGAAAAAAACAAGAGAAAGAAAAATGGAAATTAACTCAAAAAAAAAAGAAGAGGAAACAAACCAAAACAAACAAAAACAAAAACAAAACAGAATAAAAAAAAGAGATAAAAATGAACAAAAATAATACAAAATAAAAAAAGACAAGCAAACAAACAAATAAAGACACAAAAAAAAAACCAAATGGAAAAGTTTAAAAAGGAATCAAATGTTCAAAAAAAAGGGAGAAGATAGTCAATAAATCAAAAAAAAAAAAATCAAAGTAAAAAAAATGATAATAATCAAAAATCAAAGGAGAGGTAAAAACAATAATAAGAATAAGTGAGAAAACAAATCAAAGACAAGCTAAGAAAAATAGAGATAAACATAAAAATAATAATATGTAGAAAAGAGGAAAAAAGGAAAAAACAAAACAAAAACAAAAAACCAAACAAAGGTAAACACAAAAAGAATAATAAAAAAAATAGCAAAAAAATAAACAAGAAAAAAAAATAAAAACGAAACATAAAACCAATTAAAGATAAAAAATAAAAATGAAAAAAAAACACAAACAAAATAAAGAAAAACAAGAAATAAAACAAAAGCTAAAAAAATAAAACAGAAACAAAAAAAAAATGAAACAAAACAAAAAAGGCAGAAAGAGAAAATGGAAAAAACAAAGGATGATAAAAAGAAGAGAAAAAGATTAAAAATATAAAAAGAAAGTAAAATTACATTTACTTTTAGCAAATTGAAACACATCAATCAATTTTAAAATTGTTTTATTTGTTAAAAGAAAAAGTAAATTTTATTTTCTTTATCTTTTCAAAAAAAAACTAAAAAGTAAAAACGAAACAAAATAAAATCAATCAAAAATAAAAAAAAAATCAAACAAGAACCAAACAAAAATAACAAAAAACAAAAACAAAACATAAAACATAAAAAAAAAAAACAACCAACAAATACAATCTCCCACGAACTACGTGGACTTTGATTCCTCCTAATGGGTACGTAGGCCCTAGGCTTTTATCCTAGGTCAAGTCCGCCTTTGTAAATAAATATATTTTTTTTAAATTTCGTTTCTTTCATTTTTCTTTTACTCTTATTTTTTTTAAATTTCCTTTCTTTCTTAATTTTATTTTAATTTGGTTATTTCTTATTTTGCATATGATTTATTAGGGAGAATTTAAATAGAATTGAGGTCATTTTATTTTTGCACAACTAATTTAGGGTAACCGTTCTTAGTAACGGGTGTAGTGGGGTGTCTAACACCTTCTCCGCTCACCATCGACTCCCGGATCCATTTTCTGGTTCGTAGACCATTTTTCAAACTAAAAAGGTTTTTTCAAAATTTTACCTTAAAAAAAAATTAAAATTTTGGTGGCGACTCCTGAACCTATAATCTTATTTTAATTTCGATTTCGATTTTTGATTTCATACTCAACATCAAATTTTTCTCTATATTTGAGAAAGGTACCACGCGGTCGCATTTTCGGGTGTGACACTATCCTAATATTCTTTGAAGATAGCAGCTATAGTGGTTTGGAGTGATAAATATCAATTCCATATATTTTTAATGTTATTTTATATGAAGACTTATCAAGCCATTTATACTAATATTTTCTATGCTATTGTTATTTTGAGGTCAATATGTTTTTAAGATTATTGTAGGTGTTATCTTGAATTAGTGTGAAAAATCTTAATTTTGGATTTCTATTTTGTTGATGAGCTAAAATACAAAAAAAAAAAAAAAGAACTTAAGTAATCATGCTTCCATGTCATTAATGAAGAACTCAATTGATAGAGTCCAAAGGCAGAAGGCTGACCTTGCTTCCTTCCAATGGTGGCTTTCATTTTCCAGAACTGTTAGTGTCGTTGGCTCTTTAAACTTGTTCTCTTCTAAGTTTTGATGGTAATATTTATAATATATTTAATAAATAATATTTATTTTTTATAATTTGATTTTTATATGTTTTTAATGACATTTTGTATTTTAATTTAGGTATCTAATCAAGAAAGTGAATATTAACCAAGTGTGATAAATGATTCTCTATCATCTTCCAAGTAAAAAGAACATTAGTCGATTTAATACTTGCTAAGAGACTTGCAGGAACTTTTATTAAATGACATCCATATTTTTTTTTGAGAATATAAATGACATCCATATTGTAAGACTAATTTATTAACTTATAAGACTTCTGTTTACACAATATTATTATTGCATATACTAAATTTAAATTTTGATTTTAATGATAATTTAATTTTTTATTTAATTATAATTTAAATTTTATATTTGTTATGATTATTATGTATAAATAATTTTTATTTTGACGGTTGATAACAACCGTCACAATATCATTCATGACGGATGTTTTGGCAGTGATTCCTGCAATTGCTGCTAAACTTTCGAGCGACAGTTTGCCGCAAAAAACCATTTCCTTCTTGTGAAGGCTTTATTAAATTGAAAAGTTAGTGTAAGTGTGTGTGTGTATATATATATATATGTTACATGCCTTGTACAGGGATTGATGTTGAATTATAAAATTAACAAAATTTTAAAAAATTCAATGGGTCTCCTCAAAGATATAAACTTTTTTAAGAAAACGGAATTTGTGAGCATTATTACTCTAATATTGACGTTATTGATAGTATCAATTTTGAAACAATCATAAGCTACGTCTTAAATACCTATTTCGTTATCTCGGAATTTTCTAAGTTTTAAAAATATATTTTATATTGATTTAAAAATATTTTTTTAAAATGCATTCGGAACTCACTAAATATAATGTAACACATTGATTGAAATTTTTAATTTTAATCAACAAGCTGATTAAAATCCTCAGTTTAGTTCGTATAACAATTGATTTTTTTTAGTCCTTTTTTCTCTTCTCTCTCTCTCTTTTCCTTTTTTTTTTTGGCACTTTTCAGATTATATTCTTGGTATATTCTAAGATAATGAAATATTTGTATAAGTTTTTGATCTAGATATGGTAAAGAAATTATAAGAACATAAAATGAAGGTGCTTTTTGAAAAGTTTTTAGTGACCTGCTTATAATGTTAATAAATTAGGTGGGATCAAAATGTAAATTTAAAAATTTTCAGGTGGATAAAATTTTAGCCAAAATTTATGGATGTTAGCCACCAAGAGTAACAAAGAAGCCCCATTGTCGGACTTCGCCTTCGAGCATTTCATTCTTTATTCTTTCGTGTGCATTTTTCCCATAACCGGATATACAAGGTAAACAATTCTCTTGCGCCCTTCACTACAAAAGTATAAGCAATTTTAAAAGTATTATCTAATTATTTTGATATTTAATATATATTATAAGAATTTATTTACTTTATTTTTTTATCAATGAAATTATTCCAATGTGTTTCTTGCTTTGTAGGATTCTTTAATTTTAAAAACAAAGTATAAGCAAAAGAACCCACATCAAATTTATTCCACCATACTTCAAGCAAAAGAACGTAGAAAATTGTATTCCATCTGCATCCGGGCTGTGATATTTATTTTGAAAATTTTTTGGTGATTTTTTTTTCACTTGTAACTGAGGTCTAAGAAGTGATTATTTTAATTTTTCAAATGTTGAGATATCTATTACTAACGGTTAAGGTGAAATTTTACGTATTCAAATTCTGATAATTTGTCTCTGATTGGAGTGGGAGGGTAAACGAGTTAATGTATGTCCAAAGCTAACTTAGATAATACAAAAAAGATATTAACAAAAAAATATAAGTATGTAATTATGAAAAAATTAATATCCTTATACTGCTTATTACACATGTATATAATACAAAATGTTTGAATATTTTATATTCAAACATTTTCGAAATATTTGTAAATAAAATATTTCGAAGTTAACCAGCTTGCACTAACATTTCCTTCAAGCTAAAAAAGATGAACTTCCACTTGCCAATCTAAGCTGAGCCACTTTCTAATTCTCTGCAGTATATGGCTTCCCCCCAGCAATCTTTCACTCTCATTATTAATGGCTTGAAGCATCATAATGGAATCACTTTCCACGACAACTTTCTTGAAACCACTATGCCACTCAAGCTTTAAATCATTCAACATTCCCCATAATTCAGCAGGAAGAGCATCGCTAATACCCAAAGTATTTGCATGTAAACCTGAGACTATTGACCTTTTGGACAAGCTTCATAACTTGGTTAACACATGAAGAGGCTTCCCTCGCTACTTTTCAAAGACTTGAGGTTCCTCCATTTTGATAAAGACCAGCAAGTAATATCAAAGATCACAGACGAGAGGTTGTCTTCCTTTTGGTCCCTCCTCATAGACAAGTTGTTAGCAATCCACAGTTTCGAGTCTGAACTGCTGACTACATTCCCATGTGAGATTAGTTCCTCTTTTTATATTTTCCACGCAACACTAGTGTTACAAAAATTTTATTTTAAAATTTTATATGTGGGCTCACATTAATTGTTTTAATATTTTCTAAAAAAAATTGGATTAGCTATGATTTACTAAGGTTTATTATAGGCCCAATTGTTATTTAAATGATCAAAAGTTAATGAGTTTTAACACACATTAATTAAAGGTCTGATGAGTGGATTAAAAGTGTGGGCTAATTATTTTACTGAAATCCACGATGGGAGGGTTTAATAAAATAATATTAAATAGAGATAGGTCCTCTCTCTAACCCTAATGGAGTGTCTAGTCCCGTTAAAAACTGTTTATCTTAGCCTAGTATAATAGAGAGAAAGACCTAGTGTTCAAAATTGCTATTATAGTGGCCATATGTATATTCTTTATTCAAATCTCAAGAGTTAGTGTTTTAATTTTTATACAAGATCCACAGATATTAACAATGGTATCAAAGCTCATGTTCTGTATGAAATTTAGAACCTAAAATTTATAATTTTGACCCAAAAAGAAAATTAAATTAGTGTTCATATGCACCACTTTAGCCTTTAATATTTTCATTGTTGTTTGTTAATTGGCCAAATTGGTTTAGGGCTTTCATTCCTCTCATTATAATCTTTCATTTGACATATAATTTGTATACCAATTGAATGTATGTAAAGAAATCAAGTTGCTAAGATTTTAGGTTTTCATATGATTTGCTTAAAACATGATGTTTTAATTTGAATTTTTATATGGGAATGCCTCTTTTCATGTTTGTAAATCACATTATAATATTTCATTGCATTAAAATCCATTGTATTGGCTAGAACTAGAAGAAAAGGGTTAGGGTTCATGCTTCAAAACCCATGCATATACCCAAAGAAATTCATTAGATTCTTTTGTTGATTTGCTCAATTAATGATCTAGTCATTTTAGAGATCTAGTTTTACATCAAAACGCCATGTTTTAAGTGATCAAATGTTTCAAATTGCAAATTGGGTTGTTAGGGTCCATATCTTTGAAACCATGAAGATGAATTTGTAAATTCACATTTTTTTTATTTGTTTTATTGCACAATTAATGTCTTAGATAGCTTAGAAATCTTAATTCCCTTAAAAACTATGAAGACGCCAAATCAAAATAGTCTAAAAGAGCACAAAATAGTGTCGTCGAAAGAACAGGTCTGAAAAACCCATTTCAGACTTGATAGGACTGGCTGGAGGTTGAAGATGACCTCCAACTGAGCCTAAATGAGGCCCGCGTGCAGCCTACATGCGCCACCCCCAACTCCAATTGGCACATTTTTTGTGCCATTTTTTAAATTAAGGAATTTACTAATTTTTTGCAATTCTTATTTTATTTTTTGAGGCTAAAATTTTTTAATTAATTATTTGTATCTTTTCAATGAAAAAAATAGCATTATTATTATTATGAACGAACGAATGACTTCAAAAAATTACAAAAAAAAATTTGGAAATATATTTTGAAATATATAGAGTATAAAATTTAGGTGTACTCTCCCTAGATTTATATATAATAAATATACTCTTAAGTTAAGATATAAAACATCAATATTTAAGTCTTATTTAAAGAAAAATGGTTGTTCTTCACATTTTTGCGACAAATAAGGTTTACAATTGACCTTTTAGGATACATACGATGAAAGTATCTTAATAAAATATAAATTTTCTACTAGTCTAGGAATTTTGTTTTAATAAACTATTAGGAATGATAATTACTAAAGTGATTCATTCATTAAAGTTATTAAAACCGTTTAGTTCCTTTTGTTGATAGGAGGTAAGGCAATTTCTTTATTTTAGTTTGGGAATATTATTTTGTGTATTATTACGGGTATATGTCACTAAAGATATTTATTTATTTATCAAAATATACAAAATTGTTTAGTTCTTTTATTGATAGATATTTTGAGTTACTCTATATAATTACCTGCCTAAAGGAGGTTGTTATATATACTAATTCTAATATGACATAAACTGTGATGGTGGAAGTGTATAGTTAAGAGAGTTTATCTGTCTAAAAGAGATAGATTTTTCAAGACTATATATTTCCTTGTTAGATTGAGATGCATAGTTTAAAAGACTTATCTGTCTAAAAGGGATAAGACCAACAACATTATCTATTTTCTTTTATATTAGCTTCATGCTAGAGAGGCCAAATGCATGTTATATTCTTTGCCCAAGGGGAGAGTTCATGATGATGCACCTAGTACTCCTTAAAGATAGCTTATTTAACTTAAACTATTTTGAAATTGCCTGCTTTACTAATCATGTTGCATTTTTTTATGAATAGTCTCCTTTGTTGTGAACACCAACAATGCCACCATTGAGGTCTTGATTGGTTCTAACTATAAAAAGTGGAAACAAGACATTAAATTTGCCTTGAGAATAGTGGATATAGATATGATATGATGTGAGAGTGAACCACTAAAACCTATTGAGAATAACATTGCTAAACAAAAAGAATACTATACTAAGTGGGAGAAATCCAATCGCCTTAGTCTCATAATTATGAGAGATCAATTGCTAAACATCTCACGAGTAGTTTACCAGAAACCATAAATGTTAAGGAGTTCTTCAATGCTGTGGGAAAAAGGTACCATGTGTTTGACAAGGTTGAGGCCAAACAACTCATGAGTGAGTTGACAAGTATAAGATATGATAACACTAAAGGAGTTAGGGAATATGTCATGAGGATGGTGCATACTCAAACTAATATCAAGGCTCATGATATTTCGATTCCGGATAGCTTTGTCATTTATCATGCACTTAATTCACTTTCGTAAGAATTTAGCTAAATTAAAACTACTTACAACACACAAGATCAGACTTAGGACATCAACGATTTGATTTCTGAATGTGTGGTTAAGGAAGAAAAGCTAAAAAGAGAAAAAAATGAGACAACATACTTCCTTGCTGAATTCTTATAAGGGAAAAACGAAATTTAAGAATAAGAAGGCACATGCTCTTAAAAAGGAACAGGACTTCAAAAGGCATGATAAGCATTAGGTTGCTGGTGATGAGAGAAAATGAAGAATGTGAGTTACTATTTCTATAAAAAGAAGGGTCATAGGAAGGTTGATTACCTTAAAAATAAAGATTGGCTAGCAAGGAAGGATAAAGACCAAGGTGAGTTATTAACTTATGTTTATTTTGAATCAAACATTATTAATGTTCATTTAGATTCTTGGTGGCTTGATAGTAGTGCTATTGTTCATGTCACTTTTACCTCACAAGGGTTCAGAAACGGCAAGAAACCAAGCGAGAATGAGTCCAAACTAAAAGTCAGGAATAATGCTGATGTTGAAATTAAATATATAGAAACTATTTTTTGTCATTAGAATATGGTTATCGGCTTTGTTTAGAACAAAATTTTTATATTCTGTCATTTAGGAGAAATTTAACTTCTCTTTCTTTACTTGATAAAGTTGGATATTTTTTCAATTTTAGAAATAAAGGAGTTGAAATTTCTTATGATTCTAATATGATTGGCAATCGCATCTTATTTGATAGATTATATAGGCTATGCTTGAATTCCAAAACTAATAATTCATCTTTCAATATTGAGAAGTCCACGATTAAATGATCATTAATTAAGAAGAAATCTCCATTGTTGTGGTATAAATGATTGGATCACATCTCAAATGAAAGAATTGAAAGATTAATTAGAGATGACATACTTCCTTCGTTTAACTTATAAGAGATAAAACATGCATTGATTGTATCAAGGAAAAATTAATCAAAATTAAGAAGAAGGGTGCAACTCATAGTGAGAGCCTCCTAGAAATAATACATATAGATATAAGTGGACCCTATCTTTTAACTATATATGGCAAAAATTATTTTATAACCTTTATTGATGATTTTTTGGTTATGGCCATGTCTTTCTTATTAAAGAAAAGTTTGAAGCCCTTGATATGTTTAACATTTAACAAACTGAGGTTGAGAAAGAATTAGGAAGTGTCATCAAAATAGTTAGATCTGATTGTGGTGGTAAATATTAGGAAAAATATAATGAAAAGGGATAACAAAAGGAGCCTTTTGGTAAATATTTACAAGATTTTGGGATTGTTGCCTAGTATACCATGTTTTGTAGCCTTGAACCAAAATGGTCTGGTGAAAAGACAAAACTGCAGACGATTATGTTGAACAATTTCAAATATATTATGTTAGAAAAGATTTGAAGTATAGAGTGCAACCTAGATCATTTTTCTTGGAAATGGATTTTAATATTCAATTGAGTTTTCTATGTGTAAGAGAATCTAAAAGCTATCTAATTGAAGGGGGTTTTAATTAAATTTAACCAGCTAAAATTAGATATAATTAAATTTCCTAACTACTAAATAATTGCATGAATTAAGAGCAACTAATGGACATGTGACTAGCCTTGGATTTATCCCTTAATATCCACTATTCTTATCCTAATTCAATTATTATTAATTCCAGTTTAAGAGTTCTTATTTATGTTTATAGCAAGTTATCTTGAGTTACTACACAAGATTCAAGAGATTAGCAATTTGATGTTAATTGAGATCTCAACTCTACATTAAGTTACTAACTTTTATGATTAAGATCTTTGAACACTTAAATTGAGTGATTAATCAATTAATTAGCCTATAAATTTTTATCCTAAGATGTTCAATTAACCAATTAAACTTCAAGGAAATCCCAATTTAAACATTAAGCACACAATTCTTTAATATGCATTTCATTAAAAACCTTAATTGCATACATGAAAAATTGAAGGAAAATGAAAAATTTAATACTTAAATCAATCCGTTAATCATTAAATACTCTCCTAATTAATGTCTAACTAGCCATTAATTATAAACAATACCAATCTTAATCAATTACAAGCTTAACTGAGCAAGTAGATGAACAAGAATTGATGTAGAAAGAGAAGAAACAAATGAAATAGAAATCTTAGCCAAAATCCCTTTGATAATCTCCATGGATTCAACCTTCAATCCAAGGTCTTCCTTTAAGCTAGCCGTAAGATTCAATTAAGCTCTCATTGGAATGGAAAGTGATGGAGGAAAATGGAGAAGAAGACCCACGGCTAAATGGAGATGAATCGATGATGATCTGCTTTCTCCAGCCTTGCTCTGCCTGAGCTTTTTTACCCTCCCTCATGTGCTTTTTCATTTCCTTTAAATAATCATGTGTTTATATGTCCAAATCAGGACCATCTAGTTGTGCATGCTTTCTTCTTCATCTCTCACGTGTTCTGGACGTGTTTCTTGACCCGAGCTTTTTTTCTCCTTTTTTCATTCCTACACGAGCTTCATTTGTTACTTCCTCTTCTGATCTAGTGGCTCCACCTTAGCCCTCACCACATGTTCTCCTCCACTCACCAAATCACATTTTACCCGTGCTTTTCTCTCTTGTGTTCAGGAGTTCGATACAACCCAAAATCCTGAGCCACTATGAGAGAATGAATCAAAAGGATCTGCTACATGGATGATTGGAGAACCATGCATCACGTGACAGCTACGTGTAGATGTAGGTGTGTGGACTGGTGCTGCATTTATAACCTAGATGAATGGAAAGAAGGCTCGTGATTTGGACATGATATGGTGGTGGCCCGTGAGTGCATGATTCTGCGCATAATGTTGTGTGTTTGCTATGTGGAAGGGAGCTTTGTGTGTATTTCTTCTTTGTCTGAGCTCATTCCCTCATGCCCCAAGCTTTTACTTGTCCTAGTGCTACGTGGAGCTACTGTGTATGTATTTGTGGCATCCTAATTCCACGTGATTCATCCATGTAGTTTTGTGCTTAATGATTGTGTATATGAAGAGATGAGGGAGTGGAAGCTACATGGAAGGGACAATGGGCTGTGCTCGTGGTGTGAGTGAGTGGATGTGATTGTGGTAAGAGTGTGAGATGGCCATGTGAGTGCATTCAGGAAGAGTTGACCATGCAAATGAGTGTGTTGTATGATAGAGAGTGTGAGAGGGCCGTGAATGTATGTCAAGTGAGGGAAGGGCTTGTGTAGCTGCCTTTTTCTTCCCATACATGTATGCATCTTCCTATCCAACCCATAGCTCTCTTTTTGTGAATTAGTGGACTACCCCCCGGTGCATGTCATGTGTGAGCTCGTATTGAATACGTGTAACATGCAAATATGATTGTGAGAGTGTATGTGTCAACCTTATAATCTGTGTGATTATGTGTCCATTCCAGCCACACGAAACCTTCCCCACATGAATGAATCAGTAGATGTGAGGTCGTGCTCCCTTTTCCACTTGCCTTCTCATGCATGATTAGGAGAATTGAAGGCCATGGCTTCTTGTCTTTTTTTTTTTTTTTAAATTCTATCTTCCAATTCTTGGTCTTTTTATTCAATCTCGTAGCTTCCAAAAAAATTTTCATTTAAGTTCCAATTGTCCAATAAAAATCTGCAAAACTAATAAAAAAATTAAGTAGAAAAATTTACAAAATTATTTAAAAGAATTTAAACATTAAAAATCAATAATTTTGCAAATTAATTTCTAAAGTGTAAAAATGACTAATAAAATCAAATTTCATTCAATTAGATCTCTTAAGCAATAATTCATCCTTAAAAAGTCTAAATTAAGGGAAATAATATATATAAATGATGTTTATCAACCGCATACTTATGGATATGTTGAGGTGCATGATGAATAGGTTTAATTTACCTAATATTTTATGGGGAAAAGCTATGAAAATTGCTAATTATATTTTGAATTGAGTTTCTAGCAAATCTATTTCTAAAACAACTTTTTAGTTATGGACTAATAGAAAG
Organism: Erythrophleum ivorense; assembly: GCA_026724425.1. NCBI lineage: Eukaryota > Viridiplantae > Streptophyta > Magnoliopsida > Fabales > Fabaceae > Erythrophleum > Erythrophleum ivorense. The sequence continues at coordinate 698,678 of JAIUCV010000381.1, read as the reverse complement.
TCTAGTCTCAATCATTTTTGTGTCTAGGGGTGTCTAGCAGAAGTGAAAATTTATAATCATTCTTTAAAGAAAATAAATTCTAAAACTTCCCATTACTTTTTTATTGGGCATCCAAATCACTTAAAAGGATATAGATTTTATTGCCCGACAAGGGGTATTAGAATTGTTGAATCACTGATTGCAAAATTCTTAGGGTTTGATATTGCTGAAAGAAGTTATTCTCAGAATTCTAAAATAAATGAAGAGCATGATATAGTTTCAATTCCTTGGCCACTTACAGATAAAGTAGTCATACTAGCAAATGTAAAGGAAGAGGCTGGGGATTTACCTATCTAGACAAAAGTACCCATTGTAGGTGAGGTTCCTCAGATAGATAATATAGTTCTTGAAACAATTTAATCAATTCTAGAAATTCCCCTAAGGAAGTCCCATGGAGAAAGAAGATCAGCAATCTCAAGTGATTATTATGTTTACCTAGGAGAAGCAGATTGTGTCATTGGTCAAACTATAGATCTTTTAACTTACACTAAAACCATCAATAGTCCTTAATTAGACAAGTGGAAGAATGTAATGACTAATGAGATGACTTCTATGTTAAAAAATGGAGTTTGGGAGCTTCTTGAATTGCCTACTGGTTGCAAACCAATTAGTTGTAAGTGGGTATTCAAGACCAAAAAATATTTTAAAGGCCAAGTTGAAAGGTTCAAGACTAGGTTAGTAACTAAAGATTTTGCATAAAAAGAAGGCATTAAGTTCATAGAGATGTTCTCACCAGTCTTTATAAAAGATTCATTTAAGATCATTATGGCATTGTTAGCTTATTATGATCTAGAGCTTCACAAGATGGATGTGAAAACAACTTTTCTAAATAGAGATCTTAATGAAAAAGTCTACATGGTATAACAAGAGGGTTTTAAAGAAAGTGGGAAGGAGCATATGATGTGTAAATTAACAAAGTCAATTTATGGTCTTAAACAAGCCTCTCGCCAATGGTATTTAAAGTTTGATAAGGTGGTAACTTTATTTGGGTTCATTGAAAAAAATTTGATTAGTATATTTACATGAAGGCCAATGGGAGCAAATTTATTTTCCTTGTACTCTATATTGATGACATTCTTCTTGCAAGTAGTGATTTGAATATGCTTCTTGAAGCTAAAGTTTTCTTATCTGGTGCTTTTGACACAAAAGACCTTGGGTAGGCCTCATACGTTCTAGGTATTAAGATGCATTGTGATAGATCATGCCATGTTTTGGGATTGGCTCACAAAGCCTATGTAGATTGTGTGCTGAAATGACTTAATATGTAGGATTGTAGGCTTGGGGATGTATCTATTGTTAAAGGTGACAAGCTTAACAAAAGTCAATGCCTAAAGAATGAGCTTGAAAAGCAAACTATGAAAAATATCTCTTATGCTAATGCAGTTGGTAGTCTGATGTATGCTCAAGTATGTACATGAACTGACATTGTATTCATTGTGAATGTTTTTAGTAGATATTTTTCAAACCTTGGATCTCAGCATTGGGTTGCAACCAAGAAAGTCATGAGATATTTACAGAAAATGAAAGATTTCATGCTTATCTATAAAAGGGTTGATAACCTTAAAGAAATGGGGTACTTAGATTCTAATTTTATTGGTTGTCTAGATAATTTAAAATCCACTTCTTGTTATATTTTCATGTTTGCTGATAGGACAATCTTTTGGAAGAATGTGAAATAGACTTTAACTGCATCCTCGACAATGTATGCTAAATTTTTTACATACTATAAGGTAGCTTTACAAGCTATTTGGCTCAAGAATTTCATATCAAAGTTTTATGCAGTTGACTCAATTGCTCAACCATTGGTTATTTATTGTGATAATAGTGCGATAGTGTTTTATTCCAAAAATAATAAGATTAGCTGTGTATCTAAGCATATAGAAATAAAGTACCCTATAGTCAACGAACTATTCAAGAAAGGAGATGTTGCCATAGAATTCATAAACTTTGAGTCAATGTTAGCTAATCCTCTAACTAAAGGATTAAGGCCCTTATAGTTTAATAAACATGTTGAGAACATAGGTATCTTGAAGTCTTTTGATCTTTTAAGTTAGTAGGAGTTTATATGTTTTGCTTACTTATTTTATTTCATAACTTCTTGGATGTCTTTTGCTCACGTCAATGAATTTCATATAATATAAACTTTCACATGTTTGGTATGTTATATTTTATTTGATGATCATCATTTTAATATTTTGCTTGTGCAAAGATTGAATACAACATGTATCTTAAGACATGGTGTCGATTTTAAGGATGACTATTGTATTTGTCATAATATGTCTCTTGTGGCACTATACCATACTTTCGAAATAAAGTATTTGAGACATATAGACTTGTTATAAGTCATATCATTTTTTGCTATAGTTTAGCATATGGTTATTGAAAAATCGTGATATCTCATTGTGGTTTAGCATATGGATATTGAGAAATCATATAGAGGACTAATAAGGAATAGTGCATTATTGATTACTTTGAGAGCTATTTTTTACCACGCCTCAAGACTTATAATCAATGTCAATATGTGTGAGTGTGGACTTGTTTTATGTCATTAAAAGGTACGATGATTGCCATTATCCCTTATTGATGATTATGTTGGGCTAGATTGTGTACGTTATGCTATCTCAAGATCATTGTCTTTAAAACAAATTATGCATACACAGTTTTATTGTTTCGTCAACCCAAGAGTTATTTTACAAAATAAAATGAATTTTCTTAAAATCAAATTAATGTAGCCCAAGTAAAAGAATGTTAGAAAAATTTTATTTTAAAATTTTATATGTGGGCTCACATTAATTGTTTTAATATTTTTTTTGAAAAAATGGATAGGCTATGATCCACTAAGGTTTATTATAAGCCCAATTATTATTTAAGTAATCATAAAGTTAATGGGATTTAGCATACATTAATTAAAGGTCTAGTGAGTGAATTAGAAGTGTGGGTTAATTGCTTTACTGAAACCCATGATGAGAAGGCTTAATAAAATAATATTAAATAGAATTAGGTCTTTTTTCTAACCCTAATAGAGTGTTTAGTCTCATTGAAAGCCACTCATCTTAGCCTAGGGTAATAGAAAGGAAAGACCCAACATTCTAAATTGCTGTTATAGTGGCCACAGGTATGTTCCTTGTTCAAATCTTAAGAGTTAGTGTTCTAATTTTCATACAAGATCCACAAACATGAACATAACTTATAGTTCTTCTTGCTTTGTTATAATGCCCCATCCTAGCTTCATGAGAAGGGCTACATTCATCACATTTAAGGATTTGATGCCCATTCCTTTAAACTTCTTTAGGGTACATAGTCTTCCATGACAAGCCAAATAATATATAAAATCCCTTTTAGCATTTTCAATTTCATCAATCACATTCTTAGAAAAATGGTCATGTTTCATTTGAAAGATGGGCATACCACTAGTCATAGACTGAACAAGAATCAATCTTCTTGCAAGAGATAAGCATCTAGACTTGCAACTACACAATCTACTTTTAATCTTATCCATGACGGCTTTGTATATCTTTAAGCTCATCAACCTTTTGAAAATTGCTTCTACTGCAAATATTTCTTTGTAAGGTCCTCTCAATGTTAGTAGAGAAGAGAATGTGTCTTTGTTGAGCTTATTTTATGTCTTGAAATTGCACAAAGAGTTAAGACAATTCTTTTTTCCCCTTCTACTAAAAGTTAAGACAATTCATAACTTATTGAATTTGTTCCCCGCTAACGTCAATGAAGAGCAGTGGTGCGGCCAGAATCCTTCTGGGGTTAGAGGGGTTCAACTTTTTTTTCTTGGTAATTTTTCTATATGTTATTTAAAAGAATTTATTTTTTTGTAATATATAGTATAAATAAAGTACTTCCTTTTAAACTTTGCATCAAGTTAAATGAGATTAACTTATTAATAACATCTTGACTTTTTATCCCCCAAAATTTATAAACAAATTTGAATTTAAATGAGTATTATACCAACAATTATTCTTCATATTAATATCAACAATTTCACTAACATAGTTCTATATTTAGTTAGTAGTTAATAATGCATAAGAAAGATATACTTAAAAAAATACATCATTATGCAACAACATAATAATATTTGAATAAACATCTTAGAATAACATTTTGAAGGAAACAAAGAAAAAGTTTATTTGATAAAGCACAACAAATACTATCCAACAATATTTTAAAAAATTTAGAGGTATTTTTTGAGACAATTGTTTTAAGTTTAATTAAAAACAATATATTGACATTTGAATTTAATTATACGTTGTACAATTGTTAGTTTAGAACTACTAGTTACAAAAATATATCTAAGAGATGCATAGATTAAATATAAATTGAAAAATAGAAGAAATATATGAGGCAGGGGATAATATGAAGGGCGAGAAAAATAAATGTATAAAGTTTAATAAGTTAAGGATAATTTAAAAAAAAAGAGAGTGAGAAAAGTGAGGGAGAAATGGAAAAAGAGGGTGAAAGGTAAGAAGAAAATAGGAAAATGAGAAAGAAAATAAAAGAAATGAAGGAAAAGAGGAAAAAATACATATGTAAATTTAATAGATTCAATTTAAAAGATCAAATATTAAAAAAAAAAATACTTGTATAAGTTTAATAAATTAAGTGGGTTCAAAATTTCAAAAGATATAAGGATATAACATCAAAATTCAACACTATATGCATATAAATTTTGCAAAATTGAGGGGGCGAATTGCTCCCTTCACTACAACATAGCTCCTCCAATGGTGAAGAGAATCAAATCATCTACAAACATGAAATGAAAGATAAGGGACCCATGCTTTCTGTAGATATGGGTTTCCATTTTTTTTTTCTCTTCAACATGACTTGCCATCATATGAGATAATTTTTCCATTCCTAGCACAAAGAGAGAAGGGGAAAGATGATCCCTTTGTCTAATCCCTCTTAAAAGTTGGCAATCTTTTCACAATTCTAGAATATTGTAATTTTGTGTAGTGCTTATAAATATCATCACTAAATTAAAAAAATTCAAAGGAGAATTTAATTCAACTAAGGCATTTATGATAAAAGACAATTAATTTTATTATATGCTTTTTCCAAATTAATCTTATAATTGTCATGTCCTCTCCTTCATTGTAACATCATAATGACTTAACTCCAACTAATCTCCCTTTATACTTGATTCCATATGATTTCCAATGAAAATAATCAAAACCGTGGTATTTTACTACTTAAAGTCGGGGTTTAACTAGTCATATTTTGTCTCGTGGGTCCCGTGAACCCATCATTCACATTCTCTACTCAAACTCCATTTATACAACTCATATATAGTATCAAAAAACTCATAAACCACGGATATGAAGCCAAAAATCAAGAAAATGCAATTTCTCAAATGAGCCTAAAAGTCAGATTTTTGGCTTTAATTTTGAAAATTATAATTAATTCTAGAAAAATGAAAATTAAGAAAAACATAGCTCTCTGGAAAGCTCTAGATGTTAACTTCACATAAAAATACACCCAACCACAATTTCATCATTTGGACTATGTTTGACATCGAAAAAGAGATAGAGGTCTAGTTGTCCCTGGTACTGGTATATCTTACTGTCATGAACTTCAAAAATTCCTAACTAATTCCACAAAAATCCAATCTGGGAAAACTATACCAATTTGGAAAGATACAGATGTTAGATATAGGGAAAAAATAAGTTCAGGTCATTTAAGTAGCCCTTGGATCTCGAAAACTGATGGAACAGTAACAAAGGTCGGATAGCTTCCCTGATATTGACACAGAACTTTTGAAAGTTCATTCTCCCTCTACAGGCCTCCGATTGAGGTTCTTCCAGTTGTATATGTCATTGTAGATATCTAGTTTATAACCATAAAATTTCATGACAATTGGACACCGTTTGGTCCATAAATGACACAGATTCATTTTCGAACCTAGTTGCACAGTACAATAACCAAAACTAAAAAATTCTTCAACTTCAACAATTCGGAAAATATTCCCTAGAACTACAAATATTACCCACTTTAACTTTCCAAGAATATCTCAATATGCTCTAGAGGCATGTCAAATTTCATATCAAGAAGAGCTCATTTAGTCATATCTTGACATAACTCACAAATTTAGCAATTTTGGCACCCAAAATGGTTCAAAGTGGGTCCAAATAGCCTCCCACATGTTCTAGCACCTCTTGGGCAAGTTTTAAAGCATAAACATAGCATATATGAAATGCTCAAGTAATCCAAATCATCATACATTTTAAATTCACTATGCTACGGGCTAAAATGCACTATTGCATACAATCCACAAAAGGGTCAAATTTCACATTTTCATTGCTTTGACTCTCTACATAGTTCATACATCATTTATACATATTTCTACACTTACTCAAATATTTATATCTCAAAAATAATAAGTGCATATTTATTTTGGCACCTCTTTACATCAAAAGGACCAAAATAGCTATATAATTTTCTAAGCATGCTCAATTGACTCCTGGTGTGCACTTGGTTCTCCTTGAACTCCACCTAACATGTTAAGATGGGAGAGGGAAGGGGGTGAGATTCAGGGAATCTCAATAGCTCATACTCATTCAAGAAAGCAATCAAGGCATATAAACAAGTCAAGCATGCAAATCATTCACAATTTACACAACACATTCTTTTCATTCCATAGTTTCGTATCAATGCCAAGAGTAAGCTCTAGGGACTTTTGGTCTAGCCTCACCCGAGTTTTTGGGACTTTCAGATTGGCCTCACCTTTGGTTTAAGGACTTTTGGCTCCATCTCACCAGTTTCAAAGGACTTTCGGCACTACCTCACCCGAACAATTTTCACAATCCATATCATAAGCATATTGGTACCAATGCATCAAGGCAACATCAAATGGAATGACTCACAATACAAGCATATACACAAGCATACAATGACTATATACATCCAAGAATGTAACAAGAAATAGTAGAGAGCTACCTTATCGGCTAACATAAGCTTTCTCTTTCAATTTCTCTTCTCCCTTCTTGGTTTCACAATCATAACTAGATGAAGTTGCTTCTTTTGAGCCTAGACATAACAAAGAGCATGGAATTACTCTCTCATCAACAATTATTCATAAAGTTAGGGGTTTCTTCAGAGCAAACCCTACAAAGTATAAGAAACTAGGGGTTTTCTCTCTAGAATTCTACTAACTCTCATTCCTTTCTCAAGCTCTCAAGAAAGAAAAGTAAAGAGACATGAGTTCTAGCCTTCTTCAAAAGTGGTTTTCCACTTTCCCTCTTCTGAACCAAGCCCAACTCAATAACCAAACCATAGAAAGAGGGGGCAAAGAGAGAAGAACAACATGCTAAGAAGAAAAACTATGAAAATCTCAAGCTTATTTACCTTTTTGCTTGTTCTCCTTCCTTCTCTAGGTCTCTCTCTCTCTCCATAGCCTTTTTCTCTCTTTTGGTCGAAGCTTAGGTCGGTTAATGGAGAAAGAATGGATCTGGATGTTTTAAGAAGTTAAATTCTCTTTTTCACTCTTTTCTGGACTAACCCTCACTACAGCGAGCACGTATCTGTCCCAGACCCCTCCTTTCACTACGGCACGCGCTTTAACGAGCAGTTCTCTGGTTTTTGTATGGGATGCCCGCACTCGCTATAGTTAGAAATATTTTTGCTATAGCAAAAAAGCACTCTCGCTATAGCTAAACTCTTTCTCGCTATAGTGAACAAGTACATTCGCTATAGCTAGCCCATTTCTCGCTATAGCTAGCAGACTTAAAAAATTTCAAGACTTAGAAAATTTCAAGACTTCAAAAACTTTCAGCTTTCTCTTTCTTTTTTTTTCTTTTCTTTTTCCGGTTGTTACATTCATTCTCCGCATATAGTGAGTTACTTCATAATAATGATATTATTTTAGATGTTCCTTTTCGGAACAAAACTACTTGATAAGGAGATACCACTATAGGAAGAATTTTCTTGAATCTGTTGACTATAATCTTGGTTAAGCATTTATACAAAATATTACAAAAAGAAATTAGATGAAACTAAATAATTCTCTCAGACCTTTCTACCTTGGGAATAAGAGTCACCAAGGCATTATTCACCTCACCAATCTTATAGATATGATGTCATTGACTCTTTGTAAAATTACAAACATTTTTTCCAATAATTTCCCACTTTTGTTGATTAAAATGGTTGAAAAGCCGTCCTTGCTAGACTTGATGAAATTTAAGGACACATATAATACAAAAACTTTGAATATTTTATATGTGTGTATATATATATTTTCAAACAATTTTTTAAATTTTAAATACTTTTAAATAAAAATATTTTATCAAATACCACCTTAAGCTCATCTTTAGTATCTTTTCAAGATTAAATTCTTTTTTCTTTTTGAAAAAACCCATAAAATTATGCATCACTTATGATCATATTTGGCTAAAGTAAAAATAAAATAAAAAATAGTCTAACTTACTATTCCCGGTTGTATATTTGATATGATAAAAGAGAAAATTAAACTATATAGTTAAATTATACTTTATAGCTCTTTCATTTTAAATTTATTACTTAACTTCCTTAACATTTAATACATATTACAATTGTTTAATTTATTTTTTATCAATAAAATTATTTCTTTTGCACAATTTGTATTTCTTTCAATAATAAAATTACTTAATTGTTTTTATTATCATATTAATATGCCAATATAAAAAGCCATTCAAACTTGTCTTTTTGTAATAATCCAAGTTAGATAGGAAAATTTTTGTCATACCCACTAATTTGCAAAAGTGAAGTAATTGGAAATCAAAGAAAAAATAAATAATAATAACAGATGAATGGATAAATAAACTAAGGATATTAGTTAAATAATTAAAAATATTAAAAGCATGTAAAATAAAATAGCTAAGATAAAAAAAATTAATTAGAGCTAAGTAAAATATTTTTTGGGCTTAAAAAAACAAAACAAAACAAAAATTTACATGAGAAACATTTTCTTATAATTTTTCATTTCCCTTACATATTTCTGCTCATCTTCTTTTTGTTTCTTTTCTTTGTCTTGCAAACCATAAATAAAATATCATAGTATATTAACAAATAAAATGCACATTTGACACTCTATTCTTATTACATCAATACCTTTTCTTTACTTGAATTTATGACATACACATGTATTAGGCATGTCGCCATCCTTCATTTTTCCTTCTAACCAAAAAGAGTGCTCTTGTGATTCTCCTAATACCATTGCCTTCTCTAATATTCCTTATATTGTCCCTAACACTTTAGCATTTAGGAAACAACAGAGAAGCTTCCCAATTAGATCCTCTACATTTATGCATTCATACATTCAAAAAGAAAGGGACACAAAAGAGTAGAAATGTATATGAAACTTACTTCTTTTTTTTAACATATTTTCTCTCTCGGTCTCTTTTTGAGTGCAGTATACTCATTCAATTTGTGAATGTAAAGGATTTGGATTAAGAAGCTTCCTTATGGTTTCCTATCTTTGATTTTTCTTTGCATCCTTTCTACATGAAAGCTCTTACCTTTTCTCTACTATTATTGCTTCTACATTGATTTGCATAATCATTATTCTGAAGTTGAGCTTCTCTTTCCATCCTTGCCTTTTATCATCTTGCTCCAGCTACTTTTTTTTTTTGGGAAAGGCAACTGCTCTTCATTTTTCTTTCACCATTTCATTCATTCAGTTACTTCTTTTATCCTTGAAGTTTTAGCTGCTTGATCCTTGCATTTGCATTATTTTCCTCCTTCATTGCAACATTTTTTTTTACTATATCTAGCAGCTTGAGTTTGCTCCCATACTTTGAGGCCCTTGTATTTTAGCCTTTAGCTTTATTTGGCCATGGGTTAAGAGTGGCTCCTTGTATGTGGTTGAATTATTGGGTGAAGGGAAAAGTTTTGGGCTCCATTAGGCATAGTAAGCTATTTCTATCCTGTTTAACTCTTTCAACCTTGGGTTCATTGAGAATCTCATTATCCTCTCTTACACTATCTTGTTGTGAGCTTTATTTTGGGGGTTTTGATTTGTTATAGGATAAGTTGGTTTATTTGAGGCTTAAGTGAGTTACCTGCTAGCTTTAGCTTTTAGTCATGACTTTCTAAAGTAATCTATAAACCCACTCATAATATTGCAAGATAACTAACTAATAACTTAGGGCTTAGGATAGTATCAGAAATAGGAATTAATTAAAAGATAGAATGATTTATAAGAGTAGAGTAAATAAGAAATTTAGATGTAGCCTTTGAAGACTTAATGGGAATTTTTCTTTTGTTTTGCTCAATTAGGTTGGTTATGTGTTTAGGAGAGGCACATGAATGATGGTTATAATTGTGTTTTAGGCATTTCCTCGGTACCCTATTGAAGGGCTTAGACGGTGGTTCAATGTTGAAGGAACTGCTACTGTTCAACAATAATTATGAATAGATTATAAAGTATAATATGTTTTTAATTTCCTTTCTTATTTTAAATCTATCAATTTCTAATTTGTTTTCTATATGACCTTAGGACAAGGTTCTTTAGGTAGTTTCTTCCTACATTTAAATAGTATATGATGCTAAAACTTTCATATTATGACATGTTATGAATAATTATGTTGATGAATTTGATATGAAAATTTATTAAAAGAAGTCAATTTGTGAAACTTGAATCTAGGAAAAGGTGAAATGTTTTTTATGGTAGGCATATGTAGTTATAAAGAATGTCAACAACTTAACCTTATGGAAAGCAAAGGTTTAAGCATGTTTGTATATGGATATTTTATCAGTCATATTTAATACTTGAAAGTTGATCCTAATCTTATGAACTATGCATGGGTTTTTGAAATGATAAGTATGTGAAATATTTAAATAAGTTATTTTATTATTTATGTTCTTATAAGATAGGATTATGCAAAATGCTGGTTGCTAATAATAGTTTTGTTAACCTTTGGTGCACTTAAGATATCTCCACGTGGATTTGCAGATGGATACTTGAAAGTTATTGAGTTGGATTGCTCTCTAAATATTCAAGAGCTGTGTGGGAATGATGGTAAGGAGGGACAATGGTAGTAGTCCCACTTCTAATTTTTGCTTGTAATTCTCACCTACGGTACTTTGATATCAAATATGTGGTTATTTATCTTTATAGGTTATTTGTCCATGTTAGTACTTAGAAAATTAAAGTTATGCATAAACCTTCCAATATAATGTTTTATAAATTTTTTTTTTGTAGTAACATTAAATTTTTCTTAATTGATAATTAATTAATATTAAAATATTCTTAATTGGTAATTAATGGTTTTCCATTTTAACATTTTGTTCAAAGGTAAGAATTAAGCTTTATAATTTTTTTGGCACTCTTTTTATAAATTTGTAAAGAGAATAAATTATTCATATAAACAAGTATCTTTATATTATTTTAAGAGTGTTGTATTATAATTGTTATTTTATCCTAACAAAAAATCTCTTTATATACCTTGATTTATTTCTTATTGTATGATAATTTTTTCATGTGAGCCTCACAAATCAACAAATTAAAATATAATATATTTAAACTTGTTGTTGAACATGTCTGATGTACTTTGATTTATTTTATTATAGTAATACTAATACAATTTCTTGACAATGTGTTTATGAAATTCTTTATCTTAAATGTTGAGATTTTATTTTATTTAAGCATGTTGCTTTTAAAATGTTAATCCTTTACTATATAATATTCTACCAAAACTAATTTAATAGAAAAAATTGTGCCTGCTCATTTTTTCAGTTATTGTGCTATTTTTATTTATTGTTGTAGATAGTTGAATACTATTTGGATCATTCCATTTGGTTGAGCTTAGGAGTGAAGTTGGTAGTGAGTTGGCGGCTAGTTGTTCAATGAAAATGGTTAATTATCCTTTGTATAGATATATGATTATACTTTAAAGTTAGCTCTATAGACTATAGCTAAGATTCTTGCCCTATTAATTTTGATTTGTTATTAATTGAGAATCAGGAGCAAAGCTATCTTTGTAAGATTTGACTATTGGGTATTGTAGGGATGTTCTATTTAAAGAGACACTTTATTGAGTTATCTATAAATAGATTAAAATTAAATTTATTTTATAATATTGTTTATATGAAAGAAACTTTAAGTATGAATAAGAATTTGTATATTTAGTTAAGTTTATAGATGCGAAATTATTTTGTAATTTGTGCCGATCATGTCCCGGACTTTGAGATGTGACACTTTTGAGCATTTTAGTAGGTTTTTTTTTCTTTTTAAAAAAATCTGAAAAGCAAGCTTCCATGATATGTGTAACCTAAATGATTCTCTTTTGGATAGTTTTTATTTGTAAAGTACTGATGCTTTTGTTTGTTGGGAAAAACTAGAACGTGTATTTTTAAGTTGTTTATATATTTGTGGCAAAATCTGTAATTATATAATAATTGCCCTTAATAATAGTCAAGAGTAGATGTTTATGCTTGACATTCTTATTGTTCTGTTGTTTAATATGATATATGTCAGCTTCATTATATTTCATGGCGTGCGTCTGTTACTAATCAAGTGACTTTGACATTCTTATTAGCTCTACACAAAGCATATATAGGCGTGCTTTCCTACACTTTTATGAGAACTAGGAGGAAGAAAGACATTGTAGTACCCATTTTTCAACCACCTCGGATTTTATGCATTTCCAAAATACAACATGTTTCATTTAAATTTAATTTACACCGTTTAGAATTTAATTTTTTATATTTTATTGTCAATCATTTATATTTTATTTTGATATTATTTTTATTTTTATTTTAAAAAGTAAAGCATAAGATGAGGATAATTTTCTAACTTCTATTAAATAGACTCTTATTTTGTGTTTGCTTTCAAAATTAAAAAAAAAAAAAAGAAATCTAGACCGTTGAAAAGCAAAGAATCTGAATCATAGTTCAATAGGAAGAAAGATTACAATTACAACTTGGTTTTCTAGCAGGAAATTATTTTTTTGGCATTTTTCGTGTAGTGTCCAGATGTTATGGTGATGAATATTATGTCAAACAGTGGCTCTCTCCTTTAAAGTCCACTGACGGCAAGAATGATCAAATGATGTTAAAATTGTAATCTTTCAGCTACTTGAGAAAGGAATATGTATAGAACTAATTAAAACGCAAATTCAATTAATATCTGCTTAATATGCTGATGGCTAGTGTTGAAAGCAAAAGATACCTTCACGTCATTGCAACAGAAAATAGCAGAAAAATTGAATGCTACCATAAGCTACTTGAAACAAATAACAAGAAAATGCTACTAGCCTGTGTGATGGCCATAGTAATTTATGACGCATGAACTCAGTAAGTGAGAACATTAGAATGCACTGTATATAATTATATAATTAAAATTGGACTAAAGTTAAGTGCAGTTGCTTATATCTTTATTATTAAATTTTTCAATCAACATATAACACATGTATATTTTTTTTAATAAAAATATGACAAGTATATCATTTGATTGCAGATTATTTAATTATCTACAAAAATTTTATACTTGTCATTTTAATTAAAAAATCATACACTTATTATGTTTTGATTAAAAAATTTGATAATGAAAATATAAAGGACTGTATATAATTTTTTTTCTTAAAAACCTTGCCAGCAAGATTATATAATTAAAATAAACATAATATAGGTAAAATAAAGAGGCAATGTATTATTTAGTCTATTTGATGAAAATATTGTGATTATATTTTTTATTGGAAATGGTTATATTATGACAAGTATTGAATATAAACTTGTACTATTTATATAAATGCTATTATTAAAAATTTATTTAAAATTATTTTAAATTGAGTTATAATTGTATCCATTTTATGTAAAACTATTTTAAATTGAGTTATAATTGTATCTATTTTATGTAAAATTATTTTAAATTGAGTTATAATTGTATCTATTTTATGTAAAATTTATTATTATATTAATTAGTTCATTAATGTTAGATGGTATTAAATTATTGTAAAAAAATTATGTCGATATTAATTACATAAAACAAGTAAATCAAACAATTTTTTCGTTTTCTTGTTTTTGAAACTTGATTTCAAATCAATTTTTTCAAATAAAATTATTTTTTATTTGTTTTTAGGTGTGTTTTTAAAACACATCATTCAAGCAGTTTCTTTTTTCCATTTCTTATTTCCAAAACTCGTTCTGAAATCTAATTTAACAAAACTATTTTAAGAACATAAAAATTGAAAATAGAATCAAAGAACCCCTTAGTTTCATTAATTGAAAATAAATTGAAATGAATATTTTTATAACACAATATTAAATGTGAGAAAAATAAAAAAGATATGTTTAAAACAAGAGGGTAATAGGCATAATTTAGCAAACTTGACAGATTAATATAATATATTCTAGATAAAAATGGAGTTAAAGAAATTAAAATGGATAATATATATATATATATATCTAATATTTTTAACTTTCATGGGCTAAACCGCTGACGTGGATACAGTTACTTCTCTCTGTTTTGGCGGGAAATTCTGTTTTATTATCTTTCAACAATCACTCTAGCTTCCAGAATTGCTCTCATTTCCTCTTCACTCTTTCCCTTCCAGTGCTATACTACCTTCTTCTCTCCAAAGCATCTACATTCTCTCTCCACTCTCTTCTCACAATGAGTGATTTCCTTCAAGCTCCCTCCATATTATTCAAGTCTCTGTAAGTATATTCATCTTTAATCTTGAATTGCTTGAGTATTTTGAGTTTGGAATTTGGATCGTGGTTTAAATCTTGCTAAAGAATATGTTTAGAGTCCTATTCTCTGTTCTTGAACGGAAGAGTTGTTTAGAACTGGAAATGGTTTTTCTGATTAGTTTTTTCATTCTTAGTGATTGTTGATCGTATATCTTTTTGATTCTTTTACTTATCTTTGTAACTTGAATTTGCTAATATTAGTTTTGTACACAGGTTGCTGCGCTGTTTACAGTGTAGAATTTGGAATCCCTGGAGTAAACCGGGGTTCAATTTAGATGACTTCAACACCAAGGTTATTAACCCAGTTGGAAACGGTGCGTTTAACAGGGTTTACCGTTGCCATCAACTTGACAACCACCGAGTCGTGGCCATCAAGGAGGTTGTCATTAGTGACGAAAATGAAGCAGTCTCGATAAACAAAAGAATCACTTTTCTTCAAGAATTGCACCATGAAAACGTTGTCAGGTTGATTCTCTGCTGATCGTTTAGTGGTTCTTGCCATTGCTCTTAGACTCTTCACTCTAGGTATTTTCAGTCATGGGATGAAGGTTTCTTGTGTTTAGGGAAAGGTTCATGAGGGATTATGAAACCTTGATGATTATTACGTTATGAGTATTTTCAAACTCAATCTTTACCATTTGAATAACTTTATATCTAATTGGAGCCTATGCTGTTTACGTTTGATTTGAATGAAAAGCTGAAGCCTGAGAGAAAGATTGCATAAGTATTTCTTGATTCCTTTAGAGATGCGAAGTATAACCTGTATTCGCCTTAATGATCAACAAAATATTTGATCAAATAATTTATGTTTTTGTATCAGGTTGCTGGATACATTTAAAAGGCGAAATTATATATATATTGTTTTTGAGTATATCACCCCTGATCTGTACTACTTCATTTCGCTACCAGATGAGCATAAATATCCACATCAAAGAAATGTAAGTTAATCTTTCTGTTGAATCCCCGTCGAACATATTTTTAATAAATGCATTATATATGTGGAGATCGATGTTCTCTTCTGTAAGAGGTCATGATTTAAGAAAATCTTCCGCTTTTCTGCTTTTCTTCTCTCTCTCTCTCTCTCTCTCTCGCTCTTTGATTTTTATTGATGTACGTAAAGTTAGTAGGTACATCTTATGCTTTACGAGGATATGCACCGTGTATTAGGTCTTTTTGCCCGGTTTCTTCTCTAATACATAATGAATGTAGTAACTATTTACACACACACACACACACAAGAACATATTCATATTCCTCATAGATCGCCTTTTGTGATTGAAAATTAAAAATTTGATAGTTCACTCCATGAGGAAAGGCTTCTGAACTCAAATTAAATTCCTTTTTTTTCCCTTGTCCTAGCAGCACTTACTGTATCAGACACTCTCTGCTGTAGCACATTATCATTCTCATGATATTCTCCTCGGAGATCTGAAACCGCAAAATCTACGCATGGATTTCCGTGACGGTTTACTCAAGCTTGCTGATTTCGGTTTCGGCGGTGCATATGGAGATCCTAACAATTCTTATACCGTATGATAGTATAACACCTTCCTAGATTTTGTACTCATTATGTTATGTATCAGTATACAATGACTTGGGGTTTTATGTATTTGTTTATTTAAAGATACCAATGTGCAAGCGACATGTTTGGAAGGGAACTGTATGAGTAGCCTTTTTTTTATCCCCCTTGATCTTACAGTTCTTTCCATATAAATTTTATTGTATCCTTTAAAGCATGATCCCTGGTTGTAGAAACCCATTGAATACACCACATTCTTTCTTCTTCACGTTATAAAATATTTAATGACTTCCAAGAAGTTGCCATTAAGTTTAGAAGAGTTATCATAAAAGTTTTTAACATGAATACCGTGAGTTACTTGCAAGCAATAACTTGTAGCATTATTCCTTGTTAGTAGGCAGGAGATAAAGCGCCATTGATACTCCAAAAAGGAATTATATTTGTATCCGTGTCAGTCGCATGTTAGATGCGTGTATGAGCATGATATAATGTCAAAAATAATGTTTGAACCTAATCTGTGTGGCATCTTAATATTATATCAGCGTTCACGTTTCTTGTTAGGGCCTTGTTGAGGTTGGTACGTAGTGTGTTCTTTTTAATTTTGCGGCACTAAATTTGTTAGTCGTTTCTACTCATATCTATGTACTCTTGGCAGATAGCAACTTCCCAGTACAGTGCGCCTGAACTCCTGCTTGGGTCGGATCAATATTCAAAGCCAGCTGATGTGTGGTCTGTGGGTTGTATATTTGGAGAGATCGTAACCAAGCAGGCTGTATTCCATGGTAAAAGCAAAAAGGATCAATTGATGACAATTTTTCGGTAACTTCTACCTTAGAAACATATATTGTTTATGTGCCAGCTAGGTGCCTAATAATGCAATCAAAATAACAAGGGAATTTCAATATGAAGTTTGTTAGGTACCCCAACTGAGGATTCCTGGCCTGGAGTGACTGCACTATGTAGTTCACTTTCATCCTTCCCAAAATTTGAACCAATGGTATGATTGTCAAAATACGGTCTGTTTGATCACTAGATGTCCCGTTGTAGAATCCTGCGAAGCTACGAGGTTTTAACCATGCATCTTTTGCCTTGCAGGACCTGACCGTAAAGTTTCCTGGGTTGGAACCAGAAGGCCTTGATATTCTTTCCGTAAGTTTATTTTGCCCCTTCGTTGTGTAGTAATATATACCCACACACAGTATATGCTACCCCACAACCGGAGAGTATGTTCTTTCTTTTCCTAATTCCTGCCAAGCCTTGTGCTAAAACAACCTGCCATAGAGTTTTTCTATTAATATTTCCATGTCTTTAAAGGCTGGTAGTGAGCTGGTGATGGCTTTGTCATGAGGAATCATCCATTTCTTATCCAGTGTCCAACCCTAGCAAGGGGCTAGAAAAATGTGTTGAACAATCTTGGTCTCAATCCTCGTCTTTCTCTTCCTCTTTCTTAAATTCTGTCTTGGTCCTCTCGGATGTATATGCACCGGTGCATTTTGTACTTCCAATTGTAAATGCGTACAATTTCTTTTCTACTCTGAAAATGCATAAATTGTTCACTAACGCTCAGTTTATTGTGCGTGGCAGAAAATGCTCTGCCCGGATCCCAACAAAAGAATTTCAGCCGAAGATGCTCTTAACCATGCATTCTTCAATAATTCGTTGTGGTATATATCTTCATGTCCAGCTTTTCATTTTGTATACTTAGTTCTTTAATAATATTAATTTGAAAGGTGTATGAGAGGTTGGCTATTCAAATAGAATTAATTCATTTGCATTAATTGTGCACGCTCCACACTGTTATTCAAAGTAAACCACCGAGAAAGAAAGGACCGGTACGAGAGACTGGAACTAGTAGTCAGCAAGTTCAAAGCTCCACAAATTAATCACTTTGCCGTTCAATTTAGGGCAGACAAGGAGTACAATTTTCTCTTATTAGTCAAGAGCAGAGATTTCAATGATTTGGCATCATCATGGATGAATGCAACAGTAGAGTACTTACAAGATGAAAACCACTTGTAATTTTTAGTATGAACTGTTGAATTTTTTACTCTTCTAATCAATATAAGAAGTCGGATTACATGGCCATCACAATATGACCACGTTGGTTCAAAATTTACTACTATTCTAATTGCTGATGGTATTAATTTTTTTTTTTAAATTTGAATTGCTTATGGTATTATTGCATGTCTTGTAATCTATAATCCTAGAAGCTGACTTTTGAGGTTTTAAATATGAAAAAATTATGTGCATTTTAAAAATATTTCGACCAAAATTTTTAATGAAAAATAATATTAAAAATGATTCTTTAAATTCAGAATCATATTATTGACTCAGTATAAAAAAAAGTAATCTACATGTTATAATAAGAGTGAAAGATATATAATAAATTTAAACTTTGTCGTTCAACTACCTCATGTTGATTTTCAGCCCTGTCCGCTCTAAAGGACTAGTTACAGAGATTTGCTTATGGAAAAAATAGTTTTCCTTTATTATTTAAGCGTGGATAAATAATATATTTCATTTTTTCTCAATATTAAACCAATTCTTATTCAAATTAAAATGAAAAAGAAACCGAGTAACGTTTGATTATTTGATTATGGGATTATGCAATAGGTCGTGACAATTTTTAAGATTGGATGTTTTCTACATGGTTATTGGTATAATCTGCGAAAAATAAAGTTAAAAAGAAAAAATAAGAGTGTATTGCATTACGTCAAATATAAAGTCAAGTGATGGTTTTTTCTAAGGATGTGTCAAAATATTAAGGTAAATTACTCTTATCTATTTTAAAATTGTACAGTTTTTTTTCTTGAAAATATGTACAAATCTGTTGAAACCAAAAGATGGTTAAAATATTTTTTAAGAATAATTCCATTTTTATTAAAAAAGGGTATTATTCTTAAGGTAAATTGCCCTTATCTATTTTAAAATTGTACAGTTTTTTTTTTCTTGAAAATATGCACAAATCTGTTGAAACCAATACATGGTTAAAATATTTTTAAGAACAATACTGTTTTTTAATTAAAAAAATGTGTTTTTTTTTTAATCTTTCTTTTTGTTTTGTTTATTTTGCTCTAGAAATCATAAATTTAATTTATTTTAAATTTTAATTAAATTTACAGTAATTTTTATATTTGTTAATACATATATATATATATATATATATATGTTGTTATTAAGACTAAATTATTAGTTTTAGATTAGTTAATTTTAGAATATTTTGTGAATATATTTTTTGGTTTAAGGTACCAGTGGCCATGGTTTTCTTATTAACACTTGGCCAAAAAGAGTAAGGCATTTAATACATGTGTGCATCTGACGAGGGAGGCCTTTTGCCAATGAGAATAATTGTGATGTTTTATCCAGCGCCTACGTTTTGTGGTTTTCCTATCGGCACCTAGCCCAAGGAAATATATTTTGGGTTTTATTTTTTATTAAATAATTTTAATTTGTTAAATTTAAAAACAAATATTTTATATTAATAAAATATTTATGTATTACTTGTTATATAAATGAGAAATATAAAGGTACTTTTTATTAAAATAGATATAATTTATAATTTATTTTATGATCAAGGAGATAAGTACAACATTTTTTTAATTTCAAGAGAAAAAGCATAATTTTTTGAAATAAAAACGTGTAATTTAAATATTTTTAAGTAAGAAAAGAGTAATTTAGTCAGATATGGCTGAGGTTATCTACAAAATGTTGGGAAAATTATAATAAAGGATCTAAATCTTATAAAATATATAATAAAGGGCTTTAAAAATTAAAATTACTTTTAAAGATTATAATTACTATTAAATTTTAGGAGATTTATCAGAGAATTTATTATTTAGTGTAAAAAAGTATTAAATTTTTTTGTACCCAATAATAAATTCATTAAAATATAATAATTTTGATTTTTAAAAATAATTTTAATTTTTAAATTTTTTTATTATAAATTTTATAAGATTTAAGTCCTTCATTATAATTTTTCTTAAAATGTTTGGTCTTAAAATATGGCTGTGCTACTGAAGTACCTCAATTGGCGAAAGGAATCAAAGCTGACTCAAGAAAATAAGACTAGGATCCTTTCACTAACCCTATAGATACTCATAGGTATATGGCTTAAATAGGGATGAAGCCAGATTGGAATACAGATTAGAACTATAGCGGTTAGACCTTTGACCCTTTATTATTATTATTATTATTATTATTATTATTATTTGTATTTTTTTTTTTTTGGGAGGGGGGGGGGGGGGGAGGTTTAAGCATGATTTTTCAATATTGTTTAGTATATGTCAAAGAACAAGTCTAGACTTTATGCATAATGGTGCAGAGACATTCATTGCTGCATAATTCAAAGGGAAAATGGTACTTATACAATATGAAATTCTCATGACCCTTGAAGATTATTTTTAAGCGGTTGCATCTTAGTTGATGTGGCTTTTATCTACTAGGATGGATCACATCAGGGGTGCGTTCAATTTTTTTTTTAATTTTTAGGGGATTAAAAAAGTTTAATTATGAAGATAAAAATTATAATTATGAGATAAAAAGTGTTAACTATGAAAAAAATTACATTTTAAAAATTTTAATTGTATAGTATAATTAAAATTTTTAAAATATAATTTTTTATTCACAGTAAAATATTTTGATCTCATAATTATAATTTTTATCTCTTTAATTAATTTTTTAATCCTTTAAAAAAGCTAAAAAAATTAAATGCACCCCTTTCAATTGTTCGTACGGCTACGGGGAGACCATTCTCTTTATTTGCACCAGTTTCAGGCGAAGTCATAAGTAGGGACATTTGAGTTTTGAAAATTATTTAAAAAAAAAAAAGAAAGAAAACAAACAAACAAAAGTTTGTGTAAATAACATTACTCAATTCAAAATGAATAATGCCAATGAATGTGCGTACTGCAATACGAATTTTCCCATGTATATAAAATATTAATTAGTGAATTTAATTGATAGGTAAGATTCAGTTTCATTCTTAGTTTTCTCAAGATTATAAATAAGAGAAATCTTCTTAAATTACAGCTTAATTATAACTTTAAAATGTAATATTTAATAAACAATTGAAAAAATAAAATTGTTACATTTCAAAATGGGACTTGGTGCGCGCACCAGATGCATATTTAAATATGGATGATTAAAATTTTATATATTTTTCTTTCAAATTTTATTTTATTTTTACTTCGTAAAATGTAGAATGTAAAATAAAAATAGTTTTATAACTGATAATTACAAAAAAAAATATTTTATATTAAAAAAATGAAAAAAATTATAAAATTTAAACTATCCAAATTAAATTTGAGCATGTCTTCCATATACACAGAGCATCTGTATTCGTTACATTCCAGATAAAGCTAACATCTTAAAAATTAAGAATATAGGAAAAAAAAAGTCAGAAATATGTAGCGTCATAAAACTACAGTACCGTTACTTATGTTACCTAACAATGAAGGGATCCATCTTTTTTTTTTTTTTTTAAAAACAAGGCATGCTTCGAACTTGATATAAGCAAACATGAGTAATTCCAACACGGAGGAACCCATGCCCAAGTCCAACAATAAATTAGGGTACTTGCTCTAGTCCAATTTAGTTTCTTTATAATATTTTCATATAAAATATTTATTATTAATTAGTTTCTTAATTTTTATTATATTATTAATTAATTAATCATGCATTTGTCTAATATATATATATGACATCATATTCATATTTCTATTATAATGTGATATCAATTTTCTATTATGATGTCATTTAATTTTTCTCTCTACAATTTCAAATATGTCCTTCCATATTCACTTTCCTTTTTATCTCATAAACTTTATTCTATTTTTTTTAACACAATTTCTTGAAAAATATACATCTTTGGTAAACATCTCACTCCAAACATCTCTATTCTTTTAATTACTTTATCAACATTAGCCATTCTTTTCGAAACACACACACCATAAACAGTACTTTCTCACTCATGTCACACTATAAACATTTTATCATCTCTATTCACAAATCTTTCCTTAAACTTATCTTATCTAATTACATTTAAAATAAAAAATCGTGCATTGCACGGGGGCACTTAACTAGTTAATTGATACAAGACAACACAGCCATATCTATAAAACATGAAACATCTCAAAGCGCCACTCCCACCTTTTTCAAATGGAGGAATCTGTGATGGTGTTGAGATGTTGAACAGTTGGGTGGTAAGATATGGCTTTGAGATGTTTTTCAACTTTTGCAGCTACGGGCAATTGAGAGGTTTCCAATTCTTGGACCAAAGTGTCCTATAGAACTATAGCGGCTAGCCTTTTGACACCTTTTTTTTTTGGGGTTGAAGTTTGACATTTCACTCTTGTTTTATACATATCAAAGAACAAGTCTAGACTTTGTGCATAATAGTGCTGAGACATTATTTACACCATTTTTCTAGAGGAGTTATAAGTAGTCACATTTGAGTTTTGAAAATTGTAAAAATAAAATGAAATTTTGTGCAAAAAACATTACTCAATTCAAAATGAATAGTGCTATTGAATGTGCATATTACAATACGAATTTTCCCGAGTTTATAAAATATTAATTGGTAAATTTAATTGATAGGTGAGATTCATTTTCTTCTTAGTTCTTTCAAGATTATAAATAAAAGAAATATTCTTAAATTACAGCTTAATTATAACTTTTGTATAACTTTAAAATGTAATACTTAATTTTCTTAAAACATTACAAAAAATAAAAATATTACATTTCAAATAAAGCTAAAGTCTTAAAAATTAAGAATTTGAAAAAAAAATACAAGTAAAAAATAGGTAACGTTTTCATGTTTTGTGATAATTTAGAGAAGCAAAATATTACATTTTAAAGTTTGTATAATAAAATTATAATCAAACTTTAGTTTAGAGAGATTATATTTTGTTTTCCCTTGTAAATATAGTCTTAACTTACATTTTATGCAGTAAATAATATTTTTCACTTTGGTAATTCTATTACCACTCTCCGTTGATTTTCAAAAAAATTGAAGAATTTAGTAGGATTTATATTCAAATTTATATGTGCCATTATAATGATAGCTTTTTTTTTTTTCATGAATATGGCCTACTTAACAGTGACAATTATAATCCATTTAATAAACAAAAAGTTAAGAATAGAAATAAAATAGAAAATAAAAAAATAATTTAAAAAATAAAAAATAATTTTTTAATCTCATTTTAAAAAATTTATAAAATAAGATAAATACTATTAAATAATAATTATATAACACATAATAAACATCATACAAAATTTTTTCTTTCCTTTCTTTCCTTTCCAACTACTAAGCAAGCACTTAATCTTCAGTCACAAAGGATAAATCCCACTACAACTGCTAGTGGAATAAACTTTATTAAAAATATGGAACTCCCAACCCTTGGTTGGGTTCTTTTCCTATACATACTAGAGGTATACCCAATTATATATTCTTTATAAAAGCATTATTTTAACTAGATCATGAAATTCTCAGTTATTAATCGGAATATTTTGTTTATCTTCACAATAAATATTAAATACATACAAAATAAAATAAATGAAATGAAATGAAATGAAATATAAGCATTTCCAATTTAGCTCTCATATATTGTATTTGTGTACCTTGAAAAAAAATACACAAAAAATACACAAAAATATTCTTTTTAGAATATTGAATGGTTCTAAATTTAAGGAGAATTACATTTCTCTAGTTTGAGGCATACTCAAAATCCAAAGACTTCCAGGAAGTCACCCCAAGCCAAAAGCCAAAACATGTGATGGATTCCAACCATTAGGTTCTACATAAATCTAGGAGCTACTTGTCATGTTGTTGTATATCTATTCCCCAGGCTGATGCTAACTGCAATAAAAGTTGGTCAGGTGGCACACCTTCCCACTCCTCGGTTGTATCAGTCGATGAAGAAGCTTCATGTAAATTCAGCAAGAGTTCCTTCTTCAATTCCAAGGGAATCCCAAAGGCATTAGGGCCATTCTCCAATACAATCTCCGCCAACTGAGCATGATAGATTATGAAATCAAATTTAAGCCTCTAGCCAATATTTGGAAGCTACATGCAATGGAGAAATTATTCGATAGACCCATCAGTTTATAATACTCCATCCGATTCTTTTTATAAAGAAATCTAAAGAGATTTTTTTATC
This sequence comes from Erythrophleum ivorense, assembly GCA_026724425.1. Taxonomy (NCBI): domain Eukaryota; kingdom Viridiplantae; phylum Streptophyta; class Magnoliopsida; order Fabales; family Fabaceae; genus Erythrophleum; species Erythrophleum ivorense. The sequence continues at coordinate 674,291 of JAIUCV010000381.1, read as the reverse complement.
TCAAAATATAAAAAATATGGTATATTGTTTTATTTCATTAAATAATAAATTTTCTTTTTACCCTTCATTTATTATTATACCTAATACACTTAACAATGTATAACGTTTTCCTATGCAAAATAAAGGTGGGCAAAAGAGGAAAGAATTACCAAATTTGAACCTAATTAATGAATCAAACTGATATTAACTATTTTTCTTAATACTAGTGAAACAATTTTTTGTTTCTAATAATAAGGACCGGAGGTAGTAAATTTGTAGACTGAGCCAATCTTAATTAAAAATAAAGCACACTTCAAATATGGGTCCCAATATATCTCTATTCATGATTGGTTTGATCTGTAAATTTCTTATAGACCAGCTCTACCTGAATTTCTTCTTCCTTGTATGAATAACATGAAAGGTAGTAAACGAGAAACTGTAGTACAGTAACAGAAGTATAGGAAGTAAATAACTAGACAAGCCACTCTTCGAATTTCAAAAAAGCATAATACATATAGCCTTATTTTGATGATTGTGTAGAGATCATCATAACCTTTACTTAATAGCTTAAGTTTTTAGGTTGAAGTTCATTGGCTTGATATCACCACAAAAAAAAAGACTTTTTGTGACGACTAAAGTTGCCATCGAAAGTCACAAAGTCGCCACTAATAGTCTTTGGTGGCGATACTTTAGTTGTCGTAAAGTGGTTGGAGATAGTCTAATTGCAGATGGTTTTAGTGGCGATAAAAGAAGTCGTTGCTAAAACATCACTTTCAATAGCGACTATAGTCGCCACTGAATATATATAAAGTTGCCACTAAAATATGATATGTTGCTGGGATTCGCCACTAAATAGAATTTTAGTGGCGACTTTGGTCACCGCTAAAAGTTATTTTTTGTGACAATTTTAATAGTTGCCACTAAAAATATAGTTTCAGTGGCAATGTTTGTTGTTGCTGAAAATTTCTTTTAGTGGCAATTACTAAATGTCATCACTGAAAGCCCATTTATTATTTAAATATTTTCAGTGACAACCACAGTAGATTATGTTCAGTGACCACTATAGTTGCCATAGAAAGTTAATTTTCAATGACAAATTTAAAAAGTCGCCACTAAAAGTATATTTTTTTTAATATTAATTTTAAAATTCTAAAATAGATACCTATTAACAAATCCATCAAACCTTTTAAAATATATATCATGACCATAAAAAAATTTTGAAATATATATAAGATTCATTGTCAAATATGTCCTAGCATAAGTTTTGGAGTATCATCATTACAAAAAGATAAAATACAAGAACAATACTAGATATAAATAATATATTTATTTTCAACTATTTCTAATATCGCTAGTCCTTGTATCAGTATTTGGAGCATTTATAGCTATGTTTGGCATTTGTCCCTATTTTGAAAGAAAATAAACAAATTAATTCACATTAAAACAAATTTTAGTCTCAATTTTTCTTGAACATAAAGAAAACTTAACTACAATATATTGTGCCATTATGTTGATTTAAAAGGAAGCAAAAATATAATAAATAAGAAATATTAGAGAAACATTATCAAGCCCTTATCATTAATTAAATATGAAATAAATATGTTGAGAAGATAGCACAATAACATTTCTTGTTCATGGAAAGTTTACATAATACCAAATGCAAATATATAGGCCAAACAATTGCTTCCTCCAACCAAAATAAAAAAGTGTTAAATCTACCTATTTCAAAATTGCTTATGTGACTATGATAATTAATAATTGAGCTTATTACAATTCAGAATTTTAAATCATGCAAGATTTTATACCAAGGAATCCAAACATGAAGAATGTTCTTTAGATTGCATAGTTTAAAGTCAACAAAGAGAACAAGGAAAAAAATAGCAAAAAAATGGGCACAAAAACATAGAATTACAATTCATAGACCAAGAAAATAGATTCTACATTTGCAATGACAGCTTGAATCCAATTTCAAATCATGTATGTCTTACATATCATAATACTTTATATTGAACACCAATATATAAAAAAATTAGATTAAGTGACATATTTTGATTTCTTCAAACATCTTATATAAAACGCAAATAAGTAACAAAGAATATATACTCAAGAATTCATTAAAAACTCCATACTATACCAAAATCTTAAAAGGAATCCATTACAAGAACAATGAAATTATTACAATTTCTTCACATAGAAAAAAATCACGCAAAAATGAGTGTAAAAAAAGTCTATTTCAACATAATATTCAAAGTGATTGTGGATTTCACTAAACCAATAGGAAACTCAATGCCTGACATTTTGGCCATATCACCTACTCATTCAACCATGCTACCACATCATTTCCTTTTTTTTGTTTTTGTTTCTTTCTTGGATGAAAATTAAAGAAAAGTGAAAGGCAAGTGAAATGCAAAGCAATTCACTCAAAGCCTATATTTCAACCATCATATGATCAATGTATGGAAAAGTTCATGTGTAGTCAATCTTATTCCACCATTGGGTGTAACTTACAAAAGTAACATAATAGTTGCTCAAAATACATCATAGAAGCAATTCATTGATCAGAAAGATCCTGATAGCCTAAGTTACAATACTAAACATCTCATTTTCTAGTTATACATGTGTGCAGTCCAATACTAAGTCATTAAACTTTAGCATATTATTCAAAATTTAATATTAATACATTTTTAGCATAACCTAAAGTTTTGCACCAAAAGATTTGACAATAATTCACAAAATTTCCTAATATGAAACATACATGAATTTTAGAAACATAATTGTATGCTTAAGCAGTTGAAACATGAGGTGAAGAGAAGTTGCAATAATAATAAACAAGGAATAAATTTTACACTAAACCTAAGTATAGAGTAAACAAACTATAAGCTGCAACGCTTCGCTTAGACAGCCCATAGCAAATTTGTCAACCATGAATATTCAAGTTCTCAACATCTCCCCGAGCACTAGAGAGTTGCGTGTCTCTGTTTGGGTTGCTTATGATTGCTATTATCCCAACAAAGACAATGATAGGGTGAGAACTTCCTCTGGGCTTAAGAAGTTTTCCATTTCCAATACCAAAATAGAAGACTATATAAAACTCCAAATTAGAGCATGACACATAGTACACAGATAGTTTTTGTTATATATATATATATATACATATGGTAAGTCCAAGTACCCACATCAGTATCAAAACACCTTTTGGTGTGGCCCCTGTTATGAACTAACAAAGTAGCACAAGACATAAATCACAACTTTTCAGAGAAAACGCTAATATGATTCAGATCAACAGGGTTAGTAAAAGAAAAATTAAAATGAGTAATAAACTAACAGTTGCTATTTGTGGGGTTTCATCATAAAATCCAAATAGAACCCTGAATAACTTAAAGCTTAGTGGACCTCACATGTCATTAACCCATAAAAACCATGACCACCTCAAACAAGAAGCATTGTACCTCTTATCATTCAAAGAAGAAGCAACAAAACTAAAACAGAGCATCTTATTAAAGGAGGGTAAAATAGAAATCTATGATATAAAATTTTTACTATGATTTATCGCACAACTGAAGCAAGACTTTCCTTTTACAATAGACCTTCGAAGCACCCTTAAATAAGGCTCTTTGACTAAAACCAATAAAGATGAAGAAGAATAAAGATTTTGGGGTTTTATAGATTCTAGGATTTTAGGGTAGGGAAATGAGTTTTACCATTTACTGGAGCATGATCTTCACATTGGATGAATAATCAATAACGGCGTGTGCAAGATGAAGCAATGCTGATCATCTAAGGCCATCTAGTGTGGGAGGGATGAAGACAAGGGGATGGAGCATCGCGCCATAGTATTTCGATATTTCAGAGTTTGGGGGGAAGAGATGCTAAAATGAAGTTTAGAAAAAGCTATAATCAACGCCTGGTATGTCATTTGCGAATAAAATATGATTTCTTTAAAACGATGAACCTAGCTAGTGGCTTCCATTGGAGCATGGATATGTCAGACTCTGACTTAGTGTACTACAAAGCTTATTGTATCAAGTAGATTCTTAAAAATGATAAGATTAAGTGATTTTTTTTTTTAAAATTACTATTAATTCGTTTTTAATAAAAACATAATATGTGGGAATTTTTATAATTCATATATTGATTCTTTATTAAAAGAAAGTTTATTTGTCATAATTTCAAATGTAAAATTTGATAATAAATACTTAATTAAATATTATTAGTATTTTATTAAAATTTTTCATTGTAGTTAAATTTTATATTATTTTAAATATTTGAATGTATATGATTTACATTAATTAAACAACTTAACATACAAATATGTTGCATCACGTAATATATACATATATATATATATATGTATATATATTATTTAAATTAATTTTGTTATTTATTTTTTTCTATTTCTAATCATACATATTTAAAATATTGAAATAATATATGATGGTCAGATGATCAAAATTTAATAAAATATTGTTAGAAATTTAATGAGAGATATTAAATTAAAAAAATTTTAAAATTATAAAAAACAATTTACAAATTAGTTAAAAAAATCAAGATATTTATAAGAAAAATAATTAAAATTTCAAGTTAAAAAAATTTGTATTAAAAATTTTTAAAATTTAAAATTATTATAAAAGGTTTTAAGATAAAAAATTTTAACTTGATATCTTAAACTATAGTACTTTTCTATGTAATTTAAATTTTTAATATTTAAGTTCTTTAAAATAATTTTTAAAATTTAAGATTTATAGCCTTCAATTTAAAATTCCTAATTCTAATTTTTTTCAATTTGTAATACATAAGGCATTTTATCCTACGCACTTGTTTCACATGTTCATGCTTCTTTCTTTTTGGATTACAAATAAATTAAAAAAATACACTTATTCATCTTTATTTTATTTTTAGTTTTATTTTTATGTTTAATCATTTAATATGAATAGAATGTTAATAACTTAATTGATTTAAAATAGTTAAAAAATCATGTCTATAATAATTATTAATAAATAGTATTATAAATTTTGGTAAAAAAATTATTTAATATAAATATAATATAAATTAAAAATTAAAAAAATTACATTTCTGATGGTTATTAATAAATAATCTCTAATAGTTTGTAGGAATTAATTTAGTAAATGTTTATAATATTTAAAATTAATAATAAATAGTATATACATTTGTTGTTAATAGATATTTATAATATTTAGAATGTATGTAAATAATATATAATGTATTAGGCACGTTGTGCCACTATGATTTGCGACAGACCCATGGTAGAAAGGCACTATTCACATATTGAATTAAAATTTTATCAAATTTCATACATTTGACCATAAGTCTGTCACAATTTTTTTCTATAGGAATTTCTGTCGGTTATTCTGTTAGATTTTTCCAATAGAATTATGGTAAGAAATATTTTCTTTTAATTTAATTTAATTTTTAGAGTTAATAAATTTGAAAATATTTATAAATTTAATTTTAAAAAATGTAGTTTATTAATAACTAAATAATTATATATTTTATTTTATCTTGTTAAAAATTATTTTACATATATTTAGTATAATAATTAATAAACGCACTGGTATAAAAATTTTTAAAAATAGAATTAATCAAAATTAATAATAATAAGCAAAGGTTTGTTTAATCATGCCGAAAGTTTAAAATTTATGGAAAGAAATGAAAAAATTGGTGAAGGTAGCAAGTTTGATTCGCCTGCTTAATTTCTTATCATCTTTGAGTTTATTAACAATGTAATTTTATTACATTCATGGGATCCAATTTTGCTACCCAATATATTATAACTGTATATATATGAAAATGGTGATAAGCTTAGATGGTATGAAAAACTAAAATATACACACTTTTCCTTTGAAATGAAAAGATAATTAAAATGTCCTTAAGGATAGTTTTAATTTTTTATTAAAAATATAATTGTTTAAAAATGTATTTTTTAATTTTTGTATAATTTTTATTTATTTCATTTTAAAAATTTTAAATTAATCTATTCGACATTAAAAAGTGACTTTTTGATATTAGTTTAATATATGTTTAATACTTATTATATTATATAAATAATAAATATAGAGATATTTGGTTAAAATAAAAATAATTTTAGCTGATTTGTTTTACAAGAAATGTCAATGTTATGTATGGTTTAACTTTAAGATAAGGGAGTATAGCATTTATATTTGGCTATCTAAAAAATTGGATAAAATTTAAGGAGAAGTGGATAGTTTTTTAATTTTGAATATTTTCTAAACAATATCTGATAATATATTTTTTTTACTTTAAAAAATATTCAAAACAAGTAGCTTTTAAATTTGAATAATGACATTGTTTGAGAAATTGATAATATAACCTCTTGAAAATTCTTTTTTGCCCTTTAAAAAAAATCTATAATAAAGATAAAGAGAAATACATTTTATCAAAAGTGTACTATATTAAAGCTTCCTTCCATTAAATGTCTGAGTGGCAGCAGCTTAAGTGTCAATTTTTATAAACATGGATACTTTCAAATGAATAAATAATAAAATATCTCTTAAGTGGAAATTTTTTTAAAAAAAAGAAAGTAAATTTATACACACTCTTTCTTTATATATTACTTTCTCTTCACTTCTACTTTACCATTTACTTAATTGAAATCATCTAAGCTTAGAAGTTTATGGCTTTGATTTCTTATTTAAATGGAGATTTAATTTGATTTGGTTAAATCTTTGACTTTTAATTCAAAATTTTCATTTAATAAATGATTATTTATTTGTTGTTTCTAATCTATTTCTTATTAAAATTTTGTTTTATTATTTTTTACCTTCTTATCAGAAAACTCCTCATAAATATAGATAATTCTTTAGAGCTTTTGAAATTATTAATTTTAAAAAAATTAAAAATAAAATTATTAATTCAAGTAAAATTGAGAATTAATTAAACATTATAAAATGCTCTAACTTAAATTTAAATAATATTGTTAATAATTTAATAATATGTACAAATATAAGCAATATAATCAATTAATATTAATAATATTTAATAATCTATTAACAATTTTTTGTTTTATTTATTTTTATTTAATTTTATCCATTTATTTTTTTCTTTTTTTCTTTTATTTTATGAGTTATTATTTTTATTAGATAATTAATCAAAATAAAGAAAATACTAACTAATGTTTCAAGTATATATCTTAATTATATATAATATATAATTATAAAATACATATAAAAATAAAAATATAATTAATTAATATTAATAATAAAAAATAATTTATTCACATATATTTTTATTTTAGTTTTTTTTATTTGTCTTATTTATTTTATTTTATTTTAGTTATTATCTTTATTAAACAAGTAGCTTAACTTTGTTTTAGGTTTCTAAAAAGAATATTGGTATTGAGTGTTTTTGGAAAGGGAGTGTAAGTAAGAAAAGTTGTTAGGGTTTTGGAAAATTAATTTTATGTATTTATTTATTTATTTTTATTTTGAAAAATTAATTAGAGTTATGTATAAATACTTTCTTTGTCAAATTTTTAACAAATTTTGATGAACAAAATTTTCCTCTCCCTTTCTTATTCTTATCGCCCACTTCATTCTTTGAACAAAAAGAGAGAAGATAAGGCATGCAGAGATGAAATAAATCTGAATTTGAATTTAAAGGGAAAGAAATTTAAAATAAAATGAAGATGGGGTTTCAAATTTGAGAGAAGAAGTAGATAAGTAGACAAAGCTTTAATGTTAACTTCAAATAACAACTAAGCGAATGGAGATGGAGAAGAGAGAGTGTAGATTTGAAGATCAAATAAGAAAAAGAGTTAAATAAAGAAAGAAGAGGAGAGTGTGTGTGTGTGAAAGAGTATTGGAGAAGAGAATGCAAATATGATTTGTGGCTAGAACAAAAGGAAAAGATAAAATTTTGGATTAAATTAGTATCTTTTATATTTTTTTATAAAATTGTTTTAAAAAATGATATATATATATATATATATATATAATTCTCAAAAGATTTATCATTTGATATCAAATTAAAAATAAATAAATTTTAAATATGCAATATTTTTAAAATTAGATTAGTCATTGAATTAATGGAAACATTGATTTAGGGTTTATTATTTTCATCATAGTTGAACTTTGATTGAAATAATGACAATTAAATATATTTTCAAAATTTTATATATTAAAAATATAATAAAAAATTAAATATTATTCAGTTTTAAATATTTAATTATTGATTGCATGCTTTTTAAAATATCTAAGAAATCATTTCTAATTAAAAAAAATGAAAACTACTGATAATTAAAATTTAAAAGTATTTAATATTGAATGGGATTCTCAAATTATATTAAAATTCTATTATCATTAAAAATAAAAAAGCAAAGGATTTAGAAATAATAAATTAGAATAAGTACGTTATGAAATGAAAAAAAATTAACCAAATTAAAAATATAATTATAATTACAAATAGTATATATATTGGTTTTGTTGTTTTTAAATATTATATATATAATTATTTGTTTTATTATTTTATTTATAAGTTTATGTATATTAAATAATGCATGACATAACTACAAGAAGCTTGTGATACAATCAATTTAAGTGTTAACAATTTGTTTTTGATTTTTTGGCTTAAGTCTCATTGATGCCCTTTTTACATATAAAAATGATGTCAAGCTTTTAGTGGCGACTCATATATTTTGCCACTAAAACTTACTTTTAGTGGCAACATTTGGTTGTCACTAGAAGTTTCGATACAAACATTTTTGAATCAAAAATAAAATAAAATGTCAAAGTTTTAGTGGTGACATTTAGTTGTCACTAAAAATTATTTTTAGTAGCGACTCATATAGTTGCCACTAAATGTTTTGGCATAAAATTTTTGAATTAAAAAAAAATTCACTAAACTTTTAGTGACAACCAAATGTTATCACTAAAAATTTTGGAACAAAAATTTTTGAATTAAAAAAAAAAAATCTTACCAAACTTTTAGTGGCAATACGATGTCGCCACTAAAATGTACTTTTAGTGGCGACTATGCTTGAGTTGTCATCAAAAAATATTTTAGGACAACATTTTTGTCGCAACAAAAGACTTTTAGTCGCGACCCATTTAGGTCGCCACTAAAGATCTAACTAAAATAAAAAATAATATTTTAATGACAACTTTTAGTGACAACATAATAAAGTTATTGCTAAAAATATATTTTTAGTGACAACTTTTTTTAGTCGTCACTAAAAGTTGTCACTAAAAGTCTATTTTTTTGTAGTGTATCAAACCTTCTATGACCAAGCACTTAGGAGGTTGATACTTGCCACATCCTTTTCTCGTAATTAAAATTAAATTTCAGCCACAAAGTATGGTAGATTTGTTTTATTCACATTTCACGCATAAAGGACTTTCATATAAGGGCATGTTAGAAATAATAATAAAACAATAGTAGGCCTTCATTTAACATCTTAAACCATTAAGTTGAAATCATCTTTGACAATAGTTATAATCATTGATCAAAAGTTTAAAAATGAAAGGTGAACTGAAAAGATTCAGCTGAAAGACAAAAATGGCTTACTCAAAAAAAGAAAGACAAAAATGGCAGAAAATGAAAGGAAACATCAATATGTTGAAACACAGGAAGCACTTAACGCTAGACAAGCTACTTGTTACTCTCGATGTTGAATCATTAATCTACAAGAAATGTAATCTTGGATATGTTCATAAAACCAATAATTGTCTGAGCCCCATTGGTCTAACGTTGCTTGCTTGAAGTAATAGCATATTTTCTGTTGCAGTCATACAGAAGCTAATTCCAACAACAGGGCTTTAAATTAATCTAACCACTCCTTCATCAATTTATTAGAAGGCTATGCTTTAAAGTCTGGACCATGTAGCAACCAACAAACGTGAGCAATACACCATATAAGCCATGCCCCTTTGATAGAAGTTGTTTCATCAGAGACAATCAAATAATCAAAACAGAGATTGAAAAGGCCATCTAGAAGACTGGTACTTTTAGATCCGTGTATAACAAAAGTGAGCATTAATAGTCAAAGCATGCATGTCATGACTCTAAACCTTTGGTTGTGAGTAGCAGATAAATTCCAGCAAATAACACAATTTCTCAAAAAAACATAAACAATGCAATATTTCAAAGGCCTTACACGATCTACACTACACATCATAATACTCATACAATCCAAAATCCCAAACAACTAGTAGTCATGATATTTGGAGTTTGACACAAGAATCAACTGAACAAAGAACAAACTCAACATGTTTGGGAAGTACACAAGTTCCAAAACATCTCGCTCTACTATTTGTTGATTTGAAAAATAAATATAAAAAGAATATGGTAAATCATAACAAACTTAGCGACTGCATATTAAAATTTTTCATAATCAAATATTCAAGTAAAATATTTAAGCCACATTTTATTTTATAGAAGCCACAAGGATACAATAAATTAATTGAATAATAAATTCTTCAATTTAAAAATACAACTTTAAAGTGAAAAATTAATTTATATGGACAGGTTTCAAAGAAAGGAACATGATTACCACCGAGCGCCACCACATTACGTGTGTGTGTGTGTGTGTGTGTGTGTCACAATTAGTGTCACCACACTTTATCACGTTATCCCACAATGGCACTACACTTTCATTACTATATATATATATATGGATGAACATTACATCACATATTATACATTGTGCTATATATCACATTTCAATTACATGCACTTAAGTCATTATTTTCAAATGATTATGGGATTCTAACCAAGTCCCTATCCATTACTTTTAAGATAAGATAAATAAATAAAGCATGATAAACCAAGAGAAATAATTCAAAGATACAATCAAAGATAAATGGTAAATTATGAAAAATCAAGTAAAAGAAATGGTTTGAAAAACTGATGTTGAAACAATAAATCAATAAAACGACTAAAGAGAAATTTTAAATAAATACAAATTCACTATGAAAATAAAGATAAATTAAGAGGGGTATAAAATAATAAATTTAATATTTCACCATTCTCATCATTTCACACACATAAATAAATATATATAGGTATTGTTTCTCTTACTTCGCATGCCACACACTTTCATCTTGCATGTTAAACAGTTTTTACCTCATAGGTATATAATTTTCACTTCACATATATCTCATACCATAACTCTTATTGACAATTAACCATAGCTCAAGAAATTCATTTATCACATTATTACCACATTCTCTCTCTCTCTCTCTATATATATATATATACACACATCATACAACACAATTGAAAGTTTTGAAATCAATGATTTGTTTCCTCCACAGAACAGTAGAGTGTTTAACTCTTAAAAATGAAGGTGGGACAATAAAGCATAATCATGGAATGAAGCAAAATGTTTGCTATTTATATACTCACCAATATGCAAAGTTATTTGTTATAAAAGTAGAGTTTATTGCTTGTTTTACTACAATACAAGAGACTATATGGTTTAAGAGATTTATAAAACATTTACGGATTATTGGTGAGACATCTATAAGATTGGTACCAACATAATCAAAATGTTAATCCATGAAAAAGGGAAGAGTGCTAGGGATTATCTCAAGAGAAGAGGTCTCAAAAAGGCTGATCTTGAATTGGATGATGAGTTTGATCAACATATGCTTGAGGGAATAATAGTTCATGTGCTAAGTATGGTCTTTTAACTCAGTTGAATGTTACCTATCTGTTCGTGTTGCTTCTTCCAATATTGATCAAATATGATAGATAAAAAGCCAAAACTTACACTAAAGACTCCAAGTATGTATCATAATAAGACTAAGCACATAAACATGAGAATAAGAGAGATGCAATAGCATAGAAGAGTATCATTCTGCAATTTGTCTATGAGGAATATGTTAGTTGATCCCTTGATAAAATATATGCTTAGAAATGTACACAAGGAAGATGCTTTGGTATGTGTAGAATAGAGTATTACACCTTATGTATAACTTAATTGTTGACTAAATATATATATATATATATTGTACAAGTTGATGAGATTAGCTTTCTAATATGAGTAATTGTCTTTGGTGCTCATGAGGAGCAAATAAAGATGAGATATTTGTATTTATTATGTGATGTAGCAAAAGTACCAATATAGCCACCAAAAAAAAAAGAATACAAAATAAAAATATATTATCATATGGATGGAAGGGAAATTATCAAAAATATATACAATTATGCTAATATCTAAAGTACTCATCATGAAGTTATTATAGTAACATCATAATATATGAGCAAATTTATAGCATCTGAGACACATGAATAAATGTGTGTATGTGTGTGTTGTGTAAGGGATATATTTCCTATGTTAGTCTTATAATAAAAAATTTAATATAAAAGCTCCTAAAGATTATATTTGAATAGTCATGATAGAGCACTTAGGATGAAAGTATAAGAGGAGAAAAGTTCTATATTATTTATTCAATCATATATGAGTAAACAATATTGAATTATTGAACCACCTATAATAAACTTATTGACAATCCACTAATTAATAACCCAAATTAATTAACTAAAGTTAATTAATATTCAAATTATTTTAAAATTTAATATTTGAATACATGTCAATTTTTTTAATGCGGGTTACAAAAAGAGATTAACTACAAACACTTAACATAAGAAGAGAAATGATGCGTCTTTTCTTTTTCTTCTTCTTCTTCAAATAAAAAAGGTGGAAAAACAAGAGCAAAAAGACAAAAACACATAATAGTAAAAGAACTTTCATCTTCTTTTCTTGGACATTTATGTTTGGTTCAACTAAGGGGAGGGGAGGGGAGGGATTTTAATGGAGGGGAGGGGAAGGGAGGGAGGGATTTTAATGAAGGGGAGGGGAGGGATTTTAATGATATATTGTTTGGTTCAGGAGGGGAAGGGAAGGAAAATAATAATATGTAGACTATTTTACCCTTGTATATTTTAAAAGTAATAATAATATAATTAATTATTTTTTATTTTTAAAAATTTAATATTTTTATTATCAAATTAAATAAATATTAGAAATTATTTATAATTATAATTATTTAAAAAAATTTATAAATAAATAAAATTAAATAAATAAATATAGGGGTATTTGAGTCCAAAATATAACTTTCCTTCCCAATTCCCTCAAATTGGAGGGGAGGGGGAGAGGGGGAGGGGAGGGAAAGTTTAATGAAATTTTCCCTCCCCTCCCCTCCAATTATGCAAACCAAACAAGGGGAGGGGAGGAAAATCCCTCCCCTCCCCTCCCCTCCCCTCAAACCAAACAAGGGGTTAGTGTATCTGCTGTGAAAAAGTGGCTGAAGTTTATCTAATAATCTAAATCATATGAGACATAAGCTAAGAGAAAATCATTTGGCTGTAGGTAGCTACCCTATATCCCTTCATTAAGTATTTGGAAATCTATCACTATAGTTAAGAGAATTCTAACAAGTTCCAATTCTGATAATAATTTGTCTGTGATTGGATTGAGCGGGCGGATTAGTTAATGTATATCCAAAGCTAGCATAGACACTAGATGACTGTAATAAAAAAATATATTAATACAAAAAATTTAAGTATGTAATTATAAAAAAAGAAAATTGACATCCTTACATTTCTTATTACACATGTATATTATGCAAAATGTTTGAATATTTTATATTCTAACATCTTTTAAATATTTGTAAATAAAATTTTTTATCAAATACCACCTTAAGTTTATTACCTTCTCATGTTTTAAGACTTTTTCCGTTTCTTGAAAATGCCGATAAAATTATGCATTATTTATGTCTATAATTAGTCCACAAAACAATAAAATTTTGAAAACAATATTCCAACTAACTATTTAGTGTTATCTACATATTAATAGTAAAAGATTTTAATAACATTAATTTAGTCATTGAAAGTTTATTATCATTAATTTAATTTTTTAAAAATTATTACAATTTATTTAGTCTTTATAAGTGAATTATAATTAATTAATTTAGGTTCTTTTTTGGGAAGATACAGGTTTTTAGTCTAAACCTTTGAGACAAAATTATATTGATGACAATAGGATTAAGCTAAAGGTAATAAACTTCAAAAGACAACCAGTAAAAAAACACTCAAAAAACTAAATTAATGATAGCTGCAAGCATGATAGTATATACTTTTAAGTAGGCATAAATGTATTTTTGATGCTTTAATTTTATTTGAGATTTTTATTTTTGTCTCTTAACTTTATAAATTTTAATTTATCCATTAATTTTATTTTATGTTTCACTTACATCATTTGATTTCATTTAATTTTAATTTGGTCCCTTAATTTTTCTTTAAATTTTATTTTTATCTCTTAATTTTATTTCATTCTAATTTGATCTATTTTATCTCATGTTTCATTTTTATTCTTTAATTTCATTTTGTTCTGATTTGACTATTAATTTTCAAAAATTGCTCAAAGATTTTTCTTTATCTAATACTATTAAATTAAAATGCTTAATAGAAAAATTTTATATAAATTTTTAATAAAACAAAATGAAATTATTAGTTAGATTAAAGTAAATTGAACAAAATTGAAATCAAATTAATTTAAGGGAAGAAAATAAAATCAAATAAAATTAAAAAACAAAAATAAAATTTGAAATAAAGATAAAAGAGGGAAAGTGTATTTTAACCCTTTTAAATGTATATATAACTTTCATGGGCCAAATCAGTTGGGACACGAAAACGAACCAAGTGCAATTAGTTGCTAGGTTTTTCGCCGCTGACGTGGATGCAGTTAATTGTCTCGGTTTTGGCGGGAAATGCTGTTTTATAGCTTTCTGAATTGCTCTGGTTTTCCCTTCCATGTGCTATTCTGCCTTCCTCTCTCCAAAGAATCTACGTTTTCTCTCCACTCTCTTTTCACAATGCCCCTCAACGATTTCCTTCAAAAGTTTTCCGAATTGCGGTCACTCTTTCTTCACTCTTTCCCTTCCACTCTCCACTCTTTTTTCCCCATGCACCTCAGCGAATCCCTTCAAAATTTCTACGAATCTCTGTAAGTATCTTCATCTTTAATCTTGAATATTTTGAGTTTGGAATTTGGACGATGATTTAGATCGTTGTTTTAGGGTATGTATTTTCTGATAAATCTTGCTAGAGAAAATGTTTAGATTCCGGTCGATCAATGTTATCAGATTGTCTTGTTTTGCTGAAAGAGCATTTGTTTGAGTTTGAACTGAAGATTTGTTTGAAACTGGAAATGGATTTTATAAGTAGTACTTTCAATCTTAGTAATTTTCAATCATATATCTACACAACACAGGTTGCTGTGCTGTTCAGAATGTAGAATTTGGAATCTTTGGAGTAAACCGGAGCTCAATTTAGAGGAATTCAACTACGAGGTTATTGGCCCCGTTAGAAACTGTCCGTTTAACAATGTTTACCGTTGCTATCAACCTGACACCAACCAAGTCGTGATCATCAGGGAGATTGCCATTACTGACAAAAATGAAGCAGTTCGAAGGTCGATAAATACAAGAATCTCTTCTCTTCGAGAATTGCGCCATGAAAACGTTGTCAGGTTGATTCTCTGCTGATCTTTTAGTTATTCTTGCTATTGGTCTTACATTCTTCACTCTTAGTATTTGGAGTTATGGTTTGCAAGTGGTAATCAGTCATGGGGTGAAGGGATGAAGGTTTCTTGGTTTTTTGGAAAAGGTCATGAGGGATTATGAAACCTTGCTGATTTTTCCTTTATGAGTATTTCAATCTCAATCTATCACCATTTGAATAATTTTATCTAATGGAAGGGTCATATGCAGTTTATGTTCGATTTGAATGTAGACTTGAAGCCTGAAAGAAAATTGCATTAGTATTCCTTGATTCCTTCAGAAGCGGAGTATAAGCTGTATTAGCTTTAATGATCAACAAAATATTTGATGAAATAATATACGTTGTTGTTTGTATCAGGTTGCTGGATACATTCCGCAGGGAAAATTATGTGTATCTTGTTTACGAGTATTTTTCCCCTGATCTTTGCTATATCATTTCGCAACCAAAGAACCTTAGGGATCCACAGCTAAGAGTAAGTTAATCTTTATGTCGTATCCTCGCCGAACATATTATTAGTAAATGCATTATTTGGAGATGTTCTTCTGTAATAAGTCATAATTTAATAGAATCTTCTGTTTTCTTTCTTTCTTTTTTTTATTTTTATTTTTAAACATTTATTGATGTAAAGTTAGTAGTTACGTCTAATGCTGCATTAAGTTGCAGCATGTATTAGGCTTTTCTTGCCTCTTTTCTCCGTAATATGTAACGAATGTGGTACCTGTATATGTAAAAGAAAAACTTTTTCATATTCTTCATAGATCATATTTTGGTGATTGAACATTAGCAAGGCAACGAAGTGGCATATGTGGCAATCTCAAGTGCTACAACGTAATAAGGTTTTTCATATTCTTCATAGATCATGTTTCACTTTCTTTTCTTTCTTTTTATTTTTTTCCTTGTCCAAGCAGAACCTCCTGTATCAGATACTCACTGCTGTAGCATATTACCAATCTCGAGAGATTATCCACGGAGATCTGAAACCGCAGAATCTACTCATTAATTTCCGTGACCGTTTACTCAAGCTAGCTGATTTCAGTTTGGCTAGTACGTTTGGAGATCCTGTCACATCTTATACCGTATGATACCGTGACAACTTCCTCTTCCCAGTTTTTGTACTCGTTATGCATAGTCTAAGACTGACTTGGGTTTATTAGGCGACATGGTCAGGAAGGGAATTATATGACTAGTCTCTTAATTTTTAAATTTTTTTTATCATGAACTTACAATTGTGTTTATAAAAATGTTATTGTCTCCTTTAAAGCATGTTCCCTGGTTGTAGGAACCCATTGAACATGCTCCACATTCTTTCTTCTTCATGTAACAAAATATTTGACGACTTCCAAGAAGTTGACATTAAATTTAGAAGGGTTATTATATTAAAAGTTATCAACATAAATACCACGAGTTACTTCTAAGCAAAAACTAGTAGCATTATTCCTGGTTCGTAGGCAGGAGATAAAGCACCATTAACACTTCAAAAAGGAATTATATATGATCCCCGTCTGTGGCATGTTAATTAAATATGTTTATAAGTATGACGTGATGACTAAAATAACGTTTGAACGTTTTAGAGTACCTAGTTTGTGTGGCATCTGGTGTTTATATCAGTATTCATGTTTCTTGGAGTTTTCTTTGTCGTTTTTACTCATATCTATGTACTCTTGGCAGATAGCAACTTCCCAGTACAGCGCGCCCGAACTCTTGCTTGGGTCCCGTAAATATTCAACGGCAGCTGATATATGGTCTGTGGGTTGTATATTTGGAGAGATGGTAACCGGGCGGGCTCTTTTCCATGGTAAAAGCAAAAGGGGTCAATTGAAGACAATTTTTGGGTAGCTTCTACTTCAAAATCCTATATTGTTTATGTGGCAAATAGGTGCTTAATAATGCAATCAAAATAACAAGGGAATTTCAATATGAAGTTTGTTAGGTACCCCAACTGAGGATTCCTGGCCGGGGGTGACTGCGATATGTAGTTCACTTTCCTCCTTCCCCAAATTTGAACCAATGGTATTATTATCAAATTATGGTTTGTTTGATCACTAGATGCCCTGTTGTAGAATCCTGGAAAGCTACAAGGTTTTAATCTTGCATCTGTTGCTGTGCAGAACTTGGCAGTAAAGTTCCCTGATTTGGAACCAGAAGCCCTTGATCTTCTTTCCGTAAGTTTATTTTGCCCCTTCGTTGTGTAGCAGTAGCCACACACGGTATATACTACCCCTTTGTTGTGATGGCTGACATGAGGAATCATAAATGCATACAATTTCTTTTCTGATCTAAATTAAAGCGCATAAATTGTTTCAGTTATACGCATTTAAAGAGGATGAGGAAGTATTACATTAAAGGAAAGTAAAGACGGGCAAGAAAACCATTACATCTCGCAAATCTTCTTCTGTGCTTTTCTCTAACGGCCAATTTATTTTGCGTAGCAGAAAATGCTTTGCCTGGATCCAAGCAAAAGAATTGCAGCTAAGGATGCTCTTAACCATGCATACTTCAATAATTCGAAGAGGTATATATCTTCACGTTCAGATTCTCATTTTGTATACTTAGTACTTTAATTTGGAAGGTGTATGAGATGATGGTTATTCAAATGGAACTGATCCATTTTCGTTAATTGTGTTTGCTCCACACTGATATAGTAAACCACTGAGCAAGAAAGGAACGGTACAAGATATTGGAAGTAGTAGTCAGCAAGTTCAAAGCTCCACATTATTTGGCTCTTCAATTCAGGGCAGACAAGGATAGTACAATTTTCTCTTATTAGTCGAGAGTAGAGATTTCTATGATTGTGCATCAACATGGATGAATGCAGCAGCAGAGTACTTACAGCTAGGATCAATTGCTTAATTTTTGACTCTTTCTATCAATCTAAGAAGTCGTACTACATGACCTTCACATTATGACCATGGTTCAAAATTTAGTACTATTATAATTGCTTGTGGTATTAATTTTTTTTTCCATTTTAATCGCTGATGGTATTCTTGCATGTCTTTTAATCTATGATCTTAATTGAAAGCTGAGTTTAGGTTTTAAATTTGAAAAAAAAAAAACAGTTGTGCATCTTTTAAATATTTGCTACCAAAATTTTCAATGAAAAATAACACAGTTTTTTTTAATTCATAATTATCTTATTGACTCAGTAAAAAAAAATTATATTCTACTTGTCATAATAAGAGTGAAAAATAATCAACTTAAAATTTGTCCTTAAATATCCCCCGTTGAATTTCAACCCCGGCCGCTCCAATGGATTTGTTACAGAGATTTGCTTATGCAAAAAATGGTTTTTCGTTTATTATCTTAGCATTATTAAATAAGAGAGTTCATTTTTATCTCGACATTCAACCAATTCTTATTCAAATTTAAATGAAAAAAAAATCTCAGAGTAACGTTTGATGAAGACAAAGATACCACAAAAACACTTCTTTTTTCATTGGTTATTATATATATAACTCTTTATTAAAATGAAAAGTGTATATGTGTGTGTGTTATGCACACCCCGCTAAACGGATTGATGTTTAATTATAAAATTAAAAAAATTTACAAAATTCAATGTGTCTACTTAAAGATATAAATTTCTTTGACAAAAAAGAATGTGTAAGCATTATTACTCTAAAACTCACGTTATTGATAATATCAACTTTGGAACACTGATGAGCTCAGTCATAAATAACTATTTCGTTATCTCAATAGTTTTAAAAATATATTTATATTTTATATTGATTCTGAAAATATTTTTTGTTTTAAATAAATTTATAAAAATTTAAAATATTTTAAATAAATTTCAAATTCACTAAGTAAAATGTGACATGTTGATTGGAAGTTTTTTAACTTTAATTGACAAGGCTTATTCAGTTAGTATACTAACTGATATATATATATATATATATATATTTTGGTCCTTTGTCTCTCTTCTCTCTCTTTATCTCTTTTTAACCTTTCAAACTGCGTTGAGAAAGAGAATTCTGATGGCACTTGATCTATGCTTCAACATTGAGTATTTTGAGTCAAATTGTAAGGCTTTGTTTTTATAATTAACAATGATGATAGTTGGGAAATGGATCCACTCATGTTGAAAGAACGCTCATGTTCTTCATTTCTCTCTTATGAGGATCCATTCTCTCCTCCCAAGAAAAAAAGGAAAATTTAGAAAAAAAATTAAGTTTATGAGAGACATGAGCAAACATGAAGGCTTTCAATATGAGCGGATCCAAATCCTGATAGTTGCCTAGATTGGAGAAATTCTATTATTGTAGATGATATTATCCAATTGAGAAGGAGGTTCACACTCTTCTCGCTTGTCTGGATTTCTAAGACTGCTAACAAGACAAGCAGTTGGATTTGCCCTTTTGATTGGAAGATTTCTCTCCTATCCTCTCTTAAATCTATTCTAGTCCTAGATGTTGCTGCTGCAAATGAAAGAATTAGTTGAAATTTGTCTATCTGTTATGTAATGTTGTTGTCTTTCTTCTCTTTCTGTATTTTTACGCTTTTTACTTAGCTTGAAGCCCTGTACTTGCTAATGGCGTTTGTGTTTGTTGTTGTTTCTGTTGAATGAAATCAGCTTTGTTTTTGGTCTAAAAAAAAAAACAACCTCTCAAATTGCATTCTTGATTTATTCTAAGATAATGAAATATAGTTTCTTTTTTATTTTGACATCTATCGCTAATGGTTAAGTGAATTCTTGCAAATTCCAATTCTGATTAGGCCAATTTTTTTTTTAACCAAATTATAAAAAATTTCTTTTTGAATTTCTTAATTTTAGTCTAAATGATGTGTCTTTGATTAGATTGGGTGGATGAATTAGTTGATATATGTCCAAAGCTAACTTGGATACTAGCTACTATAATACATAACAATAATAATAGTAATAAATTAACTATGTAATTATGAATAAATTAATATCCTTATATTGCTTATTGCATATAGAATAATAAATTTCTCAATATTTTATATTCAAATATCTTTTAAACTTTTTTCAATAAAATATTTTATCAAATACCATCTCAAGTTTATTTGCAGTACCTTACATGTTCTAAGAGTTTTTGTGTTTTTTTGAAGAACACCTTTAAAATTATGCATCGCTCATTGGGGTTGTTTGCCGCTGACGTGGAAACAGTTACTTCTCTCCGTTTTGGCGGGAAATGCAGTTTCATTAGCTTTCAACAATCATTCTTTCTGAATTGCGCTCAATCTCTCTTCATTCTTTCCCTTCCAGTGCTATACTACCTTATTCTTCTCTCCAAGTAATCTACATTCTCTCTCCACTTTCTTCTCACAATGAGCAATCCCCGTCAAAATTCCTCCATGTTCCTATCTCTGTAAGTATCTTCATATCTAATTCTGACTTGCTTGAGTATTTTGTGTTTGGAAATTGGCTCATGGTTTAGATTTTTCTTTAGGGTATGTATTTTATGATGAATCTTGCTAAAGAAAATGTTTAGATTCTGGTCAATCGATGTTACCAAATTGTCCTATTCTCTGTTCTTGCATTTAAAGCGTGTACTCCAGTGAATTATATCATGTCTCTTTAATTTTCCTGAGAATTGAGTTTGAACGGAAAATTCGTTTAGAACTGGAAATGGGTTTCTTGAATTTTACTTTCAATCTTAGTTATTGTAGATTGTATATCTTTTTAACTCTTTTAATTATCTTTGTAATTCGAATTTGCTGATATTAGTTTTGTATACAGGTTAGTGCGCTTTTTAGAATGCAGAATTTGGAATCCTTGGAGGAGTAAAACGGAGCTCAACTTAGAGGAATTCCACTACAAGGTTATTGGCCCGGTTGGAAAAGGTGTGTTTAACAATGTTTACCGTTGCTGTCAACGTCACACCGACCGAGTCGTGGCCATCAAGGAGATTGTCACTAGTGACGAAAATGGACCAGCTCGGGGCTCGTTAGATAGAAAAATCTCTTTTCTTGAAAGATTGACCCATGAAAACGTTGTCAGGTTGATTCTCTGCCCATTTTTTAGTTATTCTTGTTAATGGTCTTAGACTCTTCACTCCAAGTAATTGGAGTTATAATTTGCAAATGATAATCAGTCATGGGATGAAGGTTTCTTGTGTTTTGGAAAAAGGTCATGAGGTATTATGAAACCTTGCTGATTATTTCTTTATGAATATTTTCAATCTTAATCTGTCACGGTTTGAATAATTTGATCCACATGGAGGGTCGTGCAGTTTACGTTTGATTTGAATGTAGAGCTGAAGCCTGAGAGAAAATTGCATAAGTATTCCTTGATTCCTTCAGATGCGAAGTATAACCTGTATTAGCTTTAGTGATCAACAAAATATTTGATGAAATAATACATGCTGTTTGTATCAGGTTGCTGTCTACATTTAGCAGGGGAAAAGATGTGTATCTTGCATATGAGTATTTTAACCCTGATCTGTGCTATTTCATTACGCTACCAAATAACCGTAAAAATCCACTGCAAAGAAATGTAAGTTAATCTTCCTGTTTAATCCCCATCGAACATATCATTAGTAAATGCATTACATGGAGAGATATTCTTTTTTGTAAGAAATCACAATTCAATAGAATCTGCTTTTCTTCTTTTCTTCTTTCTTTCTTTTTCGGTTTTTTTTTTTTTGTTTTACATTTATTGAAGTAAAGTTAATTGTTACATCTTATGCTATATGACAATGCATGCAGCATGTAATAGGCCTTTTTGCCCCATCTCTTCTGTGATATATAATGAATCTGATACCTATATATATATGTATATATAAATGAAAAAACATTTTCATATTCCTCATAGATCATGTATTGGT
This sequence comes from Erythrophleum ivorense, assembly GCA_026724425.1. Taxonomy (NCBI): domain Eukaryota; kingdom Viridiplantae; phylum Streptophyta; class Magnoliopsida; order Fabales; family Fabaceae; genus Erythrophleum; species Erythrophleum ivorense. The sequence continues at coordinate 651,993 of JAIUCV010000381.1, read as the reverse complement.
GATTGAACATTAGCTAGGCAACCAAGTGGCACACAAGTGCTATAACATAATTAAAGTTGATAGTTCACTCCATGAGGAAAGACTTACGAACTCAAATTAAATTCCTTTTTTCCCCTTGTCCTAGCAGTACTTTCTGTACCAGATACTCTCTGCTGTAGCATATTACCATTCTCAAGGGTTTCTCCACAGAGATCTGAAACCACAGAATCTACTCATTGATTACTCTGCCCATTTAATCAAGCTAGCTGATTTCGATTTGGCCAGTGCATTTGAAGATCCGGACGCATACTATGACGTATGATAATACGACGCTATCCTCTTCCTAGTTTTTGTACTCCTTATGTTATATAGTAGTGTAAAGTGACCTGGGATTTTATATATTTGTTTATTAAAAGATACCAGGATGTAAGCGACATTGTTTGGAAGGGAACTTACAATTGTTTTTCATAAAAATGTTATTGTCTCCTTTAAAGCATGGTCCCTGGATGGAGGAACCCATTGAACATAGTCCACTTTCTTTCTTCTTCACGTTACAAAATATTTGATGATTTCCAATAAGTTGCCGTTAAACTTAGAAGAGCTATCATTGTGAAAGTTATTAACTAAATATCATGAGTTACTCGCAGGCAAAAACTTGTAGCATTATTTTTGGTCAGTAGGCAGAAGATAAAGCACCATTAATACTACAAAATGGAATTATTTATGTATCTTTGTCTGTCGCATGTTAGATAGGTGTATAAGCATGACTTGATGCCTAAAATAATGTTTGAACATTTTAGAGTACCTAGTCTATGTGTCTATACCAGTGTTCATGTTTCTTAGAGCTTTGGTTGGGTATGTAGTGTTTTCTTTTTAATTTTGCAATACTGGACCTCTTACTCGTTTATACTCATATCTATGTACTCTTGGTAGGTAGCAACTTCCCAGTACAGTGCGCCTGAACTCTTGCTTGGGTTTGGTCAATATTCAACGGCAGCTGATGTGTGGTCTGTGGGCTGTATATTTGGAGAGATGTTAACTGGGCAGGCTGTATTCCACGGTAAAAGCCAAGAAGATCAATTGAAGGCAATTTTTAGGTAACTTCCACTTCAAGAACTTACATGATTTATGTGCCAGCTAGGCGCTTAATAATGCAATCAAAATAATAACAAGGAAATTTCAATATGAAGTTTGTTAGGTACCCCAACTGAGGATTCCTGGCCCGAAGTGACTGCACTATGTAGTTCACTTTACTCCTTCCCCAAATTTGAACCGATGGTAAATACAGTTTGCTTGATCACTAGATGTCCTGTTGTAGAATCCTGAGAAGCTACGAGGTTTTAACCTTGCATCTGTTGCTGTGCAGGACCTGGCAGTAAAGTTCCCTGGTTTGGAACCAGAAGGCCTCGATCTTCTTTCTGTGAGTTTTTTTTTTTTTGGCCCCTTTGAGCAGTAATAGCCACAAAATATATGCTACCCCACAACCAGAGAATATACTCTTTCTATTCCTAATTCCTACTAAACCTTGCGCTAAAACAACCCGCCTTAGAGATTCTACCTTAATATTTCCCTGTATTTGAAGGCTGATAGTGAGCTGGTGGTGGTCTTGTCATGAGGAATCATCTATTGCTTATCCAGTGTTGAGCCATAGCAAGGGGCTAGAACATTGTCTATTTAACAGTCCTGGTCTCTATCCTTGGTCTTGCGTTTCTCTTCCTTAAATTCTGTCTCGGTCGTCTTGGATGCATATGCACTGGTGCATTCTATATCACAATCGTAAATGCAGACAGTTTCTTTTCAGAGTTAAAAGCGCATAAATTGTTTGTTATATGCATTTAAGGGATGATGAAGTACTAGATTAAAGGAAAGTAAAGACGGGCAAGAAAACTATTACATCTAGCAATCTTCTTTTGTGCTTTTCACTAATGGCCAATTTTTTATGCGCGGCAGAAAATGCTCTGTCTAGATCCAAACAAAAGGATTTCAGCTGAAGATGCTCTTAATCATGCATACATCATCAATGTACCCAAATTAGGTATAATGACTTCATGTTCAGCTTCTCATTTTGTATACTTCTTTCTTTAATGTTCAAGGTGAATGAGGTGTTTTTTATTCAAATAGAACTGATTCATTTTCAATAATTATGCATGCTCCACAGTCCACAGAGTTAATCAAAGGAAATTCGAAAGGCTAGGAAGGAGTGGTACTTGAGATTATTTGAGGCTAGAAGTCGGTAAGTTCAAAGCTCCCAGAGATTAATCATTTTGCTGCTCAATCTAAGTAGGGCAGACAAAGAAGTATAATTCTCTCTTCATGCTTCAGAGTAGAGTACTTACAAGCAGAAAACTTTGGGGAACCATTCACCTGTAATTTTTAGGACTAACCACTTACTCTGACTCTTTGTATCAATATATGAAGGCCTAGTAGATGCCCATCACATTACGAAAATGGTTTAAAATGTAGTACTATTGTAATTGCTTATGGTATTCTTGCATGTCTTGTGATCAATAACCTTAGAAGTTGAGTTTAGATTTTATAACATGGAAAAAAAATTTATATGCGAGAAAGAGAGGGATTTCATAAGCATTCCAGAATAAAGAGAAAAGGAAGGAAAAGATATCTCATATCCGAATTGTGATTCTGGGCCCAGTCATCGATTCTGAACCAATTGGCAGACAATAAATTTCTTTCTGGTTTGTAGATGGCATTGGTAGACCTGAGTTGGAGATGATAATGAGGCATATAAGAAGGATACTATGATGGATAATAACTTGACTATAATATGGCTCACCAATTCTATAATCATATCACAATTCTATAATTAATTAACAAATACACACTAAAATATTCGTATATGATAACTATAAAAACTACCTATTAATTCAATTCACACTTTAAGGTTTAAGCAGTTAATAAAAAATTTGCGTAGTAATCTAATGTCTGTCCATATTAATTCAATAAGTACAAATGTTATATAACTAACAAATACACATTTTATATCAAATACCCATTAAAATATATGTTATATTTAATACTCACATTAATTTAATAAATACACACTTTGTAGAATTAATATTCACTTTCTAAAATTTTGTTATTCTCTGTCTTGAAAAAAAAAATTCCCGCTCAAATTTTTTCAATTTTTTCTTCCCTCAAAAATTTCCTAAATTTTTCCTCTTACATCTTACTTCCCCTTCATAAACTTAGTCAGATGCCTCCCCCCAATCCAAACCTTGTTAATTAGTTTAATTAAATTCCTATTTATTTTAATTAAATTGTCATTCCCTATTATCCATTTCGACTTCCCATGCCCATAGACCTGAGTTTGGATTGTCTCTATTCTAGGGGGGAAATTAACTCATTTTGGCCAAATCTTAGTCGACTAGATGATCTTAATAGAAAATGACAATTTTTATTTTTTAACTTTTATCAAACAGCCAATCTGATCATTTGAACAGCCAAAATTTATTCAAATTAAGTCATTTTCCTGTCTAAAATTAAGAGAATCCAATGCCACTCCTTTCTTCCCTTGTGGCTTTGCTTTCTTTCATGTTCAGCTTCTTCTTTTTCAACCAGCTTGTCTTCTACACTACTGCCTACTGCTTTGCCTTTCCGTTCCCACTCCAAGTCCCAAACCCACACCCCCATGGCCTGAAATCGCCCCCGTCCCCCCATTCCCATCCTAAATCAACCAAAGAACTGAAGATGTGTTCGAGAACAAAGAACTAAAAGCGAAGACTCGAAGAGTGAAAACTGACGATGACCAGTGACCATCATTAGACAAGGCCCTGCTCTAAGAATGTTGTTTGATTGATTTTGTGTTGCTAGTTTTCTTCTCTAGGATCTTGATCTAATTCTCTTCTTAGGTTAGGGCCGACTATTGTCTACTTGTTTGGTGGTGGTCTGAATCTCCAAGCATGTTCCCTTTGAACAACACGGTGTTGTGTTACTCAAGGGTAACAACATGTTTAGATCATTTATAGGAATTTAGACAGTTTATATTTTAGTTTTTTTTTTCACCCCAATTATTTTTTCTTTAATTTTGAACGAAGCAAAACATTAAAAAAATAATTTTTTAACATAATCTATCTTATGAAAATTGAAAAACTATTTTTATTCTGTATTTTGTTTCTTTTAAAATAAAAAAAATCAATATAAGAAAAAAGATTATTGATATTAAAAAAATAAAAAAAAATATATATAAATCATCCAAATTTGTATGGACAATCTAGATATGCTGCTCTTCTTGAATAGAAGTGTGCTATTGAGGGAGAGCAGCAAAAGATCCCCATTCATGAATCTTTGGCATGATATATATATATATATATTTATTAAATGGATTTATAGTGAAAAACGCAGCTGAGAATTGCGGCCGCAACATGCTGCAACACTGTTCTGTTGCAACATTATAGCGTGAATTTCAATCATTTGCAATTTAGAACCCTCCCTAGTGTTTACATGCGCCAATTCAACCTTAGTTGAGCTTATATGCTCCTTACTAAAATGTAGAACCGCACATTAATATACATTGTTCTTTCATTTGGCTAGTGCAATGGATAATTTGTTGTTCACAAAAATTTTTGACCTTCCTCTTATTTGTAACTCCTTCAGTAGTCTTGTTAACTAGATCGTGGAACGAATAGATTCAGGTATTGTTAAAACTTGAGACGTTCATGATGAGTTAATTCATAATTCAGCTCAACAACTCGAGAAAAACAAAAACAATTAATTAATTAATTGATAATTGATTGATTGATTGATTATTAATTATTTTGGATTTTGGATTTTTGAATTAAAAAATGGTTGTTTAATTATTTTTTGAAAAAGTGTGCGAAGCTAATTGCAAAAATAAATGCACATCTCTCCCTCACTTCTCTACTAGAAAATTTCAATTTAGCAACAAAAATCAATTCTATTTCTAAAATGTGCATTTACCAATGAAATTAGTTACAAAAGATAAAAGTTCCTTTCTCTATGAAATTGCATATTTACCAATAGACTAACAATGACAATCGGTTGCTAAAATTTAGAAACAAACGGACAATGCTAATTTTGTTTCAAAATAAATAAAAATATAATTAAATTTTTTTTCACTTATTTATCTAGAAACAACACTAAGAAAAAAAGAGTATTTCTCACAAGTTAATATTGACAACTAGCATTAATAGTTGAAAAAATAAACACATGCTTCCACTTATGCATGTGACTGTCAAAACAACCTAGGGATAAATCTAGCTAGTGTGCTGTAGAAAACACAAAACAAAAACTCATGGGTCGAGAAGAAGTGATCAGAGCCCATCTCACCATTTTGATCTTAAACTGTAAGGCCTCGTTTGGTAGACGGGAGAGAGCATTTATGGAATGGGAATGGGAATGGAAAAGAATCTTATACCCCATAGGTATGTTTGATATGATAAAAAAAAAATATTTTTATTTTTTTATATTTGAAATGGGATGAAAGAAAGATTGAAAAACTAAAATATTCTTAATTATTTTTTATTATTAATAATTATAAAATAAAATAATTATTTTTAATTATCAATAAAAATTAAAAATAAGAAAAATAATTATTTTTTATTTTTGATAATAATAAAATAATAATATTTTAATTTTAAAAAATTAATTTTAATTATCTCTACCACCAAAAATTCAAACACACAAGGGTAAGATAGTCCAAAAATTTACTTTCCCCTCAAGGTAGATTACTTTCCATTAAAAAAAATAAAGATTTGCACTCTCCCATATTTGAGGATTTGAACTTTTCCAAGGAAAAAGCTACTCTGCATACCAAACAGGTTTTCCCTACTCTCCCATTCCCTCTCCCATTCCAGGAATGTTCTTTCCTATCTACCAAATGAGGCTTAAGGGTCATGACCTAAACCCGTAGCTATGACCTGTAGACTAAATCAATGCAAAAGCTAGCCTAGTAAGTTTAAAGGAACACTCTCATACTCTAATAAAACTAAAAAGATTTTAAAATTTATACTATACTTTCAAAATATATGATTTATTTTACAAAATCACTTGGAATTGCTTGGAATTTAACAAACTTTTCCTATAATACAAATACTTCACAATAAGTACAATCTTAATGTGATAGTTAAATCTTTTTTCAAATAATAAAAAAAAAGAAAGATAAAATAAGCAACTTAAAATAATTATAACTCCTACACTATTCAACTAAAACTTAGTAGCCACAATATCATAGAGTTCTATATCATCAAAACAAAAAGTAAGGAACCTACCTAGTGCATTTAAGAGGTATGCTAGTCCCAAAACACTTCACTTGACTACTTGCAAATTTGAAAAAGGAAAAAAAAAAAAAGACATAAGGAGTGGAGTGAGTCTACCACTGATTCAGTAAAATACATAAATAACAAAGTGTATTAAAAAAAAAGCACACTTAAGTTTTTTACAATCAAATAATATTAATGAAATGAAATATTAATTCATAATATTTAAAAATAAATAAATAAATATTTTCATTGAAGTAGCAACCAATTGTAGGAAATATAAATTTTAAAGACAAACAAATAAAACTCATTGAATGAATATTATGTAAGAAAACATATCGTGTTACTTCTCATAATACTATTGCACTTTACTTATTTCTTATTCTAGTACCATCACACTTTTCACATCTAAGTGCCATTGCATTTTTCTCATTTCACACCTTAGTGCCATCATACTTTTCTTACTTCATAATATCATAATATCATTACATTGTTTGTTACATTTCATAATACCTCTATGCCTTTCATTACATTTCACTTTTATTTAGCACATCCAAATCATTATCCTTGTTAAAAGCTACAGGGTTCACACTATGTCAAATACATTACTTTTTAAATATATATATATATATATATATATATATAGTATAGATTAATAATAGGGTTTAAGGAGGCGTAGATGATCCATTTTCAAAAGCGCTGTCAAAAGGAAAAATTGTCTCCATGAATACCACATTAAACATCCCATATCATTTGATGCAAAATTTAGGTTTTTAAATTTTATAAGTAACACACTAGGCATCCCGTATTACTAAATATGAGATTTAGGTTTTCATAACATAATAATAATTAAAAAAAAAAAGAAATACTCTCACTAAATGTCATATAAGGTATAAATCATTTAGAAAAATTATTATAGAAATACAAATTTAATTAAATAATTTATTTAAAAATATATTAAACTAAAAAATAAATTTAATTTATATAAAAAAATCTCAACATAGAAATAAAGATACTTTATTACAAAATATGAGATAACAAAATAATGTTTCACTATTCTCATCACGTTACTTGTAAAAATATCATTACTTTTTAAATAATGTAAATAAATACTATATTATACACAAATAAATAATAAATGATATTAAAAATAAAAATAATTCAAATATATATTATAATTATCAAATAATTAAGAATAAATCAATCTTAAGAAAAATTATATAAGAAAACTTAAAATAAAAAAATATTTGTATAAAATAAATAAACAAGAAAGTTTAAATAAAAGTATATGATATAAAAAGAAAAAGGAACAATTTATACGATATCTTCAACAATATCTAAAATCACATTAAGTATAAATTTATCAACAACTACCCTATTGATACTCTATAATATTAATTTAACTAAATACAAATATAATAATTAAAGTCCCAAATTTAATCTAAATTTCCTATCATCATGACTAATCTTAGATCTAGTTTTTTTTTCTTTTCAAATTAATCTTCCATAATTTAAACTAAATTTAGAAATTACCTTATAAAGTAGGGAATTGAAAAGTAGATATGTTACTTTTGCACTTAAAAGTTTAGAACCAAAAATCCCAAATTTCAAATTTTATTAATAGCCAAATTTTAAAAAAATAAAATCTAGAAGTTTCAATCAGAATTTTTTTTTTAAGGATAAAAGATGTTACACTTTTGGATGAAAGAAATTGATATTATGGGTTCATATGCAATGACCTTGTACTTTGCTTGGAAGAAGAATGTTAATGAGGCTTTATATATAATTGATGAATAGTGTGATGTACCATCAAGAGAAAGGAGAAAGAGAAATAAGAAAAAAAATTAAAACTTTTTTTTTTATTAAAATAAGATATAAAAAAAATTATTTTTGGGTTTAAATATTTAAATAAAATCTTATAAATATTTGAGTTTAATAAAAATAATCCATCTGAAGATTTTAAAATATAAAAAAAAATCTATTTTATATAAGACATATATTCAAATAGTTCCATAATATAATTTTTAAACTTTAAAATTTAACTCAAAGCAATTAGTTAGGGAGTGTTTGGTTTGAGGGATTTGGAGGGGAATGGATGGGGGGGAGGGAAGGGGAGGGTCTTCCCTTGTTTGGTATGAAAAAAATGGAGGGAAGGGGAGGCAAAATACCCCCTCTTCTCCCCTCCAAACCCTCCCCTCCAAAAGTGAGAGTTTTTGGAGATGAGAGAAATTTTTTATCTTTATTTGACTAAATTACTATTATTTTACTTTCACTTAAAACATAATATAGATATTATTTTTTTTAATAGGGTTTAAGATAATTTTTTATAAAAATAAAAAAAAATATTTTTTAAATAAAAATAAAAAAATTATTTTTTATAATAAAAATAAGAAAAAGCTTTTTTATATAAAAATATCTTTAAAATAAAAAAAATTAATTCTAATATCATAAGGGTATAATTGTCCATTAATCATTCCCCTCCCCTCCTTTCTTCAACCAAACAACATATCATTAAAACCCCTCCCCTCCCCTCTATTGAACCAAACACTATTAATATGTTTTTGTTAAATTAGCATTTTAGTCCCTTAACTTTATTTAATATTTTAAACTGATTCCTTAACTATGAAGTGTTTCAAGATGATATCTTAATTTTATTTAATGTTTCAAATTGGTTCCTTAAAAAGTTTACTTATTATAAAAAAACCCTTAATTTATTCACTTAAATAAAAAAAAACTTATTATAAAATTTTTAAAACTAAAAAATATTTAAAATGTTCACTAAAAAACTATTTCAAAAAATGATATTTATTTTAATACAAAAATCCATCATTAATACTATTTTTATAAATATTTCATATTAAAATAAATATTATTTTTTAAAGTATTTTATTTTAGTAAACTTTTTAAGTATTTTCTAGTTTTCAAAATTCTATAATAAGTGTTTTTTTTTTTGTGCTCAAGTGATTAAGTTCAAAAAGTGCTTTTACATGACCTTTTCAATAATATTCTTTGTAAAAAGAACTTTTATATATTTTTAAATTACTTGTTTTAAATATTTCATATTAAAATAAATATTTTAAATTGGTTCTTTAATTTTTAAAATTAAAGGACCAATTTGAAACATTAAATAAAATGAAATTTTAAAAATTAAGGGACTAACAATTTGAAACATTAAATAAAATGAAATTTTAAAAATTAAGGGACTAACAATTTGAAACATTAAATAAAATGAAATTTTAAAAGTTAAAGAACTAATTTAAAATATTAAATAAAGTTGAAAGACTATTTTGAAACACTTTAAAGTTAAGGGACTAATTTAAAACGTTAAATAAAATTAAGGAATCATTTTAAAATACTTCAAAATTAAAAGACCAATTTAAAATATTAAATAAAGTTAAATGACCAAAATACTAATTTAACCTAATGTTTTCTATCTTAAGATAATTTATTTAGTGTTAATAAATTATTTTTAATTTTATTATTATTATTACTTTTTTTTGGAGTTATTATAGTGTGAGATGGAGATTCGGCAATATTTACTTGCTGATAGGTAAGTATATCTATATTTTCCATCAAGTACATTTCTTTAAATCTTAGTTATTATATTTTCCAATGAAAATATGACATGCATGAAAAAAATTTAAAAGAATTAATTATGTGATGTTGAGTTATAAAAAGAAATTACATTATTTCTTTTCAAGATTGGAAACAGGCATGCATGTCCATTGTTAACTTTATACACAATAATACATATATAAATACGTATGCTTTTTGCAGTAATATAATATCATGTACTGAGAGAAAATGAAGCAAGAAATGACAAGAAAGGCTAATTTTAAGACTCAATTTGCTATATTAGCCATGACATTGTTGGTAGTTCTTGTGCCTTCTAGCTCAAGTGCGAGTTGGTTTCATTTCCTCGTTGTTTGTCTCTGCATGTGTAGCTAATTAAGATGAGAGAAATAAAAGAAAGGGCGTGATTCGTCATCGGATAGAACTCAGATGGGAAGGAAATTTCTCATATATAAAAGAGGAGACAAATCTCACATCGATTAGAATTGGGTTGGGATTGTGATTGTTTATATATATAAATAGGGCTTCTATAGTTATACTGTGTACTTTGTATCATTCAGTCTTAATAGTATAAAGTTTTTCTCCCTGCCCGTAGACGTAGATTACATTGGCCGAACCACGTTAATTTTCTATGTCATTTTTTTTTCTCTACACTTTCCTAATACCGCAAATTCATAACAATTAGTATCAGAGCCTGGTTCCTTAGCTAGGGTCCTTGGTTCAGATCCAAGGTAAAGCTAGGCTTTTTGCTTACATTTTTTTTTGCTGAAAGAAGATGGCGTCTCACAAATTCGATATTGAGAAATTCAATGGGTCGAATGATTTCACATTGTGGAAGGTGAAGATGCGGGTAATTCTGGTTCAGTAAGAGTGCGCGGCGGCGATAGATGGAGAGAGAAGGTTGCCCGAGAGTTTAAAGGCAAAGGAAAGGGCAGAGATTTTGGCGAAGGCTCGTATCGCCATTTTATTGAGTTTAATGGATGAAGTATTGAGGGAGGTTGTAGACGAGACTTCAGTAGCTTCGTTATGGAAAAAATTAGAAAGCAAGTACCAGAAGAAATTCCTGACGAATCGGTTTTATCAGAAGCAGCGGTTATATACCCTCAGAATGTCAGAAAGTACACCAGTAAGAGATCATATTGACAATTTTAACCAAATTATTTTAGATCTTTAAAGGGTCGAGGTTAAAATTGAGGAAGAGGACTAGGCAATAATTCTTGTATACTCGTTGCCTAATTCACATAAAAACTTTGTCGACACGATGCTTTATGAGAGAAACACTATTTCGGTTGGTGATATAAAGGATGTTTTACAATTAAAGGAACTAAAGAGGAGAGTGTCTGAGTCCGGTGATAAAGTATTAGATATGGGTTTGGTAGTGAATAGAGGCAGGAGCAAAGATAAGGATGAAGGTAATCAAAGTAAGTCCCGTTTGAAGTCAAGGTCTAAGGGGCAATTACGGTACTTTAAGTGTAAGGAATATGGGCATTTCAAGAAAGATTGTCCACAGTGGAAAAAGAAAAACAATCAAAAGAAATCAAATGGTAAAGCAAGTGGCTCAGTGGCTCAGGACAGTTTAGATGAGGGTGATGGTGGAGATGTTCTGACAGTTAGTATATCAAATTCTGCAAATATCTGGGTCATGGATACTTGAGCTTCTTATCACATGACTTTTACAAAAGAGTTGTTTACTTCTTTTAAGGAGTAGAAAGGCAGTGTAAAGTTGGGAGATGATTAGGAGCTTAGTGTTGAAGGCAGTAGGTTAGTACAGGTAAAAATATTTAATAGTATGGTTAGAACATTTTATGCATGGTATGTTCCTGAGCTACAAAAAAATTTGATTTCTCTGGGTGCCTTGAACAAGTAAGGATACAATTTTTCTGACAATAGTAGATAGGTAAAGGTTTCTAGAGGTGATCTGGTAGTGATTAAGGGTAGACTTCAGCATAGGGTCATACACTCATTGGAAACTTGGTAATGAGCACTGTAGTAGTTTTTAGTTTTTTTTAAAAAAAAACAATGATCAAATAGAGTTATGACATCGACGACTAGGGCACATGAGTGAGAAAGGACTAGCAGTGTTGCTAAAGTAAGGGTTGTTGGAGGGCGTGGAAACTGGAAAGTTGAAGTTCTGTAAAACTTATGTCAAAGGCAAACAATACAGAGTCAAGTTCAGTTCGGGAAAGCATACTTCCATTGATATCCTTGAATATATATATTCAGACTTGTGGGGTCCTTCTCTAATTGAGTCTCATAGAAGGTGCAAATACTTTTGTGACATTTATTGATAATTACTCCAGAAAAGTGTGGGTGTATTTTTTGAAGAAGAAGGATGAGGTGTTTGGGAAGTTTAAGGAGTAAAAGACTATAATTGAGAAGAGTATTAGGAAGCAAGTCAAGACATTCAAAATTGATAATGGGTTGAAGTTCTGCAATATACCATTTGATGAGTTCTGTAAGAAAGAAGGTATAGTGAGACACCACACTGTACGGCACACACCACAACAAAATGGTATAGCAGAGTAGATGAACCAAACACCTCTGCAGCGCCAAGATGTATGCGGCTGAGTGCTAATCTTTTTAAGCAATTATGTGCTGAAGCAGTTAACACTGTAACATATCTAATGAATAGATCTCTATCAACTACAATTGACTTGAAGACTCCATAAGAGGTGTGGTACGGTACACCTTTGGACTATTCTGATTTGAAAATATTTGGGTACTCGGTATACGCTCATGTGAATGATGGTAAATTGGAGGCGAAAGCAATGAAGTGCATATTTCTAGGTATGCAACTGGTGTAAAGGGGTACAGACTGTGGTGTACATAACAAGACAGGACCCCGAGATTCATCATTAGTAGAGATGTGATATTTGATGAATTTGTTATGTTCAACCAAAAGGAGGAACTTGATGATCTTGCAGGAAAAGATCTAGGTGCTAATTAGAAAGTGGAGTTTGAGGTGGATACCTCAAGAATAAACAAGAGCTCTGTAAATAAACCTAGAGATTTGCAGGAAGAGCAGTAGAGTATAGCTACAAGGAGAGGAAGAAGAGAAAATAAAAGACTTGTCAGGTATGCAGATTGTGTGAATTTTGTTGATACTAACTCTGTTGCATATGTACTGGCGGTGGCAAAAAGCATTGATGCTGAGGAACCACAGTCCTACAAGAAGGTGGTCCAAAGTAAGGAGACAACTGACTGGTTATTAACTATGAATGAGGAAATACAGTCCCTATAAAAAAAATGGGACTTGGGAGCTGATACCTCTACCAAATGGTGTAAAGCCTGTAAGATGCAAGTGGGTATACAAGAAGAAGGAAGGGATTCCTGAACTTGAGCCGTCAAGGTTCAAGACGAGACTTGTGGCGAAAAGGTTCTCACAAAAGGAGGGCATAGACTACCATAAAGTATTCTCTCTAATTATGAAGTATAAGACCATTCGGGTTCTTCTAGCCATAGTAAGTATGCTTGATTTGGAGTTGAAGCAACTTTGATGTGAAGACGGCGTTCTTACATAGGAATCTGGAAGAGGACATCTATATGACTCAGCCTAAGGGGTTTCAAGATCCTGAAAAAAAAGAGTATGTTTGCCTGCTAAAGAAGTCCTTGTATGGCTTATAGCAGTCACCCAAACAGTAGTATAAGAGGTTTGATACTTTCATGGTTTCTAAAGAATTTACTCATAACCCGTTTGATAGCTGTATGTATTTCAGGAAGTTGTCAGATGATTCTTGGATCTACTTGTTGCTGTATGTGGATGATATGTTGATAGCAGTAAAGAATAAGGCTGAAATCAATAGGTTAAAAAGGTTATTGAGTAGTGAGTTTGAGATGAAAGATTTGGGTGTAGTCAAGAAAATCTTAAGCATGGAAATCTAGAGGGATCAAAAAGCACGTTGATTGTATGTGTCACAATAGAAGTACATTGAGAAGGTGTTGCGATCTTTTCAGATGGATCAAGCCAAGCCTGTGAGTACCCCATTGGCAGCACATTTCAGATTGGATGCTAGTATACTACCGAGCACAAATGAGGAGAAAAACTACATGAGTGGGGTCCCTTATATTAGTGCAGTTGGGAGTCTGATGTATACGATGGTATGCACAAGACCAGACTTAACCTATGCAGTTAGTGTTGTGAGCAGATTCATGGAAAATCCAGGGAAAACTCACTAGGAAGAAGTAAAGTGGATCATACGATACTTGAGAGGTACAATTGATGTTTGTCTAGTTTATGGTACTGATGGATTTGCTAGTGGATTGGTAGGTTATACAGATTCAAATTATGGTAGAGACCTTATGAGGCGGAGATCGTTGACATGCTATATCTTCATCCTATATGGATGTGCTGTTGGCTGGAAACTAACTTTGTAATCTACAGTTGCTTTGTCAACCACTGAGGTGGAGTACATGTCCTTGATCGAGGGAGTGAAGGAAGCAATGTGGTTACATGGCTTGATCGGAAGCTTGGGATTGAAGGTTCAGATGCTTGAAGTGTATTGTGACAGTCAAAGTATGTTGAGCTTGACAAAGAACCCAGTCTACTATGAAAGATCCAAGCACATAGATGTCAGATTGAATTTTATCAGGGATGTCTTGAAAAATAAATGGTGACCATAGAGAAGATATCAACAGTAGAGAATCTAGCAGACATGTTGACAAAGTCATTGCCTGTTGACAAGTTTAGGCATATCTTAGACTTAATGCGAGTACGAGCGGTATGAGGCCTTACGAGGCATAATGGCAGGAAGATGATCGAATCAAATATCTAGAGATTTTAAGTTAAGGTAAAGAATTGTAATGATGCCTTCAAATTTCAAAACCCAAATCCCACATCAGATAGAATTCAGATGGGAAGGGAATTTCTCATATATAAAAGAGGGGACAAGTCTCACATCGAGTAGAATTAGGTTGGGAGTAAGATTGTTTATATATATAAAGAGGGTTTCTACAATTATACCGTGTACCTTGTATCATTCAGTCTTAATAGTGTAAAATTTTTCTCCCTACCCGTGGACGTAGGTCATATTGGCCGAACCACGTTAATTTTCTGTGTCATTCTTTCTTTTCTCTCTACTTTCCTAATATCGCCAATTCACAACAATATATATATATATATATACATACATATATATATGTGCGCCAAAGGCATCGTGGGTATAGTTATGATCTATGTATGAGAATTTGCATTCTTGATTTTGGTTCATTCTTTTTTGTGTCTACAATGAATTCAAGAGTTTGTACCGGCATGCTTGTATTGTATCAACATTTTGAAATTGTTCTCATGTTTTTTGTGAAGTACACAAATTATAAAGTCTTATCTTTTATTTGAAAAATATGCACAAATATTTTTTGAAATTAAAAAATAACCAAAATCTTTAAAATAATTTTGATTGCTTTTATTAAAAATATAACTAGTTAAAGATTTATTTATTAAAGATTTATTTTAATATTATTTATCTTGTGTCGAAAATCATAACATTAAGTTATGCAAAAATTTATTAGATTTGTGACAATGTTTATGTTTATTTATATATTTATATTTAATGCAAATATTATTGTTGAAATTAAATTATTATTTTTAATTTACTTAATCTTAAAACCTTATATTTGTGATATGTTCTTAGCTTTATTTTTTTTTTATAATTATCTACTTTTTATCAAATGATTTTACAATTTGTTAAGTTTATAAAAGTGACTATCGTATATTATCAAACATATATTTAATACTTTGTTATAATATATAAGTAATAGACATAAGGAATTTTTTTATCAAAATAACAATAGTCTATCTTTTGTTACATGCAAAGTAAGTGTAATAAGTTTTTTCTTATTTTAGAAGAAGAGAGTATAATTTTTCAAAATAGAATGAAGAACCATGTAATTTAGACATATATTAGGAAAAAAATGTAATTTATATAATAATTAATTGAATATAGGTTAAATTGATACTTTAATCCTAAATGTATACTTTGTCTCAATTTAACTTCTCAAACTGAAAGTGTTCCATCTTCAATATCATCTTTACGTTAAGTCTCTTGACAAAGATGAGTATATAGTGTAATCTGACATGAAGCAGATGTGCCCAATTGCTACTAAGATAGATCATGATAAGGCGCACTAAATATGGTTCTATAACTAATTATTTTATCATATCATGTAAGGGTGAATATGGGCAGAACAGGTTGAGTTTTGTCCTATTTCGATACTTAGTTTAATTTAAAATGGATTTTAAAATTAAAGTTGGTCGCACAGGCTGGATTATCTAATACTAGGCTACCTAATTTTTATTATTTATTATTATTTATATTTATTATAAAATGATTTTAAAATTTTTTTATATAAATCTTTATAAAATTACATTTTACTCTTAAAAAAATTAAAAATTTTATATAATCTTTTATAAATTATTTTTTTTAATTTAAAGGCTGGACCAATGTGGCCTTTAGGGCCAGCCTTGTTTAAAAACCTACTTAGCCCTTTTTTTTTATTTTTGTCCAATCAAACCTAGCACAATTTGGTCAAACAAAACTAGGCATGCCAGACAAGATCGATCACACCAGGCTACTAAACCCAGTGTTCACCCCATATTAAAACCCAATATTTGTTAATTACATGTTATAATGGGTTTAATGCGTATAAAGACCATATTAAAAACTAAATATTTTTTAAAAGATTAAAATACAATAGTTAAGTTTAGGAAGATCAAATTTTGAAAATTAAAAAAAAAGTATCTTCTGGAGATTAAAATGTGTTAATTCGCTTTTAATTATATTGTCAGGCATGATAGTATGTTATTTGCAACAATTTTTTTTCTTATCATAAAAGATCGATAATATGTCAGCCTATTAGGATTGAAGGCATGAATTATAGGAAATTTCATACGATCAAAACGAGAGAGAAAACGGTTTTAGAGTTTTTTAAGGAAATATTAATTTAAATACTGAAAAATGAAAATGATACATACATACATACATATATATATATATATATATATATATATATCTCACTAGCGTTACGTGTGGTTATAAAACAAGGACAAGGGAACTCTAGTCTTCCACAAATATGTAACAGCAACTACAACACTTGGATTTTTAGAACCCAATCGTTAAGGTGTAAATTATGAATGAAGTATACGCTTTTTCAAAATCAATATACATAATTATTATAAGAAAGCACCTCTTGGTGTTTGCTAAAACAATAAATCATATATTCAGGTTTTTTTTATTCTATGTTCTTTCTTTCTTTCTTTTTTTTAATTCAATTTTTTTTAACGGTTTCCAGCAAATTTTGCAAGCCATATATCAATGTTTTAAAAATCATATTAGTCATTGAATCAAAATTAAATTATTTTTTAATATATGTATATAAAGTATAAATATATATAATATTTTATAATTACCTAAATATATATATTATAAAATAACATTTAAGATAAATAAAAATATAAAAATTAGATAAAATATTTATATATAATAACAAATTTATATAAATGAGTTGAATACAATCTAATAAATATTATAAATTTTGATTTAGAAAAAAACCAAAAAAAAAAAGCCAGCTTTCGGCCCATTTATACTGAACTGTCATGTTTTTACCAATTTTCCTTTTTTT
This sequence comes from Erythrophleum ivorense, assembly GCA_026724425.1. Lineage (NCBI taxonomy): Eukaryota > Viridiplantae > Streptophyta > Magnoliopsida > Fabales > Fabaceae > Erythrophleum > Erythrophleum ivorense. Next base: position 634,594 of record JAIUCV010000381.1, on the reverse strand, counting down.
TTTTGGGGATCAATTTGAGTAATTTTTTGGCCAATTGATTTTCAAAATCAATTAAACTAGAACTTTGGCCAACTCATCAATTTTATAATTAGACCAGTTAGTTTGGTCTAATTTTCTCAACCATATTATACATAAATACATGTTTTCAATAACATCAAGCCAACAAGTTGTAAGGCCGCTTTGGAATAGAACCGTATAATGGCTATGACTAAAATTTCTGTGATATTAATGGTAGGGCAGCTGGTTGTGTCTGCCTTGACTGAAAATCAACTTGATAATAATCCTTCTCTTCTTTTACCTCTCGCTCATTTTCAGGCTTTCTCACCAGAGAGAAGCTTCGAAGAAGAATATAAAAGACGACGCTGCCATGCTCCGTCCACTAAAAATCTTCCAACTTTTAGAAATGTTCCACACAAAACACTTTTGGAAAACTGTATAAGACTCGAGGAAAAAATTTTCTGATTATATATCCATTGATCTGCACTTAATTATGTCAGTTTCTCTATATTTAGCATTTTAATATCTACATCCAGATTTGTTGCATTTTGCAACTCAAGTGATATTAATTGTTAAAGATATGTTAACAAAATTATTCTTGGATCTTCTCTTAATCACTTAAAACTTTGGGGGCTTAAGTAGTTTTTTACATGATTTGTTGAGGCTTACATTATCTACACTTCAAGTCAAATTCCAAGGGTAAAAGAAAAAGGGAAGCGAACGGAGAGACAAATCTTTGCATGCAAGTTATTCACTCTTCTGTAATTCTAACGTTCAAGAATTAAAGAGATATCGCTCAGAAGAATAAAAGAGCATGTAGAAGAGAGAAAGGAAGGAGTACTAAAGTTGTATGGAATCTTTCGTGGTGAGAATATGTATAGGTTTATAGAATTCATTTCTTTCCTTTAAACTTATTCTTTTAATTTCTTTTTAAATGTACTATATCCAATGAATTTGTAATGGCAGAAGATTCAATTGTTTTACTCTAACAAAACGGACCAACTATAGAGCCTGTTTGGTTTTGTTTTGTTTTTAATATTTTTAAAATAGATACTCCCTCCGGTCCTATTTATTAGAAACAAAAAACTGTTTCACTGGTATTAAGAAAAATAGTTAATATTAGTTTAACTCATTAATTAGGTTTAAATTTGATAATTTTTTCCTATTTTATCCATCTTTATTTTGCATGGGAAAACATTATGTATTGTTAAGTGTATTAAATGTAACAATAAATGAAGGGTAAAAAAAAAATTTATTATTTAGTGAAATAAAAAAACATACCATGTTTCTTATATTTTGAAACCAAAAGAATCTCTTCAAATTTTCTTATAAATAGGACCGGAGGGAGTATTTTTTAGAATAAATTTTGAAAACAAAAAAATTAAAAATTTATTTAAATTATTATTCTAAAAAATTTCTGTTTTTTATTTTTTAATTTTACAAAACAAAAATTACAAAACAACTAAAAAATGTTTTAATTTTTTTATTTCTGAGAATATAATTCTATTTTTTTGTTTTACAAAATGTTTCATTAAAAATATGTTATCAAATTTTTTTTTTATTTTTTTGTTCTTAAAAATAAAAAATTATTCTAAAAACAGAAAATCAAACAGGTATATTTTTTTACCTATTTTTAAATAAATAAAAAATAATTGTTAATTGAAGTTCTATATATTCTGATATTTGGCTGTAGGCATCCAGCAGTTTATGGAGTATTAATTGCAATAAATACAGACACTAACCAGAGAGTAACAATATCTGTCAGGAACATTATGGGAATGAAGAATATGATGAAAATCTCAGTAGCAATGCTTTTTTACTTTCTGCTTGTGCAACTGAACATCTAGCTCATGTCCTCCCATCTCTCACTTTCCAAGTTTTTCCGGTTGCCTCTGACATGGACTCTCTTTCTTCATGCAAGTTAAGGAGAATGAGCTAGAAGAACATTGCCGTCATCGTTGAGATGATCGCCTACAGGTTTTCCAAGATCTTCCTCACGATGTGTATGAAGCTCTAGGACAAGCATATATGTCAGTGTGCAAGAAACAGGAAATAAAAGAACGTTGTAGGAGAAGATGCAACCAAGGCCTTTAGTGTGTAATGGCTGCTAACATAAAAATTTAAATAATTAAAATTTAAAGAAATAACCATTTAACTAAACAACAATTTTAAGTAATAAATTGAAATTAATTAATTAAAATTTTAGGCATGGTAGTTGAATTAAGAAGAGCCACAACTCTAGTGGCAATATTAGTACACCATCCTTCAGATGAACCATCATAACCATTGTTACTAATATTTTGGCTTTTTCCTCCCAATACACTACCTGAAACTCGTTGCTTTCTGCAAGAACCAGTGAAGCAAATTTCAAAACTTTCCTTTAAGGACTTGCATTCTTGAAAATTAGAAACTGAGCCCTAAGATTTTTCCCTTGAGTTACTCGTGTCATTCTCCAAACTCATTGACCGAGAATTTATTCTTTCCTTATATGCATTCTGCTCTGTTCCTGTCTGTTCCAAGTACCACAAGCTTCTTCCTTTTTTTTTCGTCTTCATCAATTCTGCGTCGTCCTCTCTTCCCACATCACTTACCCTCCTTCAAGTAATTCTTTGTGAGTTCAGTTTCAGCCCCTACTCCTCATTCGCTGCATCCAACCCGTGGCAAGAGAGAAACCAGTAAGTGAGTTTCCCTTCTCCTTCATTTTTGGTTCTGGAACTCACCCAAATTAGTGAACTTTGTGGGTCTTCATTTCAGCTAGGTATTTGTCCAAAACTAGAAGACCTTTGGCAGACTCCATTAGCTAAGCTTGGCTTTGTATGGAAGACGTCTTGTTCGGATTTCTTCCCATTTTCGTTCAGAATTTTCACCGTCCGTTTTCCTGCGACTTTTGCATTTCCGTCCACTTCATTCCTTCTCTGTTTCTTCTTGGGATTTAAGCTTGATTCTTGCATCAGTTTTATCGTTGTTCAGCTTAGTGGCATCTTCGCTTTCCTTCTGCAGAATTTTTGCTTCTTCTTCACCATCATTGTTGACTAGGGAGCTCAGCCAACTTGCTGCAGCAGCAGTAACTCAAAGCTTCACCATTTCATCCAAGTTTCGGATAGTTCTTCTTCCCTTCATCTCGTCAGTTCTTCTATTTTTCTGGTGTGGGAATTCGTTTTTTTTTTTTTCTCTTTTTCTTTCATCTGTTGCTCTCTAGCCGTGGATGCCTTAAAATAATTCATTCATGCTTGTCGGTTTCCCCTGTTCGGCCATTAGGAGTTGCAGAAGCTTCTTTTGCTCACCTGAATGGAAGTTCCAACCTTGCTTTTATTGCAAGTCTTCCTTCTTAACCAAAACCATACTAGGTAAAATGTCCTTTTGCTTTGCCAAATTTTTCCTCACCTGTGCCGAACTAAATTCAATTGACTAATGGGTAAGATTTGCAATGAATTAACATGGACATAAGCTGCAAGATCCAATAAAAACTAGCACCAAGATCCAATTATACAAAACGCTAATTGCTAACAGTAATCCTATTAGTTTTCAGTGCACCTTGAATATTACTCATGGTCTTTGTGATTGAGTACCTAAAAGATACTGAGTTAGATACTTTATGAGTGTTTAAAAGCTGTAAGGATAGTAGTAAGCAAAAACTGTGGTAATAGTCTTACTTGTAATTCCAATCTATAATACTCTTGAGTTTAAATCTGTGATATATTTACCTTTGTGGTGTGTATTTATATTAATATATATTTTATATCTTAGATTTTTGCATAGACCTTTTTAATGATTTTTTTTGGGGTTAAATTGTTTTTGGTGTGATAATCATTTTCTACTCAGCATTAAACTTTGAAACATTTGATCATGATTGTTATTTCATTTATCTATTTTATTTATTTTTTATAATTATCTCCTGTTATTTTTACATCTGAATTAGACTATTATGTGTTTATATATTGCTTGCATTTTATTTCATTAATAAAATAACAATCCAATTTTCCATTAACTTAAATTCTTTAACTTTCATTTGTAATAATTATCTTATACATCCTTTTTATTTAAAAAAAAATCAAAATTTGAATCTTATAAAAATTATTGCTTGTCTTTCCATGTTTAAAGTTTCTGTTATTTATTATTTTGTTTAAATCTATTTTCTTTCAGGGAAAAAAAAACCTTATGCTCGTTGATCCCTTTAGTTCTTGTATTTTATATTTTATTATTGCAGCTTATTTTTTTATTTATTGTTGTAGATAATAGAGTCATGTTTGATTCTTTTCCTTCAACATAGTCAGATTGTCATTGTGATGAGCCCAATATTATAAATATTATTTTGTATGAGCCTTGTTCTTTTGTATTTTCGTATAACTATTATGTGTTTATATTTTACATTTGGCTCCACATAATTATAAATAGAATCTCCATATCTTGTGTTATATCGTATGTGCTACCGGTGAAAGCAAAGCTCTCTTATGTATTTGGTTGGTTTGGTCATTTGTAGAAAATTTGAGATGTCCCAAATTTAAAGGGGACTTTACTAGATTTTCTACAAAAAGTCATGCATGACTTTTGATAGAGTTTGTATGTGGTGCGAATTTTAAATGTAATGTCAGCAATGCAAATGAATGATTCCATATTTTAAAAGGAAGATGTTATTTACTTAGGATTATATGGCAGGTGTAAGAAGTGTTTGGGTTATGTATTAGATTTATGGATGTAGGGTTTCCCTTGCATCGGATGCCCATCATGTGTCCATTTTTAGGGCATGACATAGTGTGTACAAGCATCTTCAACACATCAAAAGCATTTTGATGAATAGTAGAGACACTTGTATGATACGTTGGATGACTAGGGCTCCTGCCACTTCGTAGGGGGTATTTTCTCAAGAAAGAACTTACATGGTTTCAAAAGGTGAAACATCATAAACAAGGGGAGGAACTTCATATCGTATCTGGCTATCTATGTACTTCATCCTAATGAATGTTTTTTAGTTTGAAATATGATAAGCATATATCCAGTGGCAATTCTAATTCTGTGATTTCCATGTGATAAACAACACTTTGATTCTTGAAGAATGTTACTTGTACAACTCAATTCATAAATAATACATGTATTTATGAGTTCAATTGTTCCACATAAGTCTTTTTTTTTTTTGTGGGGAGGGGGGGGGGGTTGTCAAATTGAACCTGTTAAACACAAATACAATCATGTGTTTGGTTACGATGATTGTAGAAAAAAGCAAGTTATACAAATTCTTTACGTATGTAATGTTGGTTCTTCTCTTCCCATCACTAATTACTACATTTTTTGGAGGGAAGAAGCTTCTAAATACTATGTTGCTACCCTCTATAAATTAATACCTGATAATATAAGTAGTATTGACAGTATTTTATAAGCTTATTATACCATCATATGTTTGTTGCATATAAAATGACATAATATTACGTGTTTGCTCATAGGTGAAAATAGTATTTTATAGATGTAATCAATATTGTACCAACATTTCATGAAAATGATGATAGCAGTAATAACAAGGTAGAAAAAGTGATGATGATGGTAAGACGAGAATAGTAAAAGTGATAACGATGAAAGTAATACTCCCTCCGGTCCTATTTATAAGATCCTTTTTAAAGATATTTTATGGTCCTTTTTATAAGACCTTTCACAAAGTTTTAAAAGCATTTATTATTCTTTTCCATATTTGCCCTGCATGATTATTGATATAATAGTAGAGATTAACTTTAATTAGGGGCAAACTTGGAACTTTGTGATAATTTTTTCAAAAACCAATACATTAACTAATTTTAACTTCTTTTCTTAATCTGTGTGATTTAGTTAAAAGGACCTTATAAATAGGACCGGAGGGAGTATGATATTAGCGACAATAATGGTGGATCCGACAACAGTAATGACTATAGTAATGGCCATAGCCCCCAAAAAATAATAATTATTGTAGTGATAATAATGACAATAGAGGTGAGAGTCATCACAACACAAAGATGGTGGGAATGGTGAAAGCAACAATGGCAATAGTAGTAGTGATAAGGTCATGGCAGAGGAAGCGGTGCTAAGGACAGTGATGGTAATAATGATAATGGCTAGAGTAACAACTACATTGGTAACGACAGTGGCAAAATAACAATAGTCTTAATAGCGGTAATAACAATGGAAGTAGTGACATCAGCAATGGTGGCAACGTAGTGGGAATGATATTAATGGTGATAATATAACAACATATAATAAATTTTATTTTTAACTAAAATATACAGGATTTCTTATAATGACTTATCCTTCTCTCGAATAGATATTTTCGACAGTGATAACCATACAGAAAGTTCTAAACGTTTATACCATACAGAAAGTTCTAAATGTATATACTTACAAAATTTGTTGGGCGTACTAAACACTGCCTTAACATGAATTATATTAGCTTATATTATCCAATCTAACTTGATATGACGCACCAAACCGGACCTTAGCCACATAAACAATGTGGTGTTAACTAATCCTTATTCTCACTGACAATCTCTGTTATCATCCATTATCACTTGCAACAGTTCAATGAGGCAATTTATGTAATAATGCTTTTATTAAACCAGCAAAAACCAATCCGGAAATCCAATAGAATATAATGGCACAGAAAATACCATCGACATTGGAAGAAAATGATAAAAAAGGGTATATCAAATCAAAAAGATAACCATAAAATGGATAAAGATATAAAACTCATTCTCGGACAAAATGCTCAGCTGAAACTGTTGAAGCCTTCCTGAAGGTCTTGGCTTTTTCCACGGCTTCTTACAAAGGAGTTGCTTGCTAACAATTTCTGGCCGGGAGCTAAGCGGTCACCCTGTGAAAATTTTACTAGTTAAGCTGCATGAAATTTCAACATACAACGAAAATGAAACACCATTATTTAACTCTAATATGCTGCAGAGTTAGATCATAAAGCCTTTTTACATCACAATGGTCTTCCATAAATATGATGAAAATGAGATATCTTTACATATCAGAAGAAATTGCAACCTCACGTCTTACCCCCCAAAAAACCTAGAGGTCCTAGCCAAAAAAATAAAAACACAAGTACACGCTCTCAAGGGTGCCACCATGGGCTAATTATCTCATCTTACACTGAGTTGATTACACATTAGAAAATGGCATATCAAAACTTGCTTATGGAGACAGAGGTTGGTGCTACCCACCTTACATATATAAGCCAAGTACTTGCTCATCTCTATTCTCTGCTATCAAATGAGCTCTTGACATTCTAGATTTCTTAAGGATGTTCACTGCTCACCAAAGAATGGACCAACAGAGAATTAAAGGATATTGCTTCTTAAATCTACAACACTCATCCTCCACGTTTTGGAATTAAGTTACTAATTTATAGTTGTTTGTAAACAGGTATATACATGTTGCGGCCTTTGTTTAGTAAAATTAATCCGCATATATATGCTCATTAAGTATATCTTGGTCTCATATTCATTCTGTGACTAAAGTAGTTCATATTGGGTTCATTCTTGCGCGAAAGTTCATACTTACATGATTCATATTTTAGGTGTTCAACAATTTAATTATATATATGTATATGCATATATTTCAGCAACTTATCCAGCATCTTTGACATCTTGATTGCAACATCATGTTAAATATTAGAAGTCCTCCTATTGTCAGACAAGTAAAAACAGTTTAACTTTCAACTGCTTTCACAAATTCTTGCATCCTTATATCCATGTTCCATTGTTTATATCTCTTTTTCTTACTCACTGGCTATGACAGTTTAATACACCCAATCTTGACCATAATTAAATCTAAAGCTAGTAAAAACATTTTTATTACACATCAAAGAAACATAGTATTTCAAAACAGGAATGCTCAATTAAATTGACTTCTAAATCTGGCGTGTCCCATTAAGCATGAAAAATACGAGGCAAATACAACTGAAGCAAACCTTGCATAAGGATGCTGCCGATTCAGACTCCACAGTGTGCACTGGAACATGTCCAAGTGACAGGAAAGAATCCAAGGCATCCAAAGTCAGCTGCCACCCACAAACAGCTACGGCATCCACACTAGAATAGGAGCGACTATCACAACCTGCAGCAGCAACATCCCTGTTCACCCAAGGACAGTAGTCGTCATGTTGTTTAATTGGATCAAACTCAACACCTCCATTAATCTTGTCCCTATAAGGAGTCACTATTTAAAAAAAAAAGAACCAACGGCAATAGTTAATACCCAATAAGAAATTGTCAGAAATCGGTGGCAGACACCAATATACAGTTGTTTTAATTGTTTTAGACAAACAGTTTAGCATAATATACAACATTTGCCATGGGAAGAATAATTCTGTGATAGAAGCAGGTATAAGTTATCAGAATTCAGAATCAAAGCCAACAGAAAAATTGGAAAATGTGTTTGGTGTAAATGTAGTTGCATCAATTCAGGTCAACCATTGAAAGAATGTCACTGAAAGGTGCTAAAATAGTTTGGTAAAGTCACTGTGAGGGAATGCCCCTTAAGATTGCCAAGTCCAAGGATATCCCTGATCGTAATGCTCCCAAAAAAAAAAAAAGATAAAAGTAAAAATAAAAAAGAACCCACTTACAAGTACATTACAATCATTATTAACAGCTATGCATACAATAGAAGCCAATCTATATGACTTTTTCCTCAAGGCTATTTTAGGAAGATTTTAAGGAGATGGCAAGGAAGCGGAGTTACCCTCTTGTTTGGACATTTAATGAGGAAAGAGAGGGAAAGCCTCCATTCCTTCATTTGAGAGTTGAAAGGAAGGAGAAGGGAAAGGGAGGAGTTATATATGTAAAACATTTAAACTTTGACTTCTTTGAAAAACTCCTTCAGAATTTTTGAAAGCTTTTATACTCTTTTGATAATAATAATGATGATATTAATATAACAAAACTACATTTATGGATATATGGCTTTTTGTTATGACCAGATGATTCATGGGCAAATAATCGATCTATAGTGGAAATGACATGAGAAAGAGAAGAGAATAAGGGGTAATGTAAGTTTTAATCTTAAAATTGATCTTTAGTGATAATAATCATCAAATCTTAATAAATTAAAGAAAAAAAGAAAAAAGAAAATTGACTTCCTTCTCCTTCCCTCTTTTTACCACCAATTTGGAAAATAATGATTTCAACAAGGGAAGGAACCCTCTTTCCCACCCCTCTCCATTTCATACCACCAAACATAACCTAAACTGTCTCATGATTCCAGTCTAATCATCAGGTCATTTTAGACAAGGCATTCTAAGCTGACATTGTTTATCAAGTTTGTAATTGAAATTAGCATATTTTTATAGCCAAAGGACTTTGTATAATTTAGCATCACATGTGTATTTAAGTAGAAAGGGTAATCAGTAATGTTACAATGACAATGACTTGGAAGACTAAACAAGTTTTAGCATTCACATTGTTGTACATCAGATTGGGTGAAGAGTAGCGAAGGAAAGGGATCATCCTCAATATTAAAAGACGAAAAAGAAATTATACAAAGAAAGATACTAGGACATACCCATATCATCTGCAACTAAATAGTCTGATTCAATATATGCACCATCATCAATATGAGATGCCTTCCCAGTCTGAGTAACTTCTTCTTTGGATGCTTCATACGCTGAACAAACAATAGCATTGCAAGAAAGAGATGGATGGGCACCATTTTCATTACCCAACATCTGCATGCTACTACAGGTCTTCTCACCACTTTCAACAGATTCAACCTTGGTTGAAAAAACAATTTTTGAGCCACTATCAGTCCTTGCAGTAGATTGAGACACCACAGCTTGACTATCCCCTTGAGGATTTTCCTGACTCATTTCTTCAGGCACAAAATCGCCCATTAGTCCGTAATAAGGCGCAAATTCACCAGCCTGGCCCTGATTTTCAATTACTTCAGCCTCTGGTTCCACATCACCTAAGCCATCACCTCGATGGACTGAAATGTCAGTCCCATGAATTTCTGCTTCATGACTCGCACCCATGCCAACACTTCCCCCACTAACACCAAAACTAGGCCCATCCCTAGCATGTGCAGTCAATGTTTCTGTGTTCAAAACTTCTCCACAAGCATTTGAACTGCTAACACCTGCCTCAGCTCCTGCTCTTTCTAAAACTGGTTGGGTCCAAGCACTATGCTGGGCTTGATAGCTGCTATTTAATTCTGATGTTTCATTCAATCCAACCGAGTTGAAACTGACATCATTAACATCTAGAGGAAAATTTTCAACACTTTCCATTGATACATCATCTGAGCTGTGATAAATAGTATCCATTGCAATAATAGAAGATGCATGTGTGGAATCTCTGGTTGATGGGATGCCAACAACATTATCCCTATCTGGGTCAAACCGATTACCTGTGCTTGCATCTGCTTCTATTTGAGTATCCAGTGAATGGCTAGGTACAGCACCAAAAGAATCTCTTCTACATGACAATTGGAATTTCTCCAGAAGATTAGTATCTCGGGCACACTTGGAAGGGCCAGCTGAATACTGTTGATCACCAGTGACTTCATTGTTACCACAATCAACAATAATTCCTTCAGCACTGTTTGCCTGTTTCCAGTGCAGATGTGGTCTGTCAACTCTGCTTCCACCATCATTCAATGGACGTTTACGTGTATTTGGGCCTTGTGATTCATAAGAAGCTGCCCGATCACCAACCTCACTTCCAGAAGGTTGCCCAATCATTAAATATCTTCCTTCACCAGGACCTTGCACATGATCTGATGCCAAATTTACATTCATCTGTGAACAAGATAATCCATCAGTCATTTTCAGATTTACATCCACACTTTTATTGGATACAAGTTGCCCTTTATCAGATGTTGTAGCCTCATCATGGTCGTCAGTACAGTCTTTTTCAACACCATTAGCAGCAGCCCATTCATTGATTTCACTGGCTGCACTTACTCCACGGGTTGATGTCATTTTTTTGCTGATTTGAGGGGTATCAGCACTGCAGGGAGCAAAATGAACTGGACGAGGAACAGTTAAGAAATCCCATATTCTAACTGTGGTCCCACATAAGCTACAATCTAACAAAGGTGACCTAGACTCGCAATTAAATTCTGAACCTGGTACTTCATTACCCCCAGTATCTTTCCTGGATGAAGTTGAAAACTCCTTTCTGCTTGGTGCAGGATATTGTGCAGATCCTTTGGCTGGATCACAGCTGTAATCATTTTTGGCAGATTCAGCAGACTGTTCTTCACAGTCAAGCACATTAGGAAGCCACCTTGCCTCCCATCCACAGAGACTTATGAGCTTTTGGGCCTATTGAAGTGCAAGATTGAGGTAAAGATTGAGATGACAATAAAATCAAAAGCTAAATATATTTTATAAAATTACATTGATAATTGATATGAACTGCAATATCTGAGAATATCTTACACAAGAATATGAATGAAGAGCCTGTTCTCCGGAATAACCCATTCCAGATACATTTTCTGCTCTGTAACCCATATCTCCAGCTGTCTGAATTTGCAATTGAGCAAGAAAACGATCAATTTGAGGGCCATGTGTAAGCCGTATCTGCTCAACTGCCGATGAAGAAACAACAGGGAGGGAGTAAAACTGCAAGAGTCCATCACATCGATCCTTAAAACCTCCAATCAGAGCTGAAGGTGATGTAGGAGGGAACTGCACTAAGCTTTCTGGACAGCTGTTACCTCTCCAAGGACAGGTGACTTTGTGTCCTCTATCAAGCTGTTTAGAAAGTTCTTCACTGGAAGCATCAGCTTCATCAAACATATAAGAAATGACAATCAAGCCCAGAAAGTAGCATTGGAATTAAGTAGTAAAAAAATAAAATTTAAAAAAAGGGATGAAGAACTGGGGCAGAAAAAGTAAACTAGCTATTAAAATGAACAAGAAAAATCAAATAAATTTTTAATTAGAAAAAACCACAATTGACACTTCATTACATTCAAAATACACATTCTGGGCAATGTAAATTAACATATTAATAGTAGAATCTGCCTTCATTATGTTCAACCTAGTTGGCAATTCAACATTAACCTAGAGTTGCTTAGTGATTCAGTTTGTTCAGTCTTTGCACATTAACCAACCAAACCATTGAAATTGGTTTAGTTAGATTAAAGACCAATCGGTTTAATTAAGGGATATAAAACCAAACTAAACCAAAGTGATTGGTTGTTGGAGGTTTGGTTCAAGTGGTTTGGGCCTATTTTGATCTCAGACAATTTAGGCCCCCAATTTATTTATTACAGATATTTTTCATTATGTAGGGCCAAATATAATAATATAAAAGATAACACATAAATAAATAAATGAGGTTTATATCCTAAAATTGAGCAATTTTATGCTACTTATATTAGTATTATGATTAATTACCAACCATTCAACTAAATAAGATAACAAGATATATAGCTGTTCTCAATTTAGTATAAAATTTATTTTTCAAACCAAAAACCAAACCGACACTCCGAAAATAAGAAAGATTTAAACCTATTAAAACCCAAAATTGGCCTGCTTTGATTAGTTTTAGGTTGGTTTGGCTCAGTTTGTTTCTAAGGCATCAGTTTCGGACACCTCTACATTAATCTAGAAGGCTTCCACATATGATTAGGTGATTCAACCAGACAAAAATAAGTATTTTCAGCTATAATATTGAATTTGATCTGCTAGAAAATAAGAGTTTCAGGACCTAGCTTGAGTGTACCACTCCCAACAAATCAGATACACTAAAACTACACAATTTATACAACATTTGCAATAGATAACACGGACTTTGCAACTGCTAGTGGAACCGGTCTCTAGAATAAAGACATACACTGATCTACATTTATATACTGAAGGAATGTTTCAATTGGGTAGCGGACTCCACTAGTAAACAAAGGCAAAAAGTTAGCCATTAAACTCACCAAAATTAATACAGGAAGCTGATGACGTAAAATCTAATTTTGCACCACATAACTCACACTCAATCTTATTGACATCACTATTCACCCAACCTCTCTTGGCACAAGCCAATGATCCAGCAACCTGCAGAAGGAACAAGATAACTAAGCATATAAGTCCACCTTGCCAGATGTCATGGAAAGTTAAAGGCAGTAGTGCGTTATAAAATGCACATATGAGAAGCCAAGTCTTTTGCAATGCCACTGTTATTGTCCTAATCTAACTGCTTCCAGGATGCTTATAAGCTCTACAATTGCACATGGCCAACAAATCATCCCATATACTTCCAGCAGCTCCAGTTATATAAAGATGGGGGTTTAGAGTAAATTGACAACCAGCATTGGACTTGGCAAAAACTTAAATTAGTTTGAATCTAATGGAGGCATTTTCTTGAACGGACAGGATTAATGGTGCTATATATAGATACCTAGGGAGAAAAATCTATTCAGAAAAACCTAAATGGACATGTAAGAAAGTGCAATTAAGGTATCTAGAGTGTAATAAATGGTTATGTCCATCTGTTAGAATTCTTTCTTTATATAAGGAAATAAACACGCATTGGAATTTTGACGCTGAATTCCAACATGGGCTACTTATACAGGACTCCAGCCACGACTGCACACAACCGGCATATCTGGCTCTATCTACATTTAAATGGCCCCAGTTAACGGTTTCCAGTAAAACTCAGATGAACTCATGCGTCCCAGTTGTCAGCAGTCATAAGGGCAGTATTGTGAAAGAAGCATTAGCTGCGTCCTCATCAACAAGCTTTGAGAAACTATCCGAATTTCTAATTCTAACTAGAAAAGAAAAAAAATGATATTTACACAACTCGATTGTCATCAAGCAAGCTTAAGGCAGGGTATACTTGGTTTGTTTCAAAACTACATATATCTTATATCGCTTTAAAGACATAATGAATTAGCTGCAAACCTTAGCCTTGCCAGTTAGCTTAAATGTTGAAAGACGCCTGAGTAAATCCCCCCTCTCCCAAGGTCTACATGAGGGATTTGACAATCCCTTCAAGGTAGCCCGTTGCGGAAGTGAACCATGATTCCCTGGAGTAGTAGGTGATGAAGCGCCCACAGAACTGCCAAGTATAAAAGAGAAACATGAGAGGGTTATTAAAAACAAAACAAAACTTGGATTTCGGGTTTATGACCAACAAATTAAATCAAAAACCTTAGGAAAAGCGATCATTTGAAATTTAATTGTGCATATAGATAGTTATATCGATGTCAGAACCAGAAAAAGAAAATTGGGGCTTTCAGCTTTCAGTTTCGAGCATGAGTCGCTATGCCCTAGAGAGAGAGAGAGAGAACCTGGCAGCAGGTGTTGGAGGAGACGAGGGTGGTTTGGGTAGTGACGGATCATTGGCGTTAAAATTGGTATGCTTCGAGCTCACATCTTCCTTCATCCCTCCCCCACCCTCCCCTTCGACCTAATTCCCACTTTCTGTGATAATCCTTATTCATTGTTTCTTATATCCCAGTCCTCACTTCTCTAGCGAATTAATTTCTGTTATTAACTTATTTAATAAAATATAATAAATTCTTGAAGAAATTTAAATTACCAAAATTATATACTTATTTTATAAAAATCATACATTTATTATATTTTATTAAAATATTTAATAAAAATATTAAATTAATTATTTAAGTTTTATCCATCATATATATATTTTTCTATTCTTATTTTTATTTTAAATTTTAAAATTTGTTTCTTTTTTTAAACACTTAATAAAATATTAACGTATCTAAAGTAATCAAATATATAACTATATACTTTAATAATTATTTTTGACTTGGATATATTTTAATAATATGGATGCTATATTTTTAAAATCTATATAATTATTCACCTATTTAATAAGTCAGCATTTAAAAATCAAAATAATAAATAAATGTCATGGCTCAAAATTGAAAAACCTCATATTCTATATCACTTTCATCCCCAATTTTAGATCGTAACAATAAATATCTCCAGATAAACAAGAATTATTACTGTTATTTCTTTTGTGATGATAAAGTTTTGGAATATTTAATACATTTTAGTGGAATCGAGAAATCAAAACACACATTGATAACACATTAAGTTATCAAGTCTAATTTAATAACAAATAATTTTTGAAAAGTTTAATATTCTTCTTTCAAGTCATAATTAAAATAATAAATAAATGTCATGGTTCAAAATTTAAAAACCTCATATTCTATATCATTTCCATCCCTAATTTTAGATCGTTACAATAAATATCTCCAGATAAACAAGAATTACTACTGTTTTTTTATTTTGTGATTATAAAGTTTTGGAATATTTAATACATTTTAGTGGAATCACATTAAGTTATCAAGTCTTTTTTTTCAACAGTTATCAAGTCTAATTTAATAGTAAATAATTTTTGAAAAGTTTAATATTCTTCTTTCAAGTCATTATATTTAAGAAAATATATTTTACAAATTTAAATTACAATTAATTTAAATTTTAGTAATTAAAAGTACGATGAGTAAGTTTTTAAAATTTTGCACTTAATATAAATAACATAATTTAGTATGTAAATTTGTTATTCGAGTTTAAAGAATCTGGACATAAGAAGAAAGGTGGTTCAGAAGCCACGAAAAAGAAAGAAAAAGAAAAAGAAAATCCTTATCACATGAACAAAATTTGATAGGCAGAGAACCATCCACACATTCCGAGTTGTTTTAGCTTTTCCGGACCATACCATGTAATATTATCCCTACTCCCTGAGCCACAAAATTGCATCCTTATTTCCTTTCTCTCTTCTTTTCCCTCCCCACCTACACACCCACGCGTTGCTTCTATAATTGGGATGTCACTACGCGGTACCCAGAACACAGTTGCATGTTCTACCTTTTGTTGACAAAGTTTCAATCTTTGAAGTCGAGGTATCATACTCTTCTTATTTTATTAAGGGCAGGAATATATTGCTCTTAATTTGTTTGTTTTCTCAGTTTTCGTTTCTGGGTAGGTTAAATTCTTTTAGTGGGTTATAGTTTCAATTCACTGAAACTTGTACAGAGTTTAGAATGAGGAATTGCTAGGTGTGAAAGTCTTTAGATCCTATTTAATTATTGTTGGGAGTTCAATGCTTATATTAGTGGGCAACGCTCAAGGAGCAATGGCTTCTCTTGCTTCCCCCGTCAGTTTGGGAGGTCTAGTTGGAGTGAGTTCCTACGGAAGGACCCATTCTTTTGGAAGGAGAGTTTCTCTTTCTAGAGGAAACTTAAAGGGTAGAAGGACATGGCATTGTGTCTCCTTGTCCGTTTGTAGATATTCAGTGATTACGACTGATTTCATATCTGACCAAGGCAATGCAGTGTCACTTGACTCTAACAGTGATAGAGGAAGTAAAGGTACTGCAGATGATAATGCTGGTTTTGTCCTTAAGCCTCCTCCGAAGCCAGTATTGAAGTCCTCAGAGACCAAGGGGGACCCCATTTTAGGCACGAATTCCGAAGGGTGGGATCCCTCCAAAGTTACTAAGCAATTTGGTGGCGAAAAGTTAGATGATGCAGAAGAGAGGAATAACGTGATTGAGTCACTTGGAGAGGTTTTGGAGAAGGCTGAAAAGCTGGAAAGCTCAAAAAGAAATAATGGACCTGTAAGTAAACCAGCAGTATCTAAAACAATCACTAATCCTAAGACTGATAAATTGGTAAACTCAACAACAAACCAGAAGTCTAAAACTGTGAAGAGTGTATGGCGTAAAGGGGACACAGTTGCTAATGTGCAGAAGGTTGTAAAGGAAGCACCCAAGCCTAATACTAAGAATGAAGGAGAGAATTCTCAAACAGGGGGAGGAGGAAATGTGACATTGCAGCCACGTGCTCCTCCAAGAGCTCCTCAGCCACGGTCAAGACCTCAGCCTTTCTTACAAGCTAAACCTTCTGTAGCTCCTCCACCCATCAAAAAACCAATTTTGAAGGACAATGGAGCAGCTGGCACACCTGTTAAAGATAAAGAAAGAAAGCCAATTTTGATTGATAAGTTTGCTACCAAGAAACCAGTAGTTGATCCTCTAATTGCTCAAGCAGTTCTAGCCCCTCCAAAACCAGGAAAGGGCCCTCCCCCAGGAAAGTTTAAAGATGATTACCGAAAGAAAGGTGCTTCGACTGGAGGAGGCCCAAGGAGACGAGTAGTAGATGATGATGTTGATGAGATTCCTGATGAGGACACATCGGAACTCAATGTCTCTATTCCTGGTGCTGCAATGGCAAGAAAAGGGAGGAAATGGAGTAAAGCAAGTCGAAAGGCAGCAAGACTTCAAGCTGCCAAGGAGGCAGCTCCTGTCAAAGTAGAAATTCTAGAGGTCAGCAATAAAGGTATGCTGATAGAGGAGTTAGCCTACAACTTGGCGATCAGTGAAGGTGAGATCCTGGGTTATCTATACTCCAAGGGAGTTAAACCAGATGGGGTGCAAACTCTAGACAAAGATATGGTGAAGATGATTTGTAAAGAGCAAGGTGTGGAAGTCATAGATGCTGATCCTGTCAAAGTTGAAGAATTGGTGAAGAAAAGGGAAATTCTAGATGAAGATGACTTTGACAAACTCAAAGACAGGCCTCCTGTCATTACTATAATGGGTCATGTAGATCATGGCAAGGTAAGTTACATCACTCTGTGTTCTTCCTTTATGTCAGATTTTTCAGCCTGAGTTCCTCTGTTTTCTCATACTTGTTATCGATTGGCAGACAACTCTTTTGGACCACATTCGGAAGAGCAAGGTACAATGAAAACTTGATAACAATCTTTATGCTTATTTCAGATTCTGTGAAAAATCATGGACATATAAAGTTTTTGTGGATGGTTACTTCATGAGTAATTATCACATGTTTTCAGTTAACTTTTGTATGATATGATTGGGATAATAAGATAGCATACATATTACTACATTGTCTAGTATGATTAATTTTTAATAAATTACACTAACCTTTCTTGAGATTTGACTAAATTACGCCTAATACCCCTTTTGTTTCAAAAATTACTCTTGGTTCCCTTAACATTGAATATATATTGCAAAAACCTCCTTTTTAATTTACTTTTTATCAATAGAGTTAACTTTTTGTATAATATGCATTCCTCCCAAAACTTAAATTACTTAACTATCTTTACTTTCATATTAATAATAAAATCATAGTCTCATTTTGAGCTTAACATCAACTTAACTACCTCTATTGTCATATTAAGAATCAAACCACGGTCTTAAATTGTACAAATATTAACTTAATTGGCAAAAAGTAAATTTGAGGGGAGCTTTTTGCAATATATATCAAATGTGAGAGAAACCCAGTGTAATTTTTGAAACAAGAGAGATATCAAATGTAATTTAGCTAAACCTCAAGAGAGGGAGGTGGCTGTAATTTACTCATTATTTTTTCTTCTTGATGCGTCTCACCTGTAATATAACTGTTCCCTTCATTGGAAAGCTGTTGTTTTCCAGGCTTGACATGCCCCTAAGTGTGTCATTTATGGCTTAGATATGATTTGGTTCAATCTATGGATTTCAGTAAAAGAGCGGAGGAATTTTCATAACTGTGAAAAGTTACTGGGATATTTATCAAAATAAATATTGAACTGTGAAAAACTGCTAGCTTGTAACATGTACGAAGACATATGATTAATGATAGATGCTGAATTGTAGTAAGTATCCTATTTTAGAGTGTATAGGTCCAATTAAATGGTTACTTGCTGGTAATTATTGGAATGTTATCTTCAATATTTTCTATTGAGATTCTGGACAAATGATTATAAGATTTATATTACCTATATATGTTCATATATAAGAATTTAGATATAATTTAATGTAGCTAACACGATCATCAATTCTCAGTTGCTAGTGAAAATAGTTTAGTTTTGATGTCTAATGTTATTGTCACGACGTTGTTGTGTAATTACTTTCACCTATTGAATGATGTCCAACAATCATTTATGTTTACATGTACATATGTTTGTTATAACATGACAGTATGTCCATGCTGTGTTATGTCACCTATTTTTTTCTGGATTTTTCTATGCTGTTTGTTTTTACTGTGCCCATGTTCTTGTCCATGCATTTTTATAGCATATGAATATGATGGACCTATATTATTGCCAGAGCTTCATCTTCTGAAATTTATATTACACATACATTCAACCTAAGCCCAACTGCCTGTTGTTAACAGGTAGCTGCTTCAGAAGCTGGTGGGATTACACAAGGAATTGGAGCATATAAAGTACAAGTGCCTGTTGATGGCAAATTGCTGCCTTGTGTTTTTCTTGACACTCCTGGGCATGAGGTAACCAAGCTGCCAATTAGAACTTCTCAATTCTTATTTTCTTCTCCAAATATGCAAGAGTGCTTTTATATTTCCTATGGCCGGCTCATAATTGGGGCCCTGTAATCTTTATGTTGACATGCTAAATTATGTTATTCTGGTGATTTCAACTGAATCATTAACTGTAAGTCTGTATCATGCATTGCACTTTTCTTGCCTTTAGATGACATCTACTATATACACTCATGTAGGCATTTGGGGCAATGAGAGCTCGAGGGGCAAGTGTAACAGATATTGCTATCATTGTCGTAGCTGCTGATGATGGAATTCGTCCACAAACAAATGAAGCCATTGCTCATGCCAAGGCAGCAGGAGTACCCATAATTATTGCTATAAACAAGGCATGTGAACATGATGTATCTCAATTCGATATGAAAAGATGAAGAAAATATAATTTTGTTATTCATGTTATTGACTCAGTTATGTCTTGGGGAATTGTTGATGTATAATTGTTTATATTTTAACCAGATAGATAAAGATGGAGCAAATCCAGACCGAGTCATGCAAGAGCTATCTTCAATTGGTCTAATGCCAGAAGACTGGGGTGGTGACATCCCAATGGTTCAGGTTTATATTGTCATTCACTGGTGTCAAGAACCATTTAAACTTGAGTTGTTAAGTGAAAGTTTGTGAATAGTTTTTGTTATAAATCTAACTCACCCTCTCACATAAAAGTCCTTTGAGCTTGAAGTATGGACAAAGTATAGGCACACTAACTTATGTTGAAACTTAATTTAAATTGAGCAGAGGGCCAAAAAGTTCAAACTTCTGACTACATATCATGTCAAAATACCACTTTGACTAAAAAGTTTAAGCTTTTAAATGAAGGCCCCTTATAGTTTTTATGATAATTACTAAAAACTGGCATTTTTCTCATCATTTATTTATGCTTTTGTAACTTTTGGTTGCTAATATTTTGTTTCCTTTATCTTTCTTCAACAGATAAGTGCTCTAAAAGGGAAGAATGTAGATGATCTTTTGGAAACTGTTATGCTTGTTGCTGAGGCAAGTTGCTTGTTTACTGCAATTTTGACTAGTTTAAGTCACTAAAAATTTGAATTCTCCTCTCTCTTTAGCTGATTATTTTGTAAAATATATCTATAGAAAATAATATTGATAGCTAAAAATAAACCAGTTAAGGATTATTTAACTCAAATAAGAACCTCTTGTGACATGACACAAAGATACATGAATTTTGACCATCACACTCCCATCTCTTACAGATACAGACTTCTAGTAATTTTATTCATATCAGAACTTCTTAATATTTAAGATTAAAATATCCTCTTTGTCGAATATTGTATGAATAAAAGGTGCCCAAAAAAAAAAAAAGGTTTGAGGTGTCCTAGCATTCTTAGGCATCCTTCACCTTGTATATGCCTGGATTAAGATTGGTGCCTTTGTGGGAGTAAGATTTTGGTTCAATTCTACACATTTTATGGCTTTTCTTTATCTGCCTTGCATCTATTCTGACCTGTGCATTAATGGTTTAGTTGCAAGAGCTGAAAGCAAATCCTGATAGAAGTGCGAAGGGCACAGTCATTGAGGCAGGTCTGGATAAATCGAAAGGAGCATTTGCTACTTTTATTGTGCAGAATGGCACCCTTAAAAGGGGAGATGTAGTAGTTTGCGGACAAGCTTTTGGAAAGGTTGTTAGACATGCAAACTTAAAATTCAATGTTATAATGACCTTAACTCTTTTTAAAATAATAAAAAATATCTTTAATCATTCTAATCTGGCAATCTGATTTGCTTACCTTGACATTTTTAAACATCTTTTAATTTACTTTCAATCCTCTATCAGGTGCGGGCTTTATTTGATGATGCTGGAAAACGTGTCGAATTAGCTACACCCTCCATACCTGTGCAGGTTTATCAACTCAACTTCTTTTTTCTATCTTCCCATAGAAAAACTATTGTGAAGTCTGTTTATTTAAAACAAATATTAGTATATTGATATTTTTATTCTTGTGGCAATGTCAGTAAATGTTTTTAACATGTTTGAGTTTGCTGAGAAAGGTACCCTATTAAGAAACTGCTTAGCAAAATAAATGAAGAATTACATGAAAGTGAGGAGAAATGCAAATCAAGAATAGAAAATGTCCTACCAGTCATCTTAAGCTTGATTCAAAACTCGCTGCCACATCAATGTTGTAGCTCATTAAATTATATGATATTTCATGTCCACAATTTTGCGTTTTTGCCATGCCCATGAACTAAATCACTGCATGTATGTAGTATAAGCTTGTCAATTAACTTAAATGATGGAGGCCAATGAAGTTTGTTCATCCACATTGAGCATTTTATGTGAACTCATTATTTGATGCCATACTAGTTAACATGACTTCCATTCTCAATTGCAACTTGCAAGTACATCCATATAAATGTGCATATATTTCGTACAATTGTGTGCCTTCTGTGAATGTTGGTCTGCTATGTGGTTACTTCTTTGTACCTGTATAAATCTGGCGCATGCTACCATTCATTTATGTTTCTTCTGCAATCTCTTATCTATTGTGATCCCCTTGTCTCATCCTGGTGTTTTTGTTTTCTAAGCCACTTTACTCATTTAGTTATTTCCGATGTTATGGAACACATTGTTACCTATATTTGCATTCACTAACCTTTTTGGAAGTTCACATTTAACCTTTGTTGAAGGCCTAACAACTTGTCAGCTTAGCAATACCTCTTGAATCTCCTTGCATATGTCTTTTCTTGAGCAGATTGATATGTCATTGTTATCCTTCTTCACTGTTTGAATTTTTCCCTTTTTTCCTTTTCCCCCTAGTTTGCTTTGGTTGTCCCTGATATGGTCTCAAAGCTTAGCTGTGATATGTTTATCAGAGAGCTGTCTAACTTTTCCTTCATATGCAGAAATTAACCTGAGCTGTGAAATACCATTAAATGTTGATTAGTAAATACTTGAAAGGAAGATTCCAGACCTTCAATCTACGTTCTCAAAGGTTTTGGTATCATACATGCATTATCTTTGGGACAACTGAGTGTTGTTATCAAGAACTGATATATGATGATGTGTACCACTACTGAGCAACAGAAATGCTAAAAGATACTTCTAGCAAGAACAAATTCTATAATTAGACAATTACAGTTTATGAAGTATTATAGGGACAAATTCTTCTATCTAATTCCAACTCTTACGCAATAGTCCCTGATATTGTTTCTCCCTGTCTGGTTTAGATGTGTTGAAGCATTCATGTAAACGGTTGGGGGTTAGATTCTAGGGAGTTTTCTTTTTGTGAAGAATTTCTCCATGAAACTAAAATCAGAACTCTCTGATTTATGTGAGTTCTTTTTTCTGGTAGAAAGGTAACTGAAACTTTTCTAATTGTCTCTGTACTCTGTGTACTTATGTAGGTTATTGGATTGAATAATGTTCCAATTGCTGGTGATGAATTTGAGGTTGTTAACTCCCTTGATGCTGCTCGTGAAAAGGCAGAGTCCCGTGCTGAATCATTGCGAAATGAGCGTATTTCAGCTAAGGCAGGGGATGGCAGGGTCACCCTTTCTTCTTTAGCTTCTGCAGTTTCAGCAGGAAAGCTTTCTGGATTAGACTTGCACCAACTAAACATTATCTTGAAGGTTGATCTTCAGGTATGTTTTACTGCTACATGTTAATAGAATTTGGTGGAGACCACCTTGTTAATGCAGTGAATTTATGTCATATTGAATTGTTGGAATAACCAAATAAGAGCATAGTTTGTGTACCTTGTGAAATTATCTTAAATGGTACTTGCATGCACTAGTCACATGTGTCCTTACAACCCCCAAGAGGACTGCAAACTCTATCTTTGCAAACAAAACATTGTGTTCCTAAAGGTAATATAGTACTCTAATGTTGCTATTTAGTCAGAGATGATCTGAAATTGCTATAGTTTGGCTCCATGTATGCTCTGAATACCAATAAATTGAGCAGGACACCAGACATCTGTCCTCTTAATAAATCTATTTGGAAAGGACATTTCATTGCTGGTTTATATATATTCGTAAAGACATTGATATGTGTATGTTTGTATGTGTGCATATCTGTATTTTGAGCATTGCCTATCTGAGATGAATTTCACTTCTAACCATCTACAAGCTTAATAACTTGTCAATAATGCATCAAATTATTTGTCATCTATTATAAATGTGTACATCTGTTATATACCTGATATTGAACACAATGGATAATTGTGCAAGTTGTCATTTTGTCCTGAAAAGGCTGCAATTTCAATATTTTTCATGAATTATCTCTGTGGTTATTGCTCTACCAGCAATTATATGTAGTTCTTCTGATATTGGCTAGGGATCCATTGAAGCTATCAGACAAGCCCTGCAGGTGCTACCACAAGATAATGTCACATTGAAGTTTTTGTTGGAAGCAACAGGTGATGTAAGCACTAGTGATGTTGACCTTGCAGTTGCAAGCAAAGCTATTATTTTGGGATTTAATGTCAGAGCACCAGGTTCTGTTAAAAGCTATGCAGAGAATAAATTCGTTGAGATTAGATTATATCAAGTTATTTATGAATTAATTGATGATGTGCGGAATGCAATGGAAGGACTCCTGGAGCCTGTTGAGGTAAATCAACATATCATTACATATGCAACCTAAGTGTAGACTATACATCTGCACTCTTTTATTTAAGTCATGATGATTTTCTGATATTCATGTGTTGTGGAACTTGTAAAAAATAAATCTCATTGACATCTAAGATAATTTAACTTATACTGCTTTCTTTACTCTTCCTGAGCTTGAAAGTTCATGAAGGATCAACAGCAAGACTAACTTCTGTCTTTTGGTAGGAACAAGTAACAATTGGCTCAGCGGAAGTAAGGGCCACATTCAGCAGCGGTAGTGGTCGTGTTGCTGGATGCATGGTTACAGAGGGAAAAATAGTGAAAGATTGTGGCATTCGGATCATACGTAAGGGAAAAGTAGTTCATGTTGGTATGCTTGATTCTTTAAGACGGGTGAAGGAGAATGTGAAAGAGGTATGATTCTGCATCCAGTATTACTTGACCATTAACGCACCCATTGGAAGCCTGGCTAATTTATAGAAGCTTACATTTACACACCCATTGGAAGCCATTAAAATATGCAAAGCCTCTTATCAGATGCCCTGAATTACCAATGTACTTTTCTGTGTTTCTAAGCTCAAACATCCTGGGGGAATTTAAACAAACTGTTAATTATTCTCAGTCCATCTTCAGTTGCCTTTAAAAAATTTATTATCCTATGCGCATCAGGTATGCTTGTCTTCTGAAGCTAACTTTATTGTAATTATAGATTAAAAAAAGGCAAGAATTGCAGCTTCGTTTTCTATATCAGCATTTGTACATTTTGGGTCCGTAATTTTAGTAACAAAGTACAGGATTAAGATTTTTTTTTTTCTTCTTTAGCACATCTTTCTGGAGCTTTGGTTGCTATGGATGGATGTTAAAAAATGTTACTCCAATCCTGACTGATATTATTCAAATAATATATTCATGTAGCAATGGCCGATAGGCATAGTGCAATTGTGGATTTACATCATGTTGTACATTGAGAGTCATCTTATTCTTATGTGGCTTGTACTTTGTATGCATCATATCTCGTATTATATATTGAGAATTTATTATTAACTGCTACAAAAGGAGGGTAATGTTCATATGAAAGAAACTTATACCCAATGTCGTCAATAATGAATCTCAAATTTACCTTATAACTTCATTCATATGCTCAACATTGACGTCTGATACTGTCCTTTTGTTCTGTGGTCTGAATGTCAAATGGATGTTCCTCAGAAGTAGGGGTGTACATGGGCAGGGCCGGGTCAGGGCGATGCTTGGCCCGGAGCCCTGCCCGATTAGGGTCTTGGGCGTATTTTTATGCCCGTGGCCCTGCCCGGCCTGGAGAAACCCTATTTTAGGGTGGCCCGGGGTGGCCCGGGACGGCCCGAGAAGCCCTATTTTAGGGCGGCCCGGGGCGGCCCGGGACGGCCCGAATAAGTAGGGCTGTATATGGGTAAAACTAAACTGAACATCTAGTATATCCGATACCTGACCCGATTAAGACATGAAATTTGTTTTTATACCTGTGGCCTTACTCAACTCTAATAAGTCTGATTTATGTTGGGATAGGGCGGGTTAGGGCCACCCAAATTAATTTTTTTTAATGAATTGATACTTGTAATATAAAAATATTTTTACATAAATTTATAGGCATATATTTCAAAACAATGGACTTTTAGAACTCTTATGTTTGTATCAGTGATAAAAAAATAATCTAGTATTATCAAATAAAATATAAGATATACTAACATAATTAGTCTTAGGTAAATATATATTTTTTCATTATTTAACAAAAAAAATATCAGTAAGGATTCACATCAATGATAAAAATAATTAAGAAGTAAAGAATATTTGAATAAGTAATAAAAATTGCAGTATGCAGAGATAATTAAATGAAATAAAAAAAAATAAGATGACAAGATATTAATAACTAAAAAAAAAGAAGTAACTATTAGGGCGAGTTGGGCGGAACATACTTTTGCCCGTGGCCCGACCCGGCCCAGAGCAGTCTTGTTTAAAGTTATGCCCATTTATACTTTTAGCCCGGCCCGGCCTGGCCCGATTAGACCGGGCTAAGGCGGGCCCCTAGGGCCAACCGGGCCGATGAACACCCCTACTCAGAAGCAACCCACAAAAACAAAAAAAACGGAGGGCTGAGGCTCTAATAAAATTGATTGAAACTTGTTCCCTTTTTATCACATGATAACTTAGATATGTATGTTTCATGAAAAGTTTTCTGCCCCTGTTTCTTGTTAGATTTTTCCCTTTTAAACTTGTAATTTCTTTGTAGCTTACTTGACAAAACTGTTTGTGAGTATATATATTTTCTAACTGGGGTATTTTTATGCCTAACCGAATTCTAGTTTTGGTATGGTGTGTCCATTTTCCATGTTCATGCAGCTACTGCCTGAATACACTTGCGCTTTTTTCTTCCTTCTGAACAGGTAAATGCTGGTCTAGAGTGTGGAATTGGTTTAGAAGATTATGACGATTGGGAAGAGGGAGATATTCTTGAGGCATTCAACAGAGTTCAGAAGAAGCGGACCCTTGAAGAGGCATCGGCATCTATGGCAGCTGCAGTGGAAGGAGTAGGAGTAGAGTTGTAGAATCACATGCTACCATAAGATTGGCTCATATCATGTTTCTGACAGAGTATGAGTGGCTTTGGCGTTCTACCGATGAAATAATTACTACTCTCCTATTGATGGCTTGACATTGGTTAAGAGGTATCAATTCCCACGTCAACATATTTATATTCAACGTGGGCTACTGAAGATTTGAGTTCGAAGTCATTTGTACCATTGTTGCATGCTATAACAGTGTATATAACAGCGTACATTAGATTCAGCTTCTTGTAAAGAGGGAATTTATCTTCGGTCACGAGTTTATCTGCTTGGACTCTGAAGTATTTGTAACAACCACATACGCTGAGAAAGAAAAAATCCAATTTTGTGTAACTTTTTCGTGATGCTCTAAAATGGATGCATCTTCTTACCCCGAAGGTCTGGACAACTGTACATTGTTCTCTCTCTTTTGGTCTGAGACAAAACATAGACGATAAGAGGTTGTATTTGATGTATATACTCGGTCAAAAGTATTTGTATTTCATTATGTTTTTCATAATTTGATCAAATGAGATTCAAAAATATAGCGGCTGATCTTGAACTACTCAACATATGGATTTTTACGTTCTAAAACTATAGGATCTGAAATAGGTATAAGAAATGTTTTATTTGGAATACTCGCATCAATATTTTTCATTGAGTTGAAGTTTCATTCCTTGATTCCCACTGGTATTATACCCGATACAGGTCATCAAACCGCAAGGAACTGAATTTGATTCCTTTTTGCAAATAAAAATCTTAACCATTACCAAGGTTTGAATTTTGTACTCGTATAAATTTTCTTTGGTGAATCTAAATTCAGAATCCAAAGCTGAAAGCAGAAACTGCGGCGTGAATGTATGCGGAAGAAGGCCATGTCACAGTTTGTAAAAGTAGCCTTGAAAATCTTCACGGTGCGCTGCAAACGTTCAAGCATGTTGCATTGCCATGGCTTCTAAATTAAACCCGCTTGAGATATTTCAAATTTCAAAAGTCAAAAAGCAACGGTCAAATTTTTCTATCAAGCAAATTTGATCTGTGTATCTACTAACGAAATTAACGCCATCAAAGGGAAAACTTTTATCCATCCCCCTTTTGTAACGAACCAAAAGTAATAACCGCTTTTCGCTCTTTCTTTTATGCTTTGGTTATTATTACTGAATTCAAAGTTTCAAACACTTACTATTTTATTAATGGAGGATGATCCATGGCATCTCTATGACCATGATCCAATTCTTCTCACTGACGTCTCTCTTCAACAAGAAAGCTCCAATTGTAAGGCCTCTGCCTTCCCTTTCTGCCATCTAAATATTCACTTTTGGAAGTGAGACCTAATTTGAATTGTCCTGCTTTTAAAAAAAAAAAATTCGCAAACATTTCAAAGACATCACTAAGCACTTGGAAGTTCAACAATGGCAGATCCAGAATCTGAAGCTCATGGTAGCCAAAGTGGCGGTAAGCATTTTGAATCCAATCGAAAATATAATCTTTTCTTGTTTTCAACGAACGCCATGCTGGGTATTAAATTATTTTTAGAATTTCTGGCGTAGAATTTTCTCGGCAAAGACGAGGCTTTGGAGCAAATAGTGTCCAATTCGCCGACCCAGTTGTAGACAAAGTGTTTGACGGTAAGAGAGCTTTTAATCCGCATAAGGTGTTAGATATTTGGAAAAATTGCATTTTACTCCTCAGATAAGTTAAGACCTAATGATAAAATTAATACATAAATTTTGAAAAATAATAAAATATTCATCAAACTTTAAAGTAAAATGAAAATCCTAAATTTAATTAAAATTAATGGCAAAAGACTACCTAATTTTGATTGTCATAGTTTAGCTCAATAATTGACTTGTAAAAAGTTCTTTTCTAATTTTGAACAATTAATTGAGATGTATTGTTTTCACTCTAGTCTAAAATTCAAAATCATTTTGTTACAGTTTATGTACTTGTAATTAAACTAAAAGGTAGTTTTTCCAAGATTTTCCTATTTCTCGAGAATCTCATAGAATCTGGGATGAATTTTCAGGGCAATCCATTTTGGGGTATTCTTTGACGTCCCCTGATTTGGTCATATGTGCTGCCTCACCATATATTACCACCAACAGCTATGTGGAATCCCCTGAGTTATTGGAGAACAAAACTCATCAAGAAGTGGAATCATCTATAGAGCTTTCATTAGAGAATGGAATCAATGGGTCTGATTCTGAAATTGATAATATCCAGAAGACCCCAACTGTTAAATTTTCTAATTTATGCCAAAATTTTAAAGAACTCTCTCCCGAAGCCTCCTTTGAGCTTCTTCTACCCCCCATAATAGAGTATGAGTCATCACAAATGGACCCTCCTGGTGAGTGGAACATTTGCTTATTCCTGTGTGGACAATTCCCAGAATACAGTTCTCTGAGAAGAGATTTTGCTGGCCTTAGTCGAATTTACTTTATTGACAAAGTATTCTATTATTTCAGGGGAAAATGAATTGCTAGAAGATGCTGAAGTGTCTCAAGGAGTTGAATTAGAGCCTTCAAAAGTTTGCTTCTTTCTAAAGAGTGATCATTTTCTTACCATGGCAGGAAAGTTAAAGTAATTTGGTATGCACTTTTTTTTTAAGGATGCTGGAGAAATTGGGATGGAAGAGGAGTTTCAGAAGCTGAAAAGAGATTTTGATAGTCTGAGGAAGGAGCTGGAAGAAACAAGGAGGGTTTTGGAGGAGCTTAAGAGGGAGAATCAACAGAAAAGGAGGGAGTGCCAAAAAGCTTGGAAGTCTTTAAAAGAACTTCAGAATGAGCTCATGCGCAAGTCCATGCACATTGGATCTTTAGGAATGCACGCACCTCTTCAGAGTTTTTATAATTAAGCCTTTAAAGTTTGAATAAGACTTGGATAAAATTCTTCAAATGTTTAATATCAGGTTCTCTAATAAAAAATAACATGTAGAATTCTATAAAAGATCCAATTTCATAGTGCTGATATGTAAAAAATTTCCACTTGTCGTGATTCTATTACAAAAACAATGGCAAACACTTAAAAACTATACCTAAGTTTTATTCTTATTCATCTGACATGTTTTTATTTTTCTTCTTCGCAGCATTTGCCGTTGAGGGGCAAGTGAAGGAGAAAAGCAGGTGGTTTTCGTCACTGATAGACTTGATGAGGAAAGTGAAGGTACTGACCGATGCTTATTGTCAAATCTAAAGAAAGATGCAGTTACAATGTGTAAGCAATTTTATTATGCAGATTATGAAAATGGAACACATCAAGCTTTCAGAGGAAGTAGTGACATATAAGAAGTATCTTGCAGATATGAGTGAAATGGGACTAACTATTAAGTCCAAGAGTAAGTAGACCTGACGAAATTATAGTTTCCAATCTTTAATGTTAAGTGAGTTTGTTTTTACATCTTTCCACAATTCCTTTACCTCTCCGTCTAGTGAATGAGCAACTGGAGTCATATGAAGATCTCAAGTCTAAATATATTAAAGGGGCTAAGGAACGGAAGGGAACTGTATAATACGGTTTTAGAGTTGAGAGGTAAGCTGTGGGCACTTGATCTTGTACAATAAGAATCAGATGAGATATGAATATTTGTAATGGTTTAGCAACTTTTCTTCCTCACAGGAAACATAAGGGTCTTTTGCCGGTGTAGGCCTCTAAATGCCAAAGAGATAGCAGCAGGACTTACGATGGCCATAGATTTTGAATCTGCTAAAGACGGTGAGCTTACTGTAATGTCAAACGGGGCCCCTAGAAAGACTTATAAGTTTGATTCTGTTTTTGGCCCCCAAGCTAATCAAGGTAATTATGAATCAATGCCATAATTTCCACGTACAATTTACTAGTATTCTGATATTGAAAACAAATGCTCATTTAGGCAGCTTATTGTTTTCTGTTCTTGTACATGTAGCTGATATTTTTAAAGACATGGCACCATGGGCAACCTCAGTCCTAGATGGGTTCAATGTGTGCATATTTGCCTATGGTCAGACTGGGACAGGAAAAACATTCACAATGGAGGGTACAAAGGAGGCTCGTGGCGTCAATTTCAGGACACTGGAGAAAATGTTTGACATAATCAAGGAGAGACAGAAACTCTATCACTATGATATCTCTGTAAGTGCCTTAGAAATCTACAATGAGCAAATTAGAGATTTGCTGGTATCAGGGAGTCAGCCAGGAATATCTGCGAAAAGGTAGGCTTAAAATACCAGGCCACTTTTGGTTATTTTCATCCCAAATTAGAAAAAAAAAAATTGAATTGAAACTATAGTTCAGCTGTGCCCATGGATTTTATGAACTATGACTGATATATTTACCAAAAATGCGGTTAATTGCAGGCTTGAAATAAGGCAAACAGGTGAAGGAATGAACCATGTGCCAGGGTTGGATGAGGCACATGTGAACAATATAACTGAAGTTTGGGATGTCCTACAAACCGGTAGTAATGCAAGGGCTGTTAGCGTAACCACTGCCAATGAGCACAGCAGCCGTTCCCACTGGTCTGCTTCATCTTTTAAACCTTTCTTTTTGGAATCTTAAAATTGTTTTGAGTACATTATGTTCACATCCTCTAAGGTTATTGAAATCTACACTCACACCTGCTCTAGTTTCAATTTTATACTATAAACACGAAGTTTATACCTCCCTTATTTGAAGTTTTCATTTTAGCCTTTGTTGATTTTGTTCTACATTGAATTTGGCTATTATATGTCTTTATGAGGAAAAGTGCGTAAGGTATAAGCTTTGTTAATAATTTTGTCAATAGAAGAGAAGTTTTTGTACAAATTGAAACTAGAAAGAGTGAGTGTGTCAAAGACCATTACTATTTTAAAATTCTAGTTGTCTTTTGTTAAAATTGAACTTCAATTATGAGAATGGAATGCGGCAAGGATAACTCCAAACCTTTTGGTCATAGAGGTATTGATACTACATTAAAGATCATTTCAACTTAAAAGCTTAAGTTGTTAAGTAAAGGCCAATGAATAGTTTTATTATAATCTCTAATACAGTGCATGTTTTGAAAACCTTTGGTGAGTTGAACATAATTTACTCTTATTTCTAACTAGGATGGTTGAAGAGACATTGTTTATGAGGGGAAATTTTTTTCTCCATACAGCATTCATTGTGTTATGGTCAAGGGGGAAAATCTGCTGAATGGGGAATGCACAAGAAGCAAGTTATGGTTGGTGGACCTTCAGGCAGTGAGCGAGTGGCAAAGACAGAAGTGCAAGGTGAATGGCTAAAGGAGACACAAAACATTAACAGGTCTCTGTCTGCACTTGGGGATGTCATATCAGCCCTAGCAACAAAAGGCCAATACATCCCTTTCAGGTTATTGATATAAATATAAGCCTTTGTTTCCTGAAACAAATGCTGAAATGAACAACACTTTTTGTCTATCGTCAGCATTTGATGTTTCTATTGTTCTTCATGGCGTAGGAACTCCAAGCTTACGCACCTACTACAAGACTCCTTAGGTACTTATTTCTCGAGGTTTCTGAACAAACTTTGTTTGGACTTGCTTCCATTGCATATTTGCTATCCTCTATATTTATGCCAATGTGATGAACAAACATGCTTTTCTAGGAGGAGATTCAAAGACACTCATGTTTGTACAGATTAGTCCAAATGAAAATGATTTGAGTGAGACAATTTCCTCACTAAACTTTGCTAGTAGAGTGAGAGGAATAGAGTTGGGCCCAGCAAAGAGACAATTGGACACTACTGAACTTTTGAAGTACAAACACTTGGTATGATGTATGTTATATACATTATCACCTTTATGCAATTTGAACATGGTTATTGCCCGTCCCATAGCTCAGCTGCAATTCTTTGCATTTTCAATAATTTAACTCTCCTTTGTTAGGCTGAGAAAACTAAACAAGAGGTCAAGATGAAGGATTTTCAAATCAAGAAGATGGAGGAAACAATCCATGCATTAGACTCAAAGATAAAAGAAAGAGATACTAGAACCAAAGTTCTGCAAGAAAAGGTACCATTTTAGAACACACAAGTTTTTATTTACCCTAATAAATTTGAGTGCCCCTTTATTTACTTTAAAATGTCATAGCATTATTTTGTGCTCATTTGAAAGGTGAAGGAACTGGAATCACAACTTCTGATTGAAAGAAGGCTGGCAGCATGCCAGCAACATGTTGAAACAAAGAAAGCTGAGAAGCATCAAGAAGAGCAAAACAATGCACCTTTGAGACCAGCACTTGCAAATCAACCACTAGGAAGTCAGAAAAATTTTAATGATGACCAGGTAAATTTAACTCGACCGCTTATGGAGAATAACAGCTCAAAACCTTCACTTCCCTTTTCTACGATGGACTACTCTATCATGTACGTTGATCATCATACTGAGAAAGAAAACAACCCTGAGATGGCTGAAAAATCATTATTGCCAAAAAGAACTGGAAGAGCTTCTATCTGCACTATGACACCAAGTATTCCTTCAGCCAACATCTCAAGGCGAAACTCTTTGATTCCACTCCCAAGTGCAGCCCATCAACCAACATCGAATCGAGCTGATCAGAAAGAAGTCAATGGTGAATCAGAAAGCAATTGTTTCCCATTACAGAGTCATTGTGAGAGTCCAAAAGGAATAAGAGGTGAAGGTCAGAAGATAGGAAACATACTAAGAAGAAGCCTACATAAGAAAAATCAGGTGAAGTCTCAAATGCAGCAAAACATAAGAAAGGTTGCTGTAAATGTAGGGATAGAAAAAGTTAGAGTCTCCATGGGAAGTCGAGGGAAAATGGGAAAGCGACGAAGAACTGGAACTAAAGAAATGCAGCAGCAAAAGAATAGTCAGAAGGAAAAGGAAAGGAGATGGAATGTTGGAACTGTGGTGAAAACAGTTATCTGAAAGATAGAGTTGATCGTGTCCACTTGGGTTTTGCAGACCACATTGATTAAAGAGGGGGGGGGGGGGGGGTGTGTGTGTTGATTCTTTGGATGATTCTATCATCTGTTTGATTGCTTGTATTTACTTAGAAAGATTTGGGGATGTACAGAATCTTCGCTGATTTTCCATAAAGAAGGTTATCTTCGGTGAGGGGTTATGTTAATTTTCTAAATAGCTGGACATTAAGCATGACAAAAGAGACCTACTGAAAAGTATTCCGACATATTTCCATGTCCATTCATGATTGTTGTGGTCTAATAATTTTTTTTTTTTAACTAAATCTATCTAAGAATATATCATTACATTCAGCCTGCTCCAAAAAATCTTTTGCCTAGAATGTATTTGCTGAAGAAATGAACACACAATTTCAAAAGTAATGGCTCTGACATAGGCGATGGGGGGTGGGTAAGTTTTATGAAGTTTAAAAGTCCTCACTTTCTTGAATTTAACATAAAGCAAACGGTTTCCTTTATAAGAAAAATAGAAGAAAATGGGAAAGGAAAGGGAGCTCTTCCAAAGCCTTGGTCATTGCAAAAGCGACACAACTTGTGAGGGATTTGGATTTTAATTAGAAGTTTGAAGTTCCTACTATTCATCAAGTGTAGAAAATCAAGGCAGAAATAGCCTACACATTAATCACTCATATATATGTAGAGTTAAACACATTTGAAAGAGATGAAAATAAATTTAAGAATAAAAGAAATTAGTGAATATCAAATATCAATACAAAACATTCTCTTGCAGGGAAAATGATAAGTTGAGGAGTCTGCAAATGGTGAGCTAATTTCTCTTGCAGTGAAATATCCATGCATGCAATCAAATATTCTCCATCGCCAAACAAAAGTTGGCTAGTTCGGATCGTGATAAACTTCTGCTTCTACGTATTTTGTAACATTCTCATGCAGACTGAAGATTTGAGAAAAGATACTCTTAGAAAGTTAAACCAAAGGGGTCAATCTCAAATCTTGAACAATTTTTTGTATATACAGCATCCCCATCTATCTTTTTGGCTGATGGGATCGTCCTCGCTCCTGAGTCTCTGTAGAATACTGATTCTTTTTTTGGGTAAAACTTAGCAGCTTTTTTTTTTTAACATGGTGACAAGGAAAGTTAAACCTAAAAAACTCAGCATAGTATTCAGACCCCTTACAATTAGACCACACCTAGTGACTTAACAGTATTAAATATGCAGCTAATAAGTACAATGACTCTATAATGTATTAAATACACAAATATTAGAGCTTGAATATATGTGTGTGTTTATATCTCAAAT
>JAIUCV010000380.1:600000-805920 GCA_026724425.1 Erythrophleum ivorense | reverse complement strand
CCCAGGGCTTCCCATGGTTTTTGGGGCCTTTGAGAACCTTGGGCAACTCAAAATTTCCATTTAAAAAGCCCTCCTAGGTGTTTTTCCAAAATTACACTTATTTACGAAAATGCCACTAGCCTTTCGGTAATTTTTTTTGAATTGCTCCGACCCCAGTTTTTGGGCAACTCAAGGCTCAAATCTTCATTTTCTATTATTTAAAATTTTATTCAAATTTTATTTGGCCTTGAATCACTCATCTCAGGGGACTTGCTTTTCAAACCGGCCCGTTCCAGTGATTGTACAATGTACTAGGCGTTACAAACTTCCTGTAAGAATATAAACTTTGAAGGACTTGATGGTTCCACACGACTTGGTCATGCAAAATAAGATCTTTACTAGTTCAAAAACTTGAAGGATTTAACTACATTGGCTACCTAAAGTAATGATTAAGAGGAATCTTACTGCCATTCCTAACTTGCTGTTTACTATATAAGAATGACTAGTGAGCTTACCAGCATATTGATCTCAAAAGCACTTAGGCTGCATAATATGAACAAAGAATGATGAAGAAACCTAGGGGATAATCCGCAAGGTATGTTTGGCCAATAAAACCTGATTCAGAAGATGATTTTTTTAAAAATAAACCTAAACCTCACATATCTCAAGAATTACATATTGCATCCCATTTCAATAAATCAATCTTTGGATGGTTTTAGGAATATCTTTAGAAAAAATTTACTATCTTCATGTCAATCTAATGACAACATTTATGAAGTAACTAAAAAAATTGGAGATGGATACATTAGACTTGGGCTTAGAGTGGCATTAATAAGTGTCATTCATGTAGCCTACAAGAATAACTTAGACTTCCTAGCTTGTAGTTTACTATATACCTTATCCACAAGCTCACTATAAATTGATGATTTATTTCAACCAACATCAACCCAAATACATGGTATTTTCATGAGATTTATATTTAACATAAAAAGACTAACAAGTACCTTCCAAACTTAAGAGGTACATTAGGAAGAAAAATAATCTCAGATTTTGATAAATTAATTGCTTGTCCAAAAAGTCAACTATCATGTTGAAAGATCTCACATATAGTATTATAGGCTTAGGATTAAGCTTCCAAGAAAAGTAGTGTATTATTAGTATATATTGAGTCACAGACTTTACTTGTCAACTAATTTTGATTCCCTTCCATTGTCAAGTATGTTTCAACTTAATAGTCATCCAAGATAAAATATTGGCACATAAAATAAACAAAAAGGGTGGTAGTGGGTCCCTTTATCATAACTCTTGTTAAAGTAAGTAAGGATCTATAAGATGACCATGCACTAAGACATGGTAGTTGACCATTGATATACACTGCATGATCATTAATATCCAATGAGCCAAAAAACTGATATGTGAGAGCTACCCAAATGATAGTTTAAAAAGCTAACAAGCATACTAGTTGCATAAATAAAAAAGTAGACAATGAATCCAAGTATCAATCCTATAAAGATTGTTGGGTAATAGAAAAAAGTTTTCAATACCAAAGAATGAAAAAAATAAGGAACTACTTCATTACATCTAATTAATATACATGATAGTATCTAAAGTCTCCTTGAGTACTAGTGATCTACTATAATTATGAATTATAAAGTATAATAAAGATAAAACAAAACAAGACAAAAGAATCAAGACTTTGACTTAAAAGGAAAGGACTCAAAAGGTAGACTAGAAATCTAATACTAATTCATTGATAGTACAGTACTTAATACCTTTTGTTATATTATTATGGATAGTTTATATCTAATGTGAAAATGTCATACCATATACTTCCCATTTTCATACACTCTCATTCATAGGAATTTACACATGTTCTTGGGGAAAAACTTTGGGAAATTACCTTCTAATGCACTTTTATTGCGCTACGTCGGGCTAAAATTTTCAATACACACTTCAAGGGCCCCGTGGATGTTCCAAGAACATTCCATATTTATTTACCACTTATATAAATCATGCAAGACTCAATTTAGCAAGCAATCCATGGGCTTCAGGTTAAAAACCTTGAATTTCCTTATATTCATTTCAAACAATAGGTGGCAGATTTTAGGGGGAACTTTGAAAAATCATACCTAAATGTAAAAAAATCAAAATCTACCATGCCATAGCTTTTTGGAAAGCTCTAAGTGTTAAATTTACACAAAAAATAAATTAAAGTCATGAACATAGCATTAGAATGAAGTTTGACAATGAAATAGCCACAAAGGTCTAACTGACTCCTGATACTAACACAATTTACTGTTATAAACTTCAAAAATGTGAAACTAATTCCATAAAAATCTAATCCATGCAAATGATACCAATTTGGAAAGCTATAGATGTTAGATAGAGAGAAAAAATCATTCCAACCCAGTTCAGGTTCATTCAGACCCCAAAAATTAATCAAACAATGCTTTGGGTCTAACTGTGCGCCTGATACTGGACAATAACTTCAAAAATTTATATCTCCCTCTCTAAACATCCAATTGAGGTGCTTCCAATTGGCACAAGTCACTGGGAAGGTCTAATTTCTCCTTGTAAGATTTTCATAGAAATTGGATATTGTTTACCCTATGAATGACAGAATTTCATTTTGGACCAGAATGAACAGTACACTGACCAAAATCAGAAAAATTCATAACTTCAAAAATTTACCAAATATTTTGTAGACTTCCAAATATTACCCACTTTAACTTCCCAAAAAGCTCTCAATACTACCTAGATGCATGCCAAGTTTTGGACCAAGAAGAGCTCATTTGGATAGATTTTGACATAAGCTTGCATATTGGCCATTTTTGGCCTCTAAAAGGGTCATAATGGGTTTACAACAGCTTCTAAGACTCCCAAGGCCACTTAAGCACGTGGGAAAGCACAAGGACAGACCTCTAAACATGTCTAAAGGGTCCATTAACCCAGATTTCACAAATTCACTCTCTCACTCAAAGCTATACACAAGAACATACATGATTCACTCTTGCCATTCAATGCCATAAACTTGCTATTTCATTCAAGTGGTACTAATTTTCACATATACATAAAGTATTCATATAATTACATATGTTCCAAGAGTCTTACATAACATAAATCATAATAATACATCTTAAGCCATCAAACTAGTTATAAAGTGGACAATTATCACACTCCCATGTCAATCTCCCTCCCTCAAGCTTGATGGCTCCCATTCCTTGATTCATTTAATCCACCTAGATATGTGAGGCAATAGGGAGGGAAGAGTGAGATTCTCAGAATCTCAATAGCTCTTCTCCCTTTTAAACACACAATATAGATGCAAATTCAAGTCTAAAAGTGCATGCAAGGCTTTCTTGAAAATCATGATCATGCATAAAGCATTTCTTTCATTCAAGAACACATATTCATCATACATAAGCTTGCCAGGACAATGGTTTGGCCTCACCCATTCTTTTTGGGACTTTTGGACTTGCCACACCCATTTTCAAGGGGTTTTTGACAAAGTATCACTCTTACTAGAGACTTTTGGCTTGTCTCACCTAACCTTTAGGAACTTTTGGCTCATCCTCACCTTTGCTAAGGGGCTTTTGGCCTCACCACACTCAAGCAAGCCAAGACCATGCATAAAAGCATTTTACAAACATATAAACATAGGAACATGGTACCATGGCATTTAAATACTTGCTAGAAACATATTTCATGGCTTAAACATATGCACACACATTCAAAGACAAGAAAACATCCGCACATGCATGAGAGAAAGGAGTGAGAGCTACCTTGCATACATGAGCACACTTTAACTTTTGAAAATTCTTCCCCTCCTTTGGCTGGACATCCATAAAGAGGTGGACCTTGATTCCCTTGGCCTAAACATATGGAACGAGATCTAATTACACTCTTGGAACATTTACTAAAACCACACACACACTAGAATGACTTATGCACTCATATAGTTTTATTATGGTTCCATAAGGCACTTAATGAAGTAACCTTGGGAGTTTATGATCTTGGCTCCATTCTCT
The DNA here is from genome assembly GCA_026724425.1 of Erythrophleum ivorense. Lineage (NCBI taxonomy): Eukaryota > Viridiplantae > Streptophyta > Magnoliopsida > Fabales > Fabaceae > Erythrophleum > Erythrophleum ivorense. The sequence goes on along the minus strand of JAIUCV010000380.1, from coordinate 801,913 downwards.
CCCTTAATCTATGGCTCTTGACTCCATTTAGACTCCTTGGAATCATCACACATTTATTTTAAGGAGTTTAGCTAGGTGTTGCTTCATTATGCTACAATATGGAACCTATAGCTCCATCTCATTATCCATGACTTCTATAATTTGTCCAAGGCTTCCTCTTATACTCTCCTATCATATATGATACAAACTAAGCTTGGAAGCAACTAAAACACTCCCTAGGTATTACTTCTGCCCTAGGCCGAGGCAAGGCTTCTTTAAGGGGTCCATGGAGTTTCTTTGCTTTCTTGGATGGGAGGTGCATGTAGGAAGCTCTCTAAGGGTATTAGGAACTCATACAAACATTCACATAAGCTTGGGAACTCTTAGATAAAATCAGATTTTTGGTTATGTTCACAAATCCCTAGCTTTTCCTATCTTGTAAATTCATAGTTCTTTCTTTATTCTCGTTGCATATTCTTGTTTTTCATGCTTGAATATCCTTGTCTCTACCTTGTTTTGGCTTGAATTCCTTCCCTTCTCTAGTTTCTCTCTCTAGACCTAATATGGAAGCCATTGGAATTCAAAGAAAAATAAGTTTTTCTATTGCATATCACACCTCATTTGAAAGCTTGCTAAATGGTGATTCTCTTGCTCTATTTGGTTGCTCCAAACCTCCACTTTTTCTCATGAGGTCAGCCACAAAAATCATCCTTTCATGAAGTTGAAACTACCATTAGAAAGAGCAAGAAGAGTAGAGTAAGATTACTAACTACCATAACATGAGATTTTGCATATATGCTTACCTATTTATCTTTCTTTCCTTTGTCTCTCCTCTTTCTCTTCATCACGCCATAGCTACTGGTATTTAGTAGAGGTTAAGTCAAAAAAACCAATAGAGAAGGTGTGGATGACATAAAGAAAAGGTGGGGGTATAGTTTTAAGGGAGAATTATAATAAAGGACAAAAAAGTGAAGATATTTATTCTTAAAAACTTGTTACCACTTGTTTTATGATGATTATCACGGAGTTTAGCAACAAACTGTTGAAGCTAATGGTAATGGTCCTTAAAAATAATTTTTTTCTCTTCTGGGTCCTTAAACATAATTTTTCCTAGTTTTAACTTTTTCCATAATTACTATTCTTGCCACTACACTTTGATTATACCGTTTGAGCTCGTTTTAGATCCTTTTTTAGAACTGTCTTTTCCATAATAAAATTTAAATTCTTTAATTTATAAAATATTTTTGGAATCACTCAATTTGGATTTAAAATCATTTCGAACTATTCAGTTAAAAGTTTAGTTAATCAGCAGCTGAAATCTCTTACCGGAAGGGTTTCAACTGTCTTGGGAGTTCCCATAGTTTTTAAGGCCTCTGAGAACCTTAGAAAGCTTAAATTTTCCATTTAAAAAGCCCTCCTGTGAGTTTTCCAAAAGTTACCCATATTTATGAAAATGCCATTGGCTTTTCGACAATTTTTTGGAATCACTCTAGCCCCAATTTTTGGGCAACTCAAGGCTCAAATCCTCATTTTTCATTATTTATAATTTTATCCTAATTTCAGTTGGTGTTAAACCTCTCTATCCAAGGGACTTCTTTTTGAATTCTCACATATCTAGCCTTTTTTGGGTAGACCGGGTGTTACAATAGCAGCTAATCAACATAGACCTCTTATCCTATCTAAGATCTTAGCCTTCCTTTAAAGAGCTAAAAGTAAGAGACCTTTAGTTGGACTAACACTAGAACACATTATCACACACATATTCCTAAGTTGCCAATAGTTAAAAAAGTGAAACTACTGAACTATCCTATAACTAAGTTTCACCTAAGTGAGTCGAATACAATTTATACTTAAATATATTTAATTATAAGGCTCATTGAGGTTTAGTGAATTCAATATTAATTATAGACTCCCAAAAGGATGAATTCAAGTATAATAATCCTAAGCTAGACTCATCATAGGCAATGAATGGGGCATGTACTAATTGTTAATCTTTCATGTGCACTAGCTAATAACACTGACCCAATAACATGCAAACTTAATTACAATATTATTACAATGTTAATATTAACATCATTACCTAGGCATTAAACACAAATGCATACCCTTATAATAAAGTCATAGAATGAATCATCATAACAATTTATACATTAATGTTAAATATCCTAATCCTAAAGTAATAGAACAAAATAGAAAATAAATGTTGATAAAGAAAGGGAAACATTGCTTAGGACATATGTCCTAAGCAATTGACATTAGAGGAGTACAAATTTTCAACCTTGCACAACTTCTATTAGTCCTTAGGTATTAATAGCATTTCAAATTGCTAGATAAACACTCTGACAATGTAATGGCATTGCATTGACATCTCTCCCACTTCTCTCACATTACTATGGGGTATATATAGGCACAAGAGAGAGAAAAGGCTACTACTCTCATCATTTGTGATTCTACTATCCATTACAACTATAAAAAATATACCTTCCATAGTGTAAAAATCATCGATCCTAGGGTTTAGGAGCTTCTATGTCACAATTGTGAAAAAAGCACCTTTTATAGATATGGCAACATCATGCTAAGGTTTTTGTTACCTTTGTATCACAAGTGCGTAAACCTGTTGACTCAGGCTTTGTAATGAATGGTAAATTTTGTAAAACGATGAAATAAACTAGATAATGTCCCAAAAAATTTGGTAGTGTCTTAGGCTCCTAAAAATAATAATCCAAGGCTCAGACAGAAAGAAAAATGGAGCTAAAATGGTGAAACGAAATTGTTACAAAATTGACGAAATGTAGTGGTATTTTCATAAATATGTACAATTTTTGGAAAAACTCATAAGAGAGCTTTTAAATGGAAAATTTGAGTAGCCCAGGGTTCTCAAAGGCCCTAAAAATCATAGGAAGCTCCAGAATAGTTAAAGCCCCTCCGGTGTATGTTTTTCAATGATGGTGAACCCAAACTTTAATGGATTCATTCGGAAATGTTTTAGCTCCAAATTGAGTGATTCCAAAGGCCTTTTATTAAATTAGGAACCTAAATTTTATAATGAAAAAAAAAATTCTCGAAAAGGAGCTCAAACAAAACTAAAATGAAATTACCATTATGAAAGGACGAAATTGAAATTTTTAGAAAAAGTTACTTCTTGAATGTTACACACACTTCACACCCTTCCCCCCTCTCATTTAGGTCGACCTCCTCTACCTAAAAAGTAGAAAAAGAAGCAGCTCTCTTAGGCACACAAGAGGAGGAGAGAAAAGAGGGAGAAAAGCAAGAAAAAGGTGAGGAATTTCATGGATTTTCATATTCCTTCTTCTACCAATCTTATTTCCCTCCTTCCAAGCTTTCTTTCCATGGTTTTATTAAATGAAATGGTTTGGTTTTGAGGCCAAAATAGAGGGGGAGAGTTCAGAAATTTAGAGGAGCATTCAAGCAAAGGAAGAAACATCAAAAGGGAGCTAGGAATCCAAGGTAATATCTTGTTTTGGTTGCTTCCTTCTCTTGCTTCTTCCTTGTGCACTTTTTGGCCTAAACTAGAACAATATAGGAGGAAAGTTTTCTGTCCAAAAACAAGAGAGGAACTAGGGTTTTAGACCATGAAGAAGTGGAATATGCTAAGAATTTGCAAGAAAAATTAATGGAAATTGATTTAGAAAAGTGTAGAGTTCTTTAGGGTTTTGTAAAATTTGATTAAGTACATGTATTTCCTAGGTTATGTAAATGTTTAATTGAGCTCCTAAGACCTCTAGAAAGCCTCCCAAATGGCTCTCCCATCAAGAAAAAATCAAAAGCTCCATGAAACTCTTCCTTGAAGGGTGTCTCGGCCTAGGCTAGTAAGAAAGGTTAGAGAGTGTTTTAATTTATTCTAACCTTAGTTTGGGACTCTATAATGGTAGAAGATTGAAGGAACCCTTGGGAAAAATTTAGAAGCCTTGGATTAAGAGATAGGGCAATGGCTTCCATAATGGAGCCTTGTGAAGCAACATGAATCTTGGCTTGTGTAAGTGAGTAGATGATGGTTTCAAGGACCTTAAATGAGATCAAGAAGCCTAGAAATGAAAAGAGAATGGAGCCTAGAACTTGAATTATAATAGTTGCTTCAATAGGCCATTTATGGAACCAATTGTGTTCTTAAGAGTATGTGTAGTGCCTTGGCTTGTTTCAAGAGTGTAATTATGTGCTATTTATGATTTTTAGGTCAAGAGAATCATAATCCACCTAGGTGTGCTTGTGAAACCAAAAAAGGAAAGGAGAAAGACTAAGAAAAGCTTGTATAAGTTCAAGGTAGCTCTCCACCTCATTTTCTTGCATTCTTAGTTGCATATATATATGTCATTGTGTGCTTGTGTATGCTTTTATGATTTGAGAACATACCACTTGATGCTTTGAGATTGCATTGGTACCAATGTGTTGTCTTAGATGTCATTGATTGTGGAAATTGGCTTATAACAATGAGGTGATGCCAAAAGTCCTTTAATGAAGGTGAAAAGATGCCAAAAGTCACAAGGCATGGGTGAGACAAGGCCAAAAGTTTCTTGGATGGGTGAGGCCAAGTTAAAAGTTCCTATGCCAAGAGTGAGGACAATCCAAAAGTCTTAGAAATGGGGTGAGACAAAACCAAAAGTCCTTATAGCATGTTCTTGAACTTAATGTGAATTAGTGGCATGGAAATTGTGACTTTACATGCCTTATAGCTGTCTTAGCTTCCATATTTGTGCTTTGATGTGTATATGCCATGAATGTGTGTGTGACTGGGTGTATGAGCTATTGAGACTCTAAGAATCTCACTCCCCTCCCCTTCTTCATCTTAATATGCCTAGGTGGCACCCAAGAAGGAAGAAATGTAAGCCAAGGGTCTTAAGAAGCTATACTTTGACCAATATGTAGTCTCACTTGTAATGGAATGTCAAAGTGAACTTGTACATATTATTTTTGAGTTGTAAGCCATTGAGCAAATGTAATATTATATGTGAATGATGTATGGATAATATGTAGCACAAAATCAATGCAAACGAGGAATCTTGACACTTGATGGCATGTATGCATTAGTGTATTCTTGGATGTGAAATGACCAAAATGAGATGCATGAGGTTTGGGACCACTTGGGCAGTTCATATGAGTTATATTCATGCTTTTAAACTTGCCCAAGAGGAGCCAAACACCATGGAGAGCCGTATGGACCAAGTTGACACCTTATATGGTGCAAAAATTACCATAATTGTGAGCTATGGCACAAATGGTCCAAATGGGCTCTTCTTGGTCTGAAATTTGCATACATCTAGGTCTTATTAAGATATTTTTGGAAAGTTAAAGTGGGTAATATTTGGAGATCTGTGAAATTTTTGGCGAATTTTTTTAATTGGCTAAAATTTCAAAATTTGCTATTAGTACTGTTTTTATAGTCTGAAATTTGATCTTTATCATGCATATGGCAAAAGATGTCCAATTATTATGAAATTTTACAGGGATAAACTACACCTTCCAGTGACCTGTACCAACTAGAAGTACCTAATTTGGATGTCTAGAGAGGGAGATATGAATTTTTGAAGTTTCTATTTTGCACAATGCTTATAGCCAGACCTTCAACATTATTCCATCGAATTTTGGGGTCTGAATGCTCTTAGATTGATTTGGAACTATTTTTCCCTTCTAGCTAACATCCACACCTTTCCAAATGGGTATATTTTGCATGAACTATATTTTTGTGGAATTAATTATGAATTTTCAAAATTTATATTAGTAAGTTGTATTAGTAATTCTGGGCAGTCTAACCTTTGTGCATTTTGTATTGTCAAACATAGCTCAGATAAGATTTTTGTGGCCGGAAATCATTTTTATTATGAATTTAACATTTAGAGCTTTCTATAAAGCTATGGTTTTCTTGATTTCAATTTTTTTTAGATTTAGTTATGATTTTTCAAAATTGCCTCAGAAATCTGCAATCATGGAATCCGAGGCAAAACATGAGAATTTGTGATTTTTAGCTCTTGGTCCATGGTTTATGTGAGTTTTTGAGATGTTTATAATTTGTATGAATGAAAAATAATTAGAGAATTTTGTTGGTAAGTTTTCAAGATCCACGAATCGAAATTTGAATTTTTAATCCCGACATAACGCAATTAAATTCATTATTTTAATATATTTTTCTTGAAATTCCTTTGATAATTTGTGTAATCCCACTTGGATAAGGGAAATGGATACTAGAAATAATATAGTGTGATAGGCTTTAGTCAACCCGTTGATTTCCTAATTTCCCTAAATGTTCACTAGAAATTAGCATTCTCTCTACACAAATAAACATATCCCTAATTAGATTGGTTTAATTACTAAAAATTAATTTAAAATCCTAATTTATTAATTATTTATACAAAATAGACAAATGAAGACAAACATAGTAAAATACTACAAAACTAACTAAAAACCCATGATAAGTCTTTAAAATAAATGTGAAAAAATATGTATAATTAGGACTTATCAAAAACTCATGACAAATAGCATGACCTATAAGAAATTCTTAGAAAGTTTATCATAAACCTTGGCAATATCACTTTTAAAGCATGCCAAACCTTTTTCAAATGCCTAGTCTTATGAATCCAGTGCATCAATTCAAATGCCAAGACTATATTATCCAAAATCAATGGACCTTTAAGAAAAGTAGTGTGATTCAATGCAATCAAATCAAGGAGTAACCTCTTTGACTTATAATATACACTGGTGTTTTAAAAATCATGTCGAATACTGAATTGAGATAAGAAGCAATTTAAAGTTTAATGATTTGATTGTGGATGAATTATTATTTTTAATTATGTAACACCATAACTTTTAGCTCATTTGATACCATTTATAAGCTTTGTATTATCGATCCCACAAGATCATATGAAAAGGGGATGAAAATAATAAACTTTTTTTGCGTTGCGCTATGTCAAAAAAATTTAATTTGGTGTCACGTGGACTGTGTGAGCTCATACTATACTTTCTCATATTTAATTTCATTATTACAACTCATTTGTATCACAAAAACATGCCTACAACCCATGGAAATCGAAATGGAGCTCAAAATAAACAAGCACATTTTCGGCCAGATTTGCTCCATTTTCTGACCAAACTTTGGAAAATCATAACTAAATTTAAAAAATTTGAAATGATGCAATCTTCATCATTATGGAAACCTTAGGATGTCTACTTCACACTAAAAATATGTCCAGGTCATACAATTCATCACACAGGATGTTTGACATCCAAAAAGCTACAGAGTTGCTGGCTGCCTGGGCTGTTGTTCAGTTTACTGATACAAATTTCTGAAATTCATAACTAATTCTATAAAAATTGAAATCACACACATTCAGTCATTCTAGAAATCTACAAATGTTAACTTGATAGTAAAAATAATTCCAGAATGAAACAGATACGTTTAGTCAGCTGGACCCTATGGAACAGTAACCAAACTCATGGGGCGCTACTGATACTGACAGTTAACTTCAAACATGCATAACTCACTGCTCAGACCTCCAAATGAGATGATTTTGGTGGCCACAGAAATCTTATGACCTCTAGTTTATTCATGTAAAATTTCATAACATTGGACACCATTTAGCCATCGGGTGACACAGAATTCAAAACTACCAGTATGAACAGTACCCATACTAGAATCCATGAAAAATCCTAACTTTGAAAATTCATAAAATATTCTGTAGGCCTCCAAAAATTATGAACTTTAGCTTCCCAGAAATCTCTTACTAAGACCTAATTCCATGTCAAATTTTAGATCAAGACTAACTCATTTGGCTAAAAGGTGACATAGAGTTCCATAATGGTCAGGTCAATTTTGGCTCCATATAGGGTACCAAAGTTGCCAAATGGATTTCCTTTGGTCTTGACACTTTTTGGGTAAGTCTAAAAGTACATTTGAGACTTAAGTGAGCTACCCAAATGGTCCCAAACCTCATGCATCTCATTTTGGCTATTCAACCCACACTTATGCACACTTCCATCAAAATTCCATATTGCACACTTTAGCATTTCATACTCAAAATTAGTGCTATGGGTCATATATCATTTTCATACATCTAAACATCACATAATAGTATATTTACATGTGTCCCAAGGTTCATGTTACATATATAACATCATATACATTATGAACCATCATTATGGTTCCAAAATGGGCAAAATAATACATAAGCTTGTCAATCCTTGCTCTTCATGGTTGTTGGCTCCCTTCACCATAATTACTTGATCCAACTAATATGCTAGATCATTGGAGAGGAGGGAATGAGATTCAAAGAATCCCAATAGCTCATCTCCCATTCAATCATACATAATATGTGCAATCAAGCTTTACAAATGAATGTATGGAGAAAATAAAAGCCATAGACATTTTAAAGGCAAACTTAGCATGTGAACCACTCATACAAATCATTCAAGAGCTCACCAAGTGTTTGGATTGGCCTCACACTTCTCCTCATGGATTTTGGACTTGCCTCACCCATTCTTGAGCACTTTGGACTCAACCATACTCTTGGGAGCCCACTTTGCTTTTGGGAGACTCTTCACTTTGTCTCAACCAAACTCAAGGGTTCTTGGCTCATCCTCACCAAAGGGAAGAGTTCTTGGACTCCCCACATTCAAGTAAACTCATACAAACATCATAGATTCATTTAAAACATAACATGGCATCAAGAATCATGATATGTAAAGGCATGCTAGCATACTTTCTATAGCTTGAAAATACACATACACACATTCTAAAACAAGCTAAACACACATCCATGCATGAGAGAAGGGGAAGAGAGCTACCTTGTACAAATCTACACACTTTTCTCCTTGCATTTCCCTCCTTTGCCTCGGCTATACACCCACAATTTGGTAGAGATGGTTTCTCTTGGCCTAGACATGATTTAAGGGAGCCAATTAGGTTCATGAGACATATTCTAAAGCTACACAATTTGCTTAAACTTTAGATTACTCTATAGGCTGCATTATGGTCCATAAAGGCACCTAATGAAGCAACACCCCTCAAGGGACTTCTAGACCTCATTCTTTCCTTTCAAATATGATTCTTGGCTCCTTTTAAATCTCTTGGAGTCATCACATCATTAAAAAAAAGGGCCTAGTATCATGTTGCTTCTTTAGGTCCTAATATGGAACCTATGGCACTAATTCACTTTCTGAGTTCTAAATCTTTTCCAAGGCCTCTACTCATCTTCACTCATCACATATGGCTCAAGAATAGCCTTAGAAAAATTTAAAACTCTTCCTAGCTATAGGAACTTGCCTAGGCCGAGCCTATGGGGGGAAGAAGAGTTCATGGCCTTCTTGATTTTCCCTTGATGGGAGACACACTTGGGAGACTTCCTAAAGGTCTTAGGAGCTCAATCAAATACTCACACATGCAAAGAAACTCATATATCAAATCAGTTTTTGCAAAGTGTTCAAGAGCTCTACACTTTTCTAACTTAGAGTTCATTAGTTTTTCTTGCAATTTCTTTACTTTCTTGGATGGGAGGTGCATGTGGGAAGCTCTCTAGGGGTCTTAGGAGCATGTTTAAATATTCAATTAAACCTAAGAACATTCATGTTAAATCAGATTTGCAAGGGAGCATTTGGATCCCTAATGGTTCCATTTTGTTTCCTAATTCCCCTTTCTTGATTCTATTGGTTTATTCTTAATCCTTGCACTCCAAAACCTCTAATCCCTCCATGAATTGGACAGAAAACAGCCCCTAAGAATTGGGCTCATGGTGTCCAAATTCGTGCAAGAGGAAGAGGGAGGAAGAAACTTCCAAAGAATGGAAGTTTTACCTTGTTTTCTTGCTTTCTCTTGGTTGCTTTTCACTTGGCAAGCCTCCCCTCATCAAATCCGAAAATTCCACCTCTATTCTGCCTTCAAAATAGATTTAAAAGCACCATCAAACCCATAGAAATAAGGAGGAGAAGGAGGAGAAGTGACTTGCTAAGGAGAAAGCTAGATCTTCCATGGAATTTCCTATCTTTTCTTGGCTTTTTTCTCTTTCCAAGAGTGCTCCTTCTTGTGCGCCTAAGAGAACTGATTCTCCTTTCTATTTTGGGTAGAAGAAAGAAGGTGAAAAATGAGGGCAAGGGAGGGCGTGAGAAAGAGAGAGTATTAAAAGCAAAAGAATTCCAAAAATTTCCATTTCATTTCTCGTTTTTGGCATTTTTGTTTCTAATCCGTTTTAGCTCCTTTTTGAGAACCATCTTTTCTATCATAAAATTTAGGTCCTCAATCTTATAAAATGCCTTTGAAATCACTCAATTTGGAGCTAAAACCTTCCTGAACGATTCGACCAAAGTTCAGACTCATCGCCGTTGAAAAACGTATACCGGAGGGGCTTTAACTATCCTGGGGCTTCCCATAGTTTCCAGGGCCTCTAAGAACCCCGGAGAACTCAAAACTTTCATTTAAAAAAATCCTCCTATTAGTTTTTCAAAAAGTGCCCATATTTACGAAAATATCACTAGCCTTTTGGCAAATTTTTTTGAATCACCCTGGCCTTGATTTCTAAGCAACTCAAGGCTCAAATCCTCATTTTCTATTATTTCGAATTTTATCATAATTTTATTTGGCCCCAATTCCTTCTATTTCAGGGACTTCCTTTTATATTTGGCCCATTTCTGACGTTTACGGAAAAACCGAACATCGTGTTTCTCACGTTTCACGTTTCTCACGTTTACGAAGGGACTGAATGTTACAAATTACATATAAAAATGTAGAAATACATAATATTTCACAATTAGATTAATACGTATATTGTAAAATAATATTAAAATTGCATATGAATATTAAAAAATAGTTAAAATATTTTACATATGACAACAAATCTATATGAAATAAGTTGAATAGAACTTGTAAAATGTCATAAATCTTTATTGCAAAATGTCAAAACTTTGTTTTAGACCCAAAAAGAAAAAAAATAAAAAATCAATTTTTGATCGATCTAATGTTAAATTGGCCAATTTTTATCAATTTTTTTTATCAGTTTGACCAGTTTTTGATTGATTTTTTCTTTAGTCAATTTTGAGGATGTAATGGACCAAAGCCATAATTGGTTCACCAATTTTCTAGTGTAACTAGATTTCATAACCATGATCTACATTACATACGCTAATAAGTTAACAATCTTTAAGGGTTTGAGAAGAATCATGTTTAGGGATTAAGGTGATATAAGTGTGACTAAGGCTTTATAGCAAATATTCATGCATAATATCAAGAGTACTATTAACCTCAATTTGGAACACTACTTGCTCTAATTCCTTAATACCAATATTATTTTAAAGAAATTCCACTTGATATGGAGATAATCTCAAAATGGAAAATTGACGTGAATCCTGAATAATACCATTCACGTTTTATTTTAACTAAGGATGAAAACTTGCTAAAGATATAATCCCATAAGACTTTTAGTGTAATTAAAATCCTTAAACCAAACCTCTTGATCCACTTTCAAATGCGATATTATGTTATTCGTATGTCACTTATTAATCACTCCATGGAAATATGGAGTGTTCTTATACCTATTAACTAACCATAATTATTAGGGCTTTTGCATTGATAAAATCTCCTTACATTATAAAATATTTCTAGCTCTTGTCAAATATACTTCTCAACTTGTTCCAAATCCCATAAACCAAAGTGAACCTCATTTAAACAATTTTCTAGCACCATGATCTTAGATTTTAAATTATTAATAGAATTTTTTTTCTTAACAAAATCTCCATCTTAACATTAGACAACTTGATTATTACTCAAAAAGCCAATGAACCAGAAGTTTCCTAAATGGAGGTCAAAGTTTTGTGTTCAACAAAAGTGGGGCATGATTAGATATAGTAACCATAAGGTTGGAACATTTGAGTCAGGAAAAGTGTCAAGCCACTAAGAATTGCACATAAATCTATCTAAACATGCCCAAATCACATCTTGGCCTTGTCTATTGTTCATCAATGTGAATTGACATTGAAAAAAATAGTAGCTATTCATCATATCTTGAAGCTCTTGCCTTCCATGTACCATAAAAACATGACTCTTTCTCTTGTGAGTACAAAATCTGATTAAAATACCAATAGCTAATCAATGTTGAGAAATATTAAAAGATATAGATATAAGAAATTTCATAGAATATATGTAATAACTAGGTCTTAGAAAATAGCTAACCTTAGACAATTATGTGTAATGGATGTAATCAAAAGGAATGTAATCATAATCTACATGTTATGATATTACTTTTTATTTTTAAAAACACCCTATTAGTTTATAGTTAATTGTATTTAGTTCAAGTTAATTGAATCCTAATTGGTGATTCTACAATTGTTACTTCGAGTTTCAGTTAATTGAGTCTTAATTCTAGCAAACTAAATCTTGATCTTTAATTTTTTTCCCTTAAGTTGTAGGATCTAGTTAACTAATATTGTTCTAATTTATTGAATCCTAGTTCTAGTCAAAGTGATCATATTTTTCACTTTACTGGATCTTAAATCCAAGTGAATTGGATCTAGTTCTAGATAACTAAATCTAGGACTTTTAGGGTAGTGTCCAATATTAACTACAAACACCCAATTCTAGCTCAGTTTTAAGAATATAGTAAGGAATAGTCATCATGTTACTAAAAGTCCTAAGGTATAGAGATTAACTATATACTGTATTTCTTGCCATAGTTCCAAAATTACAAAACTTACCTTAATTTTCTAATGCTTATTTGCTTTCCTCTTTGGTCCAAATATTCATTTAGCCTTTTCTAATTCCTAAATTCCAATAATACATATATAAATTTCCAAGCAAATTACTCAATGTCTACAACTAAATTTTCCTTAACTAAAATTTCATGCTAACATAATTGTTCTTCCTTTTCCATAGCTATATCAATTTAGTCAAACATAATACATGGAACAAAAACAAGATTTTACCTCATATTTCTTAACCTTCTTCTACTTCCTTCTCAAGCCTAACTATACTAGAATTTGATTATCCAACAACCTTCTTTTCCTTCCCTAGTTTCAGCCAAAGCAAGATTAATAACACATCAATGTTGTAAAATACAAATAATCTTAGTTCAAGAACCAAAATAAAGAAAAATATCTCAAAATTTTTCTCTTCTTAATTCCTTCTTCTTAATTGGTCAATAAGGAGCAACTCAAAAGTCAAACCTAAAATTTGGAGATGAAGTTTGTAACGTCTAGTTTTCATAAAAAAGACAGAAATGAATTGGTTATAAAAGGAAGTCCCCTAAATAGAAAGATTTAAGGCCAAATAAAATTAAAGTAATAATCTATACCTCAAATAATGAAAATATAAGTTTAAGTTGCCCTAAAAACAAAGCCAGAATAGCTAAACTAAAATTGACAAAAGCGTAGTGACATTTTCATAATTTCGAGCACTTTTTCAAAAACTTATAGAAGGGATTTTTAAATGGGAAAAATAAGTTTTTCGCGATTCTCAAAGGCCCTAAAAACCATAGGAACCCCTTGAATAGTCAAAACCCCTTCGGTTTATGTTTTAGAATGTCAGTTGACCTGAACTTTGACCGGTTTATTCGAGAAGGGTTTAAATCCAAATTAGGTAAAACCAAAGATATTTTATAAGTTAGAAGACCTAAATTTTATGATGGAGAAATTTTTTTTCAAAAAGAAGCTAATATGAGCCCAAGAGAAAAGAGCCAAGAAAAGGGGACATAAAGGAAAATTTTAAAAAGAAATTAAGAAACCTTCTTCTTATATAGCACGTCCCTCCTCTCCTCTCCATGTAATGACTTTGTTTCTATCCAAAATAGAGGAGAGCTCAGCCAAGGAAGATGCATAAGGAGAAGGGAATTTGAAGGAGAACGATTTGCAAAAAGGTAAGGAAATTCTTAGATTTTCATAGTTCCTCTTTCACAAATGTTGTTCCTCTCCTTCTCCTCTTCCTTCCTATGATTTTAATGACTCCTCTTCCTTCCTAAGGTTTTATTTGCACCTTGGTTTGTAAGATGACTTCTAGCCATAAATTAAGTTGTTTAAGAGTCCATATGAGTTCCTAAGACATCAAGGAAGCCTCCCACATGCTTCTCCCATCAAAGAAATCAAAATAACTCCATTGGTGCCACGTAAAAGCATAGCCTCAGCCAAGTAGTGTTCATGCACCTAGGGAGTGTTTTAATTTCTTCAAAACTTGATTTTGCATCATATATGATGGGAAAGTATGAGAGGAAGTCTTGAAAAAAATTTAGGAAGCCTAGGGAGTAAGATGGTAGCATAAGTTTCATATTGTAACTTAAAGAAGCAACATGTAGTTAGGCTCCTTAAATTAATTGTGTGATGGATCCAAGAGGCCTAAATAGAGTCAAAGACCATAGATGTAAGGAAATAACAGAGCCAAGATCATGAACCATTGGTGTTGCTTCATTAGGTGCCTTATGGAATCATAATTGAACTTTAGACGCAATCTAGTTTTTCAAGTGTATGTGTAGCTTTAGAAATTATTCCAAGAGTATAATTGGCTTTCATATGATGTGTTTAGGCTAAAGAAATCAAGTCTCACATCCTTGTAGGTGTTTGGTCGAGGGAGAGGAAGCATTTTCAAAGGAAAAAGTGTGTTGTTGTGCACAAGGTAGCTATCTCTTCTTTCTCTCATGCATGATTGGGTGTTTTTCTTGTCTTTGAATGTGTGTGTGTATGTTTAAGCCATGAAAGATATTTCTAGCATGTATTTATATGTCATGGTACCATGATGTTTTGCCTATGCACTTGAATGATGTTTTTATCAACATGAATGGTTTGCTTGAGTGTGGTGAAGCCAAAAGTCCTTTAATTAAGGTGAGGATGAGCTAAAAGTCCCCAAGAATGGATGAGACAAAGCTAAAAGTTTCTAAAGAGTAAGACTTAATCAAAAGCCTTTAAAAAAATGGGTGAGGTAAGTCTAAAATCTCAAAGAGAATAGGTGATGCTAAACCATTGCCTTGGCAAGCCTATGCATGTTATTTGTGGCTTCTTGAATGCAAGAAATGTTCCATGTATGTTTATGCATTTCAAGTTAGCCATGCATATATTTTTAGACTTGAATTTGCATCTATTATGTGTGCTTGAAAGGGAGAAGAGCTATTAGGATTCTTAGAATCTCATTCTTTCCTCCCCATTACCTAACATGTCTATATGGACAAGTGAGCAAAGGAATGGAGGCTATCAAGCTTAAAGAAAAAAGATTGACATGAAAATGTGTAATGTGTTCACTTTGTAACCATTTTGATGGCATATGATGTAATCTTATGATGAATATGATGTAAACCCTTTTGAACATATGTAATTACATGGATACTTTATATATATATAAGAAATGATACCCTTTGAATGATGTAGCAAGTTCTTGACAATGAAAGGCAAGAATTGCCTATGTATGTCTTGTGTATACCTTGGAGTGAGAGAGTGAGTTTGTGAGATTTGGATTTGTGAACCTTTAATACATGTTTAATAGACTATTTTGATGCTTTTACACGTACTCAAATGGCCTTGGAAGCCTTAGCAAATTTGGACCTGTTATGACCCTTAAGAAGCACAAAAATAGCCATTTTGGAACCTTGTGACACAATCTGACCAAATGAACGAATTTTCTCATGAAATTTAGCGTGCATATAGATTTCATCTAGAGCTATTTGGGAAGCTAAAGACTAGATTATTTAGATCTTTGTGGAATTAATTATGAATTTTTAAAGTTTCCAAATTTTTGTTGTTTTAGTATGGTTACTGTTTATATGGTCAATTTCTTCTCTTATGTCATTCAAGGGTCAAATGGTGTCCAATGCTTATGAAATTTTTCTATGGCCATCGAGATCACCTCCATTGAATGTCTGAGCAGAGAGATATGAATTTTTGAAATTTAAAGTCAGTACCAATAATGTAGTAGTACCTTTGGTATTATTTCATTAGTTTCCAATAGTTAGACGTTCCTATTTTGGTTTAAATTTATTTTTAATATAAATTTAATATCTGTAGCTTTCCAAAATGGTATAGTGTGCATGATTTAAATGTTTCTAGATTCAATTATAATTTTTCAAAGTTGACACCAAAAACTTGGTAGTAGAACCCGAGGCTGACTTGTATTATTTTGTGTATGTACGCTATAAGCTCGAATTTTGGCAACATTATGAGATGGTTTGAGTTTTATGCATGTAATTAAATAGGAGAATGAGATGGATGAGCTTGTATGGTTCACAGGACATGAAATAAAAATTTTATTCTCCATGCAACATAAAAATATTCTATTATTTTTAGAAGTTTCCTTGAACCTTGCTACACTAAGGTAATGAAATGAGATAATGAGCTAAGGGAAGCTAGTTAAATATGGTGTTACAAAAATCTTGCTATAATCATAGCATCAGAAAATTACTACTCTAAATCATCATTTATAGCAGTAAATAGGTACCCAAAGAATTAAATTACTAATGGCTGCTTAGAGAACACTTATCCAGCCACTACAAGTCTCCAATTTTGGATTTGATTATTCCCACACCAATAACTTTAGAATATCACTTCAAATTCTAGGTGAATTCACACAAAATTAATACCTATACTATAAATCAACTATGGGGTCCTAAACCAATATAAACTACCTCAAATTGGGAAGAAAATACTTACCTAACAACACCTTTAGCCTCAACCTCTGAAAATTCTCTAAGAAAACACAAATAGCCCATATTAAATTTAAGGTGTAGTGAAAATGCTCCAAATGAGAAAACAATTAGATCAAATTGAAGAGAAAGAAGAGAAGATTAAGTTATATAGCAATTACTTTGGCTGATTTTGACTCTAGAAGTGGGAAATGGGGTCAAGAAGATGATGGAAAACCTAACCTCCAAGAGATCTCTAAAAATTGCTTTGCCTCTTGTGTTTTTCTTTTCTGCAAAATAGGGAGTAGCTACTAAAGGTTTAGGGTTTAAGTTTGGGTCTTAGTTAGGTTATAGGCTACCCCAAAGGCCTAAGTCCAAGTGGTTCAGAATTTTAGTTGGGTTGGGCCAAGTTTCAAGAGTCGATTTAGCTTGGGTTTGCATAAGTAAATATTGGGCCTCTATTAGTTTTTATCCATGACGTACTTAAATTAATTATGAGCCTAGATGAAGTTTCTAACCCAATTGAATCTTAAACCTACATTAATAATTTATTTCTCTTCCTCTTCACATAACTTGCCTAATTATTTCATAATAATTATTCTTAATTAGCTCAAATTCATAATTAGTATATTAATTAATTTTGGGGTGTTACATCCTTAGCATGACTTAGGCTTCCTTTTGGGCCTTATGGATGAACTAGTACATTCAAACCCTCGCCCCTTTAGCTTTTAGCCCTAAGCCACAAGCTTAACATCATAAATTATGTTATCAAAGCAATGAAGACAAGCAATACAAATTGAGTTTAATCAATCATGTATGCATGTAAGGTATAGGAGAGTAAACTACCTTAGAGTTGTAACCAATGTCAATTACACTTAGTTTCTTCTTGTTCCTCCTTAGGTCTCACACTTACAATGGGGTGTGATTGCATTCGCTTAGCCTAAAAACATTGAAGTTAGTATAAACATCATTAATAAGGGCTTACATTAACTTATCTCATGTTCTAAGGCTATAAAACCATGACATTAGCCATTAAAAGTGCTCTTGAAGCCTTCTTATCCACACTTCCAAAATGCCACTTTTCTAGCTAGCAACTCCATGATCTAAATTACTCATTTTTACCTTATTTTGTTACCTAAAATAAGTGAAATCCTTTTAAAACTTAACTTCCTTCAACTTGAACTTTACTTAGGCTTAGGGTTGGGACTTATACTAGGCAAGGTTCCTACGCAAACCAAAGCCTCCTATACCTATAATTCAAGCATAAATTTCATAATTACAATTTATTTGGTCATTAACACTATTCATTTAGTCGTTTTACCTTTAACCACTTTAAAACCCTTTATGCCAACTTAGGCCTCAAGGGACATCTTACATCATTCAACTCCTAAACTTCAAATACTCATCATACATGGTCTAAACATTACATTAAGGATTTATTGAGGCAAATTCAAGCTTGCCTAACCTAGTACCAAATGGTCTTACATTGTCCTTTCTTGAACTATAAAAGTTTAACTCTTACACTGTGACTTTTAAATTCATTCTAATGATTCCATTAGTGTTCTTACATCATTTTAAGACTATTAAAATTGTAATGTTTAGTTTTTGTAAAAACGATAGAAACAGATACGTTTTCAAAGCAATTCTTCTGAAATGAATTGGTTAAGGTCAAGGAAAATTAGAATGATGATTTAGACATTAAGTAATGAAATTAGGAGGCTAGAGGCACCCCAAAACATAGGCTAAAATAACCATATGGAAATTAATGAAATAGTTACGTAATGTAATGGCATTTTTATAATTTTGGGCAAATTTTGGAATTCTCATAGGAGAGTTTTTTAAATAAAAAATTTGAGTTCTTTGGGGTTCTTAGATGCCCTGAAAATCATGAGAAATCTCAAGACAATTAAAACCTCTTAAGTGTACATTTTCTAATGTCAGTTGACCTGAACTTTGACCCTTTCGCTCAAGAAGGTTTTAGCTCTAATTTGAGTGATTTCAAAGGCATTTTATAAGGTTGCAAACCTAAATTTTATGATGGAAAAGATGGTTCTAAAAAAGGAGTTAAAACAAACTTGAAACAAAAATGCCAAGATTAAGGGACAAAATTGAAATTTGTGGAAGCAAGTCTTGAACCCTAGCTATATATATGACCACACCCTACTCTTCTCCTCATTTAGCTCATTTTATTTCTACCCTAAACCAGAGAAGACTCAAGAGAAGGAGGCGCACAAGAACAAAGGGAAAAGAGGAGGAGAAAAGCTAAGAAAAAGGTGAGAAATTTATGAAAATTCTTGCTCTTCCTTTAGAAAACTTCTTCCGCTCCTTTCCTCCTCTCTTCTTATAGATTTTGTGAGATGTTTGGTTTTGTTTTGAGTCTAAAACAGAGAGGGAATTTTTGAATTCAAGGAGAAGAAGCCAAGCAAGGTGAAAAATATGTAAAGGAAACTAAGAAAACTAGGTATTTTGCCATCTTTATGCTTAATCCTCCTTGTTCCTTTTCTTGTGTGTGTTTCGCCCTATATAAGACTAGCCAAGAGGGATTGAATTTCTAGCCAAACCAAGAGTGAATCTTAGGAAAATGAGGGAGAAGAACAAGAATATGCAAAGGAAACAACAAAATAACCATTAGATTTCAAGATAGAAAAGTTAAAGTTTCAAGTGTTCCCTTAAAATTTTGTTTTGATACAAGAATTTCTAGGCTAAAATGAGTGTTTAGATGAGCTCTTAAGATCCCTAGAAGGCTTCTCACATGCATCTCCCACCAAGAAAACAAAACAAACTCACTTAGTGTCCTTATGGTCCATAGCCACGGCTTAGAGAGGTTGAAGCACCAAGGGGTAGTTTTAATTTGTTCTAAGCTTGTTTTTGAGTCATATATGATGGGAAAGGATGAGAGGAAGCCTTGGAAAAATTTTAGAACCCATGGATGGTGAGATATAGTTGTAGGTTCCATATTATGCCTCAAAGAACAACATCTAGTTAGGCTCAATGAAATGAAGGTATGATGACTCCAAGAGACTTCAATCTAGTCAAGGAACCTCAGATGGATGTAAAGAATGGAGCCAAGAGCATGTTTTCCTAAGGTTGCTTCATTAGGTGCATTATGGAACCATAAATAAACCTTAGAAATAAGCTAGCTTTCCTAATAAGTGTATGGCTTTATAAATTATTTCAAGAGTGTAATTGGCTTCCATAATATGTGTCTAGACCAAAGGAACCAAGTTCCACCTTCTTTTGTGTGTGTGGCCGAGGAAGAGGAACCAAATTCAAGAAGGAAAATGTGCATTTATAATAAAGGTAGTGATAACCATGATTTTTATATGTTTTAATCCTCCTAACTTAGGTATTTTAATGATTAAATATGGTTCTAAGACTTTAATTAGATAAGATTTTATTTTAGTGGCCATCTTTTTCACTTTAGGAATTAAATCACAAAATCTTGAATTTTTAATGCATAAATCTTTTCAAATGAATTTTGTGAATATTTCTATTTCATTCTCTCCATTCTTTTTTGTGCAGATTTTCAATGCAAAATTGAGCTTGAATGGAAATTAATTGAAGGAGAAATGAAGGCTTTATATGTACAATTTGAGAGGAAATTTTGCAAGAGAAGCTATGGTTCTTTGAATGTGGGAAGGATGCAAGAGGAATGAGCACTTGAACAAGGAGCTATTGGTTTATAAAGAGAGGGAAGCAAGTGTGAGAAACTCGAGCAAATGGATGAAGGAGCTCTGCTGAGGCAACTTACGTGTTAAGATAAGAAGCAGATGCATGTATGCAGAATCTTTATGTGGAAGCCACGAGCTGCAGCAAATACAAGAAGCCGTGAAGAAGAAGCTATAGGTTCTTAAAGTTGTGAGCCAACATGAGCAAGGAGCTGCAGAATGAAGGAAGAATAAACAAAGAAGTTGACGTGAAGGAGGCACTAAGACATTGAGCTGCAAGAAGGAGGCAAGGCCACAGTTTTAACGTTAGCTAGAAGAACAGTACCATGCAGCAACGTCCGGTTGTACGTAGGAGCAGCAGAAGGAAACAACGTGGAAACAAATGAAGAGAAGTAAGAATTGGGTGCTGGGCTGGATGAAGAAGCTTGCATGAGCTGCAATTTCAACATGAAAAGCTGAGAATGAGGTGAAGAAGCTACTGCACGAGCTGAGAAATGAAGAAGCTACGTGGTATAAGAAGAAAAATACATGCAAAAACACGTACAAAGCCACGGGTTGTAAGTGGAAGCTACACGATAGCTGAACAGAGAAAGCAAAATGCACGAAGAAGCTGAGTAGTACGTGGGCTGGAGTTCAGGCAAGAAACACGAGCTGAATGGTGCACGAAAGAAGCAGAAAAGCCACGGGTTCTGATGCTTTGAGAATGAAGAACGTGCATGTGAAAAGTACCACGATGAAGAAACACTGAAGCTAATGTAGAAGAAAACTCGTTGAAGAACAACGTTGAACTGAGTAGAGGAGACGAGGGAGAGTAGGAGCTGCATGGGAGAAAAGGGAATAACATGAAAACAAAGTGAACAGTAGCTGAGCATGTGGAGTTTAAAGGAAGCAATGTGGATGATTATATTCACAATGGGGCCCACTCTCATACACACATCCATGTAACTCCAAGCATAATACACACGAAAATAAAAGTCTGGGGCACGTGACTTTTAAATGAAAATCTGGAGGCTTCATTCTGTCACGCTTCCTTCATTCACTGGACCCCTTCATTCATACCCTTATCCATTCGCACAATCCATTCCATTCACGCCTCCAAATTTTCGGAAACCCTCGCCTATTTATTCATACTCCCTTCCATCACGCCTCGAGCATTCATTCTGCGGCATACATTCTACATCCTTCACCCATTCCATTCCATCTTCCATCCATCCACCATTCAATGAAGCTCTAATCCATCTTGAGGCTAGCTAGGAGGAAGATCCTTGGTGCAAGCTTGAATCCATAGATGAACATAGAATTTTTGGCTAAGGATTTCTTTAGTTTCCTACACTTTTTCTCTTTCATATATCATCTTGGTTAAGTTATATTTGATAGGGAATTTGTGTAATTATAATTAGTGGCTAGTTAGACACTAATTAGGAAGTCTTTTTGTTTGATTAATTGATTGAATCAAATTCTGAATTTTTCATTATTCTCTAATTTCCCATGTGTGCCTCGAAGGTGTTCGATGAAATACATGAATGAAATTATGTGTTTGAAAGTTAAATTCAAGAATTCCTTAATATTTAGTTGGTTAATTAAACATTTAGGATGATGATTCAGAGGCTAATTAATCAGTTAATCAATCAAATTAGGTGTTCATTGATCTTAAAGACAAGATTTAATAATTTAATGCGGGATTGAGGTTTCAATTTAACATTAGATCATTAATCTCTTGAATCTTGAGTGGTAACCCAAGATAATTTGTTATGAACACAATTAGGAACTCTTAGGCCAGAATCAATTACAATTGGATTAGGATAAGGATAGTGGATACCAAGGGATGATTCCAAAGCTAGTCACAAGACCATCCTTTACCCATAATTCATACAATTATGTAGAATTTAGGAATTTTATTTCAATTTCATTTTACTTAGTTAATTAAATCAAAAACCCCCCTTAGTTTAAAAATTTTTAGAGTCTTTTAACATTTGAAAAACTCAATTAAACATTGAACTCCAATTCCAAGGGAGATGACCTAGGTTGTGTGTAACAGCCAAGAAAAAGAAAAGAAAAAGAAAATAGAAAAGAAATGAGAAAAGGAAAGGAAAAGAGAAGCTGGAAAATTTTCGAAGAGCTGTGAATTTTCTAAGTCTTCTCGCCATAGCGAGATATGGAATCGCCATAGCGAGAATGCCTCTTCGCCGTAGCGAATATGTTCCTAGCTATAGTGAGTGCGGCATTCCATATAGAGACCAGTGAGTTGCTCGCCGTAGCGAAATTGTTCCTAGCTATAGCGAGTATGGCATTCCATATAGAGACCAGGGAGTTGCTCGCCATAGCGGCGCCATAGCGAAGGCAGAGGTCTGGAACAGACACGAGCTTGCCGTAGCGAGGTCACTAACTCGCTATAGCGAGAGCGGTCCAGAAAAGCGAGAAAAAGAGAATTCGACTTTTTAAAAGCTTCCAAATCTCTTCTTTCTTCTTCTAACCGACTCTAACTCGTCTTAGGAGAGAGAAAAGGGCGGAGGAGAGAGTGAGAAGCTGAAGAGAAGAGGAAAGCACAAGAAAGGTATGAATTTTCATAGCTTCCTCTTAGTAAGTTGCCCTTCTCCCCTTTTCCCCTCTTTCCTACGGTTTCAATGGTCGAAAATGGCTAGGTCTTGAGTCTGGTTCAGAGGAGAGAGAGTGGGAAACCATTCTTGAGAGAGATTAGAAGTAGATAGTCTTCTCTTTCTTGCTTTTCCCCTTTCTTAAGAGTTGAGAAAAGAGAGGGATAGCTCATGGGCCTTAGAGTGAGGAAAGACCTAGAGTGAGAAGCTCAGTAGAGCCAATTAGAAGAGATCCCTAGCTTAAGAATTGAGTATAAGGTATTAATTCCATGCTTTTGTGTGGTTAGGCTCAAGAGAAACTCTCCCATCTAGAAGTTGTTGTGAAACCAACAAGGGAGGAGACCATTGACAGAGCAAGTAGTAGATAGTCGACAAAGGTAGTTCTCTCCACTTTCTCTCATGCATAATTGTGTGTTTACATTGTCTTGCTTGTGTGTACGAATGATATGAGCTATGAGAAGTGTGTTAGCATGATTATATGTATGATTGAGATGACGTTTTAAATGATTGTTTGGTTTGCTTGAGGAAATGGAAAAGCCAATAACCCTATAGCCGAGGTGAGGATGAGCCGAAGCCCTAAGTTGGTTGAGCCATGTCTCCCAAAATGAGGTTGACTCCCAAAGAGTAAGGGTGAGTCTAAGTACCTCTAAAGTATGGGAAGGCAAATCCAAAAGCCATAAGGGAAGGGGTGAGGCCGATCCAAGTACTCAACGAACTCTTGAATGTTATCCATGGCCATTTCACATGTTTTAAATGTTTTTCAGCATGTTTTATATGCTAACATGCCATACATGCATAATGAGACTTGTTGCATGCAATATATGTATGTTTGAATGAGAGTTGAACTACTGAGATTCTCCGAATCTCACCCTCCCTCTCCACCATCCAACCATGCCAGGTGGACCGAGTGAGATTAGAGATGGGAGCAACCACCACCAAGCATGAGGCTAGGGATAAAGATGAAGAAGAATGTAAAGTTTTGTAATACATTGTACATGAGCTATGAGATGTAAATGTTGTATATGATGTAACATTTATAAATGTTGTAAGACCATGTATGAATGATGTATGTATGAGAATGAGGGTTATGATGAATGAGAAAGTAGATTTTGATATGAAATGCTCATGATAGCCTAGTACATATGGGTGCATAAGTGGGCATGGGGTAGTGAGTTTCCCCAATCTGAGTTATTAGACACTTGAGACATGATTGATAGCTCCTAAAGATGCTTTCTCATGTGCTCAAGGGGTCATAGAAGTAGAAAAACTAGGATTGGACCCTATGAGCCCCACTTTTGGCCAAGAAAGGGCCTTTTGCACATGATGTCATAGAATAGCCATATGACCTCTTCTAGCTATGAGATTTGACATGTAGCTAGATTATGTTTAGAGCTTTCTGGGAAGCTAGAGTTCATGTCATTTAGAGGTCTATAGCATTTTCTATGAGCATTCAAAGTTGACATCAGAAATTCGGATTTCAGAAAATCACTGTTCATTTGGTCAGTTTTGAAATCATGTCATCCGAGGGGCAAACGTAGTCCAATGGCTACGAAATTTTATACACAGAAACTATATGGTCACAGTGACTTGTAGGAACTGGAAGCACCTCATTTAGAGGTCCAGAGAGGAAGTTATGCAATTTCGAAGTTCCTGCCCAGAATCAGACACCCAACCAGACCCGAGGTACTGTTTCATCGGTTTCCGGGAAATTGGCTAGGTGAACTGATCTGGAGATATTTTTCTCCTTAGCTAACATCCACATATTTCCATAGAGATAGAGTTTATGAGCATTGGATTTTTGTGGAATTAGTTAGACATTTTCAAAGTCCATATCAGTAAACTGTGACAGCAAAGAAGCCCCCTCTGACCAGTGAACTATTTCGATGTCAAACGCAGAATGAGTGAGAGATTGAGACTTCTAAGTATTTTTAACATGAATTAGACGTATCAAGCTTTCTAGAATGACCCAGATCGTGCAGATACGATTTTTCTGCATTTAGTTATGAATTTCCAAAGTTAGCCCAGAAAAGGAGCAAAATCTGCCCATAGCGAAAATGCATGTCTCCAATCCCTTTTTGCTTTCCACAAGTTTGAAGCATATAGTTGGGATTGAAATAAGTCTCAATAGTGCAATTGAGCATGAGGAAGCATAGAGAGAGCTCAACCGGTCCATGTTACTTCTAAGTGGAGCTCTACCCACACATAGTGCCATAGAGAGAGTAAGCATAAGGTAGAGAAAGTGTCTCCCTTATGAGTTCCGCACTGCCCATATGGGCTAGAGGACACGTTGGGCATGAGCTAGAGGTTAAGGTGTCACATTGTGCCATTAGTTACATATTTTACTAACCTAGTTTTATTTTGAGGGTTGTGCGACACAATCATCAAATTTGGCGTCGTTGCCGGAGAATTGGGTTCTCAATTGTTTGAGAAAGTTTTCTAGTGTTTTAGCTCTATTTTTGTTCTATTTTGATTTGATTTTTGTTCAGTTTTGAGTTTGGAATTGGGTAATTTCGGTATTCTGCGTCAAGTGCCCTGCTTGCTGCAATTTTTGTTTGAAGTGCCCAGAAATTTCTCAAACTTTGTTTTCCATGGTTTTTGGGTGTTTTGAGCAAAAATAATAGTAAAGCTATTTGGTGCATAATGTTTTGGCCAAATTCCATCGTTTGAGGTATTTTTCAATTTTTTTAGTATTTTTTTGAATTTTTTTTAGGAATTTTTCAATTTTTCTAGATTTAATTTCTTTATTTTTTTTTGTGAGTTTGTTTTATGTCATTAATCTCTGTTTAGGAGTGTTTTTGATAGTTAGGTAAGTCTTAGCTTCATTTGATTTTTATTTTCTTGAATTAGAATTAATTTTAGTTAAAATTTGTTAGTAAATTGTTTTTGTATTGAAATTAATTGAACTTCTCATTTTTCTTTGCATTAAATGGATCTATATTATTATTTTAATCAAGGTGTCTATGATTCTTGTGTAGAGCATAGGATTTCTCAGAAGTTGGATGACGTCATGACAATGGTTCAAGGCCTTCTTGAACAACAAAGACAAGAGCAACAAAGCCAACAATACCAACAAGTCCAGCAATCATGCTACCAACCACACCATCATTCCTATGAAGTTCACCCCAATTACCGCCATCATTATGAGCCATACCACAACTTCTATGTGCAAGAGTTAGAATATCATCCTGATAATTACCATGAGGGGTACATGCAACAAGAGGTCCAGAGGGAACCAATTGAGGAAGAGAGGATGATGCAGCTAATGGAAGCTTGTATTATTCAAAACCAACAATTGGAGCAAATGGTCCAATGGGGAACTGAATGGTTGCAACTCCAAGACCAGCAAATGGCAGATAACCTCATGAAGGATTCAAGATTTCAAATGAAATAATCGACTTCAAGTGCTATTGAATTGAATGAAGAGCAAATTAAAAGGGAATGTATAGAGGAGGAAGAGTCCTATTTATCGGGTAATATCCTTCCATCTTCTAATATTTTACAATTTATTGGAACTGATTCTAGTATACATGATAGCATTGTGATTCCTGATGCATATAATGTTGTTGATTCTGAATTGTATGATGATGATGTTGATGAGGAAATTGTTGTTGAATCTCCTGATTTGGTTAATTGTGGTAACTTATTGAGCAAAATTGACACATTTGTTGATGTTCATGATTTCTTGTGTACTGATGCACTTGGAATTTCTACTCCTAGCTATGATTCTAATGATGAATTCATGTCTGAATCTATTAATGATGAATCTATTGAGTCTAGGGTAGTAGATAAGTGTAGGGGTGACCTAGAATGTGATAATCATTCTGTACTTAGTCTGGAATTGGTTGATAAGCCTGTTGATGATGCATCTACTAAATTTAGAGACAGCATACCATCAGGACCATGTGACATAATTGATTTCAATGATTCTCTTGATTATGTGTGTGTTGAATCCGTTATATGTGATAGATGCTCACAGATTAATTCTTTCATTGAGACTAGTTAATCCCTCACATATTCTGATCAACATGATTCCTCACTAACCTGTGATGGTATGACTGATGAAACAATGAATGTAGCTTGTGATAAGAATATAGACATTGAAATTATTGAGTAGATTGTTGTTGATGAATCAGACTTTAATTTTAAATGCTTATGTGATGATATGCATAAATGTCCTGTATGTGTTGAGATTAATGAGTTTCTGAAGTCTGATAAGTCTGCTGAATCCATAGAGTCCTTTGTTTGCACTGAAATTGTCAATAAGACTAACTCTTCTGATCATACTAGTGTTGATGAGAGCATGCATAGTGCTAGTACTAATATTGAACATCTTATTAATCCTTGTGCTGTTATTGATACTACTGAGAGACTAGATTTAATTAATGATCATTGTTTAGAATATTATGAGCCTACTAATGTCTCTTGGGTCAGGAAAGATGCTATTTCTCTTATTGAGAGTCCGGAACAAATTCTTGAAGTTGGTGAGCTAATTCCCAACAATCAACAGACTCTCCTAATTGAGAAAAAGCAACTGTCAGACACTTTGAACTCAAAAGATTGTGAGAAGTTACAATTTGATTTTTTTGTAGATGCAATGACTCTTACTCACGGGAGTCCTATAGATTTTATTGGCTTTAGCAGATATTTAGCGAGTCCAGAGTCTAGTGTTCTTAAATTTGATTTTAAATTTTCTTTCTTTAGTTTTGATTGTCCTAATTTTGATTTTTCTTCCTTTCTTGCTTCTGCAAATTCTGAATATGACTTTCTGAGACTACTGATGGTTGAGAAAGTCCATGAGTCATCACTGCATGATCAATCAAAATGCTTTAAAGTAGTGAAACTTAAATTTGTTCAGCTAAGGAGGAATAAAGCAATTTTAATTCTTGTTTTTGATACTTATGATTAGTCAGTCTTTGATAGAGTTCTTTTTAGTTTAGGATTTAATTTTCTTTTCTTTTCTGCATTATAGTTTGTCTTTGTTTCTATTTTGTAGGTAATAAAAGGTTGCTAACCAACTACATGGGAATTTGAGCCTACCATTGGAATCTCCATTTTCAAGTTCATCCGGTTGTACACTCTCTTTTCACTCTCTTTATATTGTGTTGTTTATCTGTTGACTGGATTGTGTGCTGGCATTAAGGACAATGCAATATTTAAGTGTGGGGGGGGGGGGGCGGAGAGTCATTGATTCCATCCATCTTTTCCCTTATTTCCTTGTTTTGAAAAAAAAATTTGAATTTTTGAGAAATTTTTTTTGAAAAATAGCGTGATTCTTCTCAGTTTCCTTATGGAAGTTACAAGTTAAGATGATTATACCTTAGATTCACCTAGACATGATTAGTGATGGATATTGTGTTTTGATTTAAGTGAAGTGGCAATGAATTTGATTTCAATGAATTATTTGATAGCCATTAGCTAGTGAGGATTTGAGCCATAATTGTTCGATTCTAGTGTGTATTCACCTATCACTATTTTCACTCTAGAACTTGTCATGATTCTATGTTGAGACCACATTTGCATTTACATGCATGAAAATGATGAGGCATTCATTTCTTTTTTAACTAGATAGCCAAAAAGCCAAACCCTACATGCATCTTATCCATTGTTTAGCCACTTTGAACCTTGATTTTATTTTCTTGTTAGCCTATAGCCATTAAATATGTTTCCCACCTTGATTTAAGATGCCTTAGAGACTTTAAGGAGCATCACACCTGTTCAAGATAGATGAATGTGTGTCTTACATCCATTTAGGCCATGGTTATTAAAAGTTAAGGAAATTGTCTTGAGAAAAAAAATGCAAAGAAAAGAAGAGATAGAAAAAAAAGGAAGAAAAGCAAAAAAAAAAAAAAAAGAATAAAAAAAAGGGGAAGAGAAAAAGTAGTTGAAAATCAAAAAGAAAGAAGTCTTTTGAATTGAATTTTTAGTTGCTTACACTAGTAAAAATAAGGCCTTGAATGCACATTCTTCCCTATCCTAAACCTCCATTGATTGGTCTTAAGGTTCTAAGGCATCCATTTGTTTGTCGTTCCTTGAATGTCCATTCATTTCACTTCCTTAGCCCCATTACAACCCTAATTAAAGTCCTCTTGATTTGTGTATTGCATTTAGCATGGGTGGTGGAGACTTAGAAGCTTGACAAGCTTATGGTAGTGAACTTTTGATAGGTGAAGTTTGAGTGATGCATAACCCTTAAACACTTGAGAGTTGAGAGTAAACACTAATCCATGAGAGGGGCTATACATTTTAATTCATTCTTTTCAAATGAAATTGCCATAGAGCTTATTTCTTGATGCAAGTGGAGCTATCTTAGATTGTTGAAGTGTTAATAAGTTTTGATCATTCTCAATCTTGTAACTTTCTACACTTTCCTTTCCACTTTCATTTTTCCACTTGTCATTCCATTAGTCTTCCTTTGATTTTGAGCTTTGCCTAGGAGTGCAAAGGTTTAAGTGTGGGAGAATTTGATAACTATGATTTTTATACGTTTTAGTCCTCCTAACTTAGGCATTTTAATGATTAAATATGGTTTTAAGACTTCAATTAGATAAGATTTTATTTTAGTGGCCATCTTTTGCACTTTAGGAATTAAATTGCAAAATCTTGGATTTTTAATGCATAAATCTTTTCAAATGAATTTTGTGAATATTTCTATTTCATTCTCTCCATTCTTTTTTGTGCAGATTTTCAATGCAAAATTGAGCTTGAATGGAAATTAATTGAAGGAGAAATGAAGGCTTTATATGTACAATTTGAGAGGAAATTTTGCAAGAGAAGCTATGGTTCTTTGAACGTGGGAAGGATGCAAGAGGAATGAGCACTTGAACAAGGAGCTATTGGTTTATAAAGAGAGGGAAGCAAGTGTGAGAAACTCGAGCAAATGGATGAAGGAGCTCTGCTGAGGCAACTTACGTGTTAAGATAAGAAGCAGATGCATGTATGCAGAATCTTTATGTGGAAGCCACGAGCTGCAGCAAATACAAGAAGCCGTGAAGAAGAAGCTATAGGTTCTTAAAGTTGTGAGCCAACACGAGCAAGGAGCTGCAGAATGAAGGAAGAATAAACAAAGAAGTTGACGTGAAGGAGGCACTAAGACATTGAGCTGCAAGAAGGAGGCAAGGCCACAGTTTTAACGTTAGCGAGAAGAACAGTACCATGCAGCAACGTCCGGTTGTACGTAGGAGCAGCAGAAGGAAACAACGTGGAAATAAATGAAGAGACGCAAGAGTTGGGTGCTGGGATGGACAAAGAAGCTTGCATGAGCTGTAGTTTCAACGTGAAAAGCTGAGAATGAGGTGAAGAAGCTACTGCACGAGCTGAGAAATGAAGAAGCTACGTGGTATAAGAAGAAAAATACATGCAAAAACACGTACAAAGCCACGAGTTGTAAGTGGAAGCTACACGATAGCTGAATAGAGAAAGCAAAATGCACGAAGAAGATGAGCAGTATGTGGGCTGGAGTTCAGGCAAGAAACACGAGCTGAATGGTGCATGAAGAAGCAGAAAAGCCACGGGTTCTGATGCTTTGAGAATGAAAAACGTGCATGTGAACAGTACCACGATGAAGAAACGCTAAAGCTAATGTAGAAGAAAACTCGTGGAAGAACAATGCTGAACTGAGCAGAGGAGACGAAGGAGAGTAGGAGCTGCATGGGAGAAAAGGGAATAACGTGAAAACAAAGTGAACAGCAGCTGAGCACGTGGAGTTTAAAAGAAGCAACGTGGATGATTATATTCACAATGGGGCCCACTCTCACACACATCCATGCAGCTCCAAGCATAATACACACGAAAATGAAAGTCTGGGGCACGTGACTTTTAAATGAAAATCTGGAGGCTTTATTCTGTCATGCTTCCTTCATTCATTGGACCCCTTCATTCATACCCTTATCCATTCGCACAATCCATTCCATTCATGCCTCCAGATTTTCGGAAACCCTCACCTATTTATTCACACTCCCTTCCATCACGCCTCGAGTGTTCATTCCGTGGCATTCATTCTACATCCTTCACCCATTCCATTCCATCTTCCATCCATCCACCATTCAATGAAGCTCTAATCCATCTTGAGGCTAGCTAGGAGGAAGATCCTTGGTGCAAGCTTGAATCTATGGATGAACATAGAATTTTTGGCTAAGGATTTCTTTATTTTCCTACACTTTCTCTTTCATATATCATCTTGGTTAAGTTATATTTGATAGGGAATTTGTGTAATTATAATTAGTGGCTAGTTAGACACTAATTAGGAAGTCTTTTTGTTTGATTAATTGATTGAATCAAGTTTTGAATTTTTCATTATTCTCTAATTTCCCATGTGTGCCTCGAAGGTGTTCGATGAAATACATGAATGAAATTATGTGTTTGAAAGTTAAATTCGAGAACTCCTTAATGTTTAGTTAGTTAATTAAACATTTAGGATGATAATTCAGAGGTTAATTAATCAGTTAATCAATCAAATTAGGTGTTCATTGATCTTAAAGACAAGATTTAACAATTTAATGCTGGATTGAGGTTTCAATTTAACATTAGATCATTAATCTCTTGAATCTTGAGTGGTAACCCAAGATAATTTGTTATGAACACAATTAGGAACTCTTAGGCCAGAATTAATTACAATTGGATTAGGATAAGGATAGTGGATACCAAGGGATAATTCCAAAGCTAGTCACAAGACCATCCTTTACCCATAATTCATACAATTAGGTAGAATTTAGGAATTTTATTTCAATTTCATTTTACTTAGTTAATTAAATCAAAAACCCCCCTTAGTTTAAAAATTTTTAAAATCTTTTAACATTTGAATACTCAATTAAACATTGAACTCCAATTCCAAGGGAGATGACCTAGGTTGTGCCACTAGCTACATATTTTACTAACCTAGTTTTATTTTGAGGGTTGCGCGACAGACCTCTCAGGTAGCTCTCTCTTCTTTCTCTCATACATGAATGGATGTTTATCTTGTCTTTGAATGTGTGTATGTATGTTTTGAGTCATGAAAAATGTTTTAGCAAGTATCTAGAAGCCATGGTTCTATGATATTATGTTATGCATCCAAATGATACTTTGTGAACTTGCTTTGGTTTGCTTGAGTGTAGTGAAGCCAAAATCCCCCTAGCCATGGTGAGGATGAGTCAAGAACCCTAAAAAATAGTTGAAAAAAGCTAAAAGTCTCCCAAGAGGAAGGCTTAGTTAAAAGCCTTTTATGAAAATAGGTGAGGTAAGTCCAAAATACTTAAAAAGAATGGGTGAGGCTAGACCACTTGCTTAGCAAGCCTATATGTGTTTCTTATGACTTCTTGAATGCTAGAAATATTTCATGAATGATTACATGTTTCATGATAGTCATGCATGCATTTTTAGATATGGATTTGCATTCTTTATGTATAGTTGAAAGGAAGAAGAACAATTGGGATTCCTAGAATCTCACTCCTTCCTCCCTATTTTATTAACATGACTAGGTGGTCCAAGTGAGCCAAGGAATGGAAGCCACCAAGCCTAAAGGAAGGAGATTGACAACAAGTGTGTGATTTTGCCATTTTGTAGTCATATGAATGGCATATGATGTAATCTAATGTTGTATATGATGTATGAGTCCATGAACACTTGTAAATATATGGATATATTGTATATGTATGAGATTTGATGTTATATGAATCATGTAGCAATGTTTGGACATGGAATGACAAGATATGACTTAGAACTCTTGTGTATATCTTAGGGTGAGGGAGTGAATTTGTAAAATCTGGGTTCGTGCACCTTTGAGACATATTTAGTAGACCATTTGGGTGCTTTTTCACGTGCTTAAGTGGCCATGGATGTCTTAGAAGTAATTTTGGACCATTTGAGACCCATTGAAGACACAAAAAGAGCCATTTTATAACCTAATGTCAAGATCTCACCAAATGAATGAATTTGTCCATGAAATTTGGCATGCATATAGATCTCATCCAAAGCTTTTTGGAAAACTAAAGACTAGATTATTTAGAGCTTTGTGGCATTAATTATGATTTTTCAAAGTTTCCATTTTTCTACTATTCTAGTATAAGCACTGTTTATATGGTCAATTTCTTGTGTTGTGTCATTTGAGAGTCAAATGGTGTCCAATTCTTAAGAAATTTTACAAACATAAACTAGATGTGATAAGATTTCTATGGCCACTGAGATCACCCAATTGGACATTTGAGCAGGGAGATATGAAATTTTGAAATTCAATGATAGTACCAATAGTGATAGGCAACTTTGGTTACTATTCCATTGATTTTCAGTGGCTAGGTGTCCTTGTTGTGGTTTTTGACTTAGTTTTAACATAAAGTAGACATATAGCTTTTTAGAATGGTATAGTGGGATTGATTTCAATTTGTCTATAATTAGTTATGATTTTTCAAAATTCAGGACAGAAAACTGGACGATGAACCCGAGGCTACACTTGTGAAATTTATGTATATACTCTATTAGCTCAAGTTCTTGGCCACTTATTGCGATGGTTATGAGTTGTATTCATGTATTTAAATATGAGAATGAGATGGATAAGTTCACATGGTCCACAGGACACGAAATGAAAAATTTATATACAATATAACGCAATTTAATTGTATTTTTTTAATAGCTTTTCCTTGGGAACTTTATGGAATTCAAGGAAATGAGTCTAGTAATGAGGTGAGATGAGCTTAATGAATATGGTGTTACAAAAACCATTAAAATGAATTAAACAATTTCCTTGGCCCACCAAACTCAACATGGCCGAATGCATAGTGTTAGCTCTATAACTTGGAACTTTTTAAGATTCACTTGAAACTAAACCTAGATCATTATTCCTTGCATCATTAGACCTTTAAATGCATCAAATGGGGATTGAAAACATGATTACTTCATTCTTCATGCCTTGGCCAAAATGTAACACCATTTATTTCTTGCTCATTTCATAACATTCTCATGCTTTACAACATAGATTCCATGAAGGAAGTAAGAAAATCCATTAAAATAATATATTATTTGGCAATGCGTCATATATAGAAATTCCATTCATTGTCACGTGACCCGTGTGAGCTCATATAACATATTCTCATATTTAATTACATGAATACAACTCATTTGAATTATCAAAAAGTGGCCTACATCTTAAGGAACTTGAAGAGAATCATGAAACATGTATATTCATTTTCGGCTAGAATCGTCCTCATTTCTGTCACAATTTTGGAAAATCATAACTAATTTTAGAAATACTTAAATCATTCATTCTTAACCATTATGGAAATCTATACAAGTCTATTTTATGTTAAAAATATGTCCAAACCATAACATCCAACACAGAGGATGTTTGACATGCGAAATCGTCCAGAGGTTAGGTTGTCCATTGGTGCTATCATAGAATTCTGTAGCAAACTTAAAAAATATTCAATTAATTCTACAAAAATCAAATCCATAAAAATGGTACCAATATGGAAATTTATGGATGTTAGCTAGAGGTGAAAAATAACTTCAGACCATCTCAGGCACTCCCAGACCTTGAAATTTAATTAAACAGTAACTAAGGTCAGGTGGAGTTCCTGATACTAGATAGATTCTTTGAAAATTCATATCTCCCTCTCTAGACATCCAAATGATGTGATTCTAGTTGTTACAAGTCACTAGGAATGTCTAGTTTCTCTATATCAAATTTTGTGGTAATTGGACATCATTTGAGCCCTGTGTGATAGATTTCATTTTCGGACCAAGTGAATAGTGCATCAGACCAAAATCAAAAAATTTTTCAACTTTGAAAATTCATCAAATATTTTATAGACCTCCAAAAATTATATTCTTCAACTTCCCAAAAATCTCTCAATAATCTCTAATTGCATGCCAAATTTCATATCAAGAAGAGTTCATTTGGACAAAAAGTGACATAGGGTTTTTAATTGGTCAATTTTGGCTCCATATGGGATACCAAAATATCTAAATGGCTTTTCTTAGGTTTTGGCACCTCTTGGGCAAGTTTAAAAGCATAATTAAGACTTATGTGAGTTGCCCAAATGGTCCCAAACTCCATGCATCTCATTTTGGCCATCTCATCCACACTTATACATATTTCCATAATGTCATCCAAGAAGCTCATTTGCCAACACATGTTCAAATCACATTCTAATGGTCACCTAACATATTCTCTCATTCATATATGACATATTATCATAATTACATATGTTCATGACATCATGATACATATACATCCATGGATTACATCATTTGCCAATTGTATGGTTTCAAAGTAACAAAATTCACGCATTTTGTTGTCATCCTCTCATCCTCAAGGTGGATGGCTTCCATTACTTTGCTCTCTTGGTCCACCTAGCATGTTAGAACATTGGAGAGGAGGGGATGAGATTCAAAGAATCCCAATAGCTCATCTCCCATTCAATCATACAAAATGGATGCAAACAAGTCTCATAAATGCATGTATGGTCATGTTGACATGTGTAAACATTCAAGAGACATTTTCATCACTTGAGAAAGTCATACATAGCATACAAAAACTTGCCAAGCAACTAGATTGGCCTCACCTAATTTTTTGTGGATATTGGACTTGCCTCACCCATTCTTTAAGAGATTCTTAGACTCAATCATGCTCTTGAGAGCCCACTTTGCCTTTGGGAGACTCTTTATTTTGTCTCAACTAATCTTAAGGGTTTTTGGCTCATCCTCACCATAGCTAAGGGTTATTGGCCTCACCACACTCATGCAAACCCAAGCACATATCATAACATCATTTAGAAACATAATATGTCATTATGAAACCATGGCATACAAAATCATGCTAGCTTACTTTCATGGCTTGAAAATACACATACACACATTCTAAGACAAGCTAAGCACACATCCATGCATGAGAGAAGGTGGAGAGAGCCACCTTGTACATAATTACACACTTTTTCCCTTGAATCTCCCTTCCTTGCTTTGGCCACACACACACACAAAAGTGTAGGGAAGATTTCTCTTGGCCTAGATACAATTCATGGAAGCTAATTAGGTTTATGAACTCAATTCTAAGGCCACACACTCACTTAGACACTAGCTTAGTCTATAACTTCATTATGGTTCCATAATTGCACCTAATGAAGCAACACCTCTCAAATAAATTCTAGGCTCCATTATTTCCTTTCAAATATGATTCTTGACTCCTTTTAAACCTCTTGGAGTCATCACACAATCAAAACCAAGAGCCTAGCTACATGTTGCTCCTTTAGGTCATAATATGGAACATAAAGTACTAACTCACTTTCCATAGGTTCTAAATTTTTCCAAGGCCTCCCCTCATTTTCATTCATCTTATATGACTCAAGAATGGGCTTAGAAAAATTTAAAACTCTCCCAACTATACAAACCCCTTTAGGCCGAGGCTAGGAAAGAAATGGGGTTTCTTGGAGTTTGCTTTGTTTTCTCAAGGGATGATGCATGTGGGGAGCCTCTTAGGGATCTTAGGAGCTCATTTAAACTATTATTTAGGCCTAGGAATCATCATACAAAATCAAAATTTACAAGGTGCAATTGAAACCCTAGAAATTGCATCTTGAAATCTAATGAGTTTTTGTTAATTTCCTTTGCATATTCTTAAATTTCACACTCTTTTTCCTTAGATTCATCCTTGGTTCTGCCTAAAAATCAAGTCCTCTTAGGGTTTCTCATGGTAGGCGAAATGGAGGAGGAGAGGAACCAAAGGTAGCAACCATAGGAAGATAAATTACCTAGTTTTCTTGCTTTTTCTCACTTGAATCTTGCTTTCTCCAAGCTCCTCTCTTCAAATCCGAAAATTTCCCTTAATATCTCCCTTAAAACAGATTTGAAAACTTCATTTTAATCAAAGAAAACAAAGGAGAATGGAGGAGAGGAGGTTTGGATGGAAGAAAACATAGAAAACTACCAAGAATCCAGACCTTTTTCTTGATTTTTCTCTTCCTTTTCTTCCCCTTCTTGTGAGCCTAAGAGAGCAGATCATATTCTATATTTTGGGCAGAAATTTCGTGCTTAAGAAGATGGGAGAAGGAAGGAGAAGTGTGTGAGAGCTTCTAGAAACACACTTTTTCAAAAATTTCAATTTTATCCTTTTGTAATGGCAATTTTGTTTCGGCTTCGTTTTAGCTCCTTTTTAAGAACCATCTTTTCCATTATAAAATTTAGGTTCCCAATTTAATAAAATGACTTTGGAATCACTCAATTTGGAGCTAAAACCTTACTGAATGAACTAGTCAAAGTTTGGGTCAACTGATGCTGAAAAACATCCACCGGAGGGGATTTAACTATCTTGGGACTTCCCATGGTTTTCAAGGCTTCTGAGAACCCTGGGAAAATAAAAAATTTCATTTAAAAAGCCCTCATATATTTTTTTCCAAAAGTTGCACTTCTTTATGAAAATGCCATTACATTTTGTTAGTTTTTTGTAAGAAATTGTTTCTTCATTCTAGCTCCATTTTTCTTTTCGTCTGAGCCTGGGATTCTCTAACTACATCTCGAGGGACTTTCTTTTGTATTCAGTGAATTTCATTCGTTGATGGAGAAACCGTACATTACGTTTCTTACATTTTTTTTCGTTTTCAAAAAATCAGATGTTACACAAAACATGCCCTAGATTAGTCTACATGGCATTTCTTTAAGATTCAATAAAAACTAATTATATATTTGAAATCCTTGCATGCTAAAACCCCTAAATCCATCAACATTATATAAAGAAAACTTTAGTCCTCTAGATTCTCTCTTTAGGAAAAACCATATAGGGGTTTAGAATGGAAAATTTTTCAAGTGTTTTGCACAAAAACTTATCTCAATGTAAAAAACTCTTTGTGTAGATTAATTTTTACTAATTGAAATTTTGAAAGGAGAACTTTTTCATGTGAGGTCAGATCCAATCTTTAACTATCCATGAAAATAAAACTACCATTAGATAATCTTCAGAGAGTAGATTAAGTTTCCTAACTGGCATGAGGTGTGTAACACCATAATTTCTATCTCATTTCTATCACATTGACATGCTTATATGATACATTCCATGAGGGGAAGTAAGAAAATCTATTAAAATAAAGCATTTCTTTGCATTGCGTCGTATATAAAAATTCCATTCAGTGCCACGTGGATCATGTGAACTCATATAACACATTCCCATATTTAATTGCATGAATACAACTCATTTGCATCATAAAATGTGGCCTACAACTCATAGAATTCAAAGGAAAGCACAAAATACTCATGTATATTTTTGGCTAGAATTTGGCTCTTTTCTGACTAAATTTTAAAAATTCATAACTAATTCTAGAAAAATCAAAATCATGCATTCTTAGCTATTCTTGAAAGCTACGGATGTCTAATACATACTAAAAATATGTCCAGACCATAATATTCAACACACAGGATGTTTGACATGCAAAATAGTCCAGAGATCAAACTACCAACTGATACTGTTATAGATTTATGTAGCAAACTTTAAAAATATCCAATTAATTTCATAAAAATCTAATCTATACAAATGATACCAATATGGAAATCTATGAATGTTAGCTAGAGGAAAAAAATAAATCCAAACCAACTCAAGCACGCCTAGATCTCGAAATTCAATAGAACAATAAATGAGGTCAGGTGAAGCGCCTGATACTGGACAGAATCTTTAAAAATTCATATCTCCCTCTTTAGACCTCTAAATGAGGTGCTTTCACAAGTCACCGGAAATATCTAGTTTCTCTATATAAAATTTCATGGTAATTAGACATCATTTGAGCCCGAAGTGATAGATTTCATTTTCGGACCAGTATGAACAGTGACATGATCAAAACCAGAAAATTTCTCAACTTTGAAAATTCATCAAATATTCTGTAGACCTCTAAAAATTATGTTCTTTAGTTTCACAAAAAGCTCTCAACAAGCTTTAATTGCGTGCCAAATCTTAGAGTAAGAAGAGCTCATTTAGCTAAAAAGTAATATAGGATTCTATTATGGTCAAATTTGGCTCCATATGGAATACCAAATGGCTTTCCTTGGAGTTTGGCACCTCTTGGGCAAGTCTAAAAGCATAATTAGGAATTGTGTAGGCTGCCCAAATAGTCCCAAACTCCATGCATCTCATTTTGCCATTTCATCCATACATTTGCACACTTACATCAACTTTTCAAGAAATATAACTTGGCATTACATACTCAATTTACATTCTAGCATTCACACATTATATTCTTTCATTTATATATCACATATTATCATGATTACACATGTTTAAGAGGTTATAGACCATATAGGATTATATCATTTGACATATCTATGGTCTTAAAGAACTAAAAACTTTGCATTTTGTTGTCATCCTCTCATCCTCAAGGTGGTTGGCTTCTATTACCTTGTCCAGTTGGTCCACCTAGCATATTAGATCATTGGAGAGGAAGGAATGAGATTCAAAGAATCTCAATAGCTCATTTCCCATTCAATCATACATAATGGATACAAATAAGTCTCATAAATGCATGTATGGTCATGTTGACATGTGCAAACATTCAAGAAGCATTTTCATCATTTAAGATTGTCATATATAGCATACAAAGGCTTGCCAAGTAAGTGGATTAGCCTCACCCAATTTCTTGTGAATATTAGACATGCCTCACCCATTCTTTAAGAGATTCTTGGACTCAACCATACTCTTGGGAGACCATCTTGCTTTTGGGAGACTCTTTACTTTGTCTCAACCAATCTCAAGGGTTCTTGGTCTCACCACACTTAAGTAAATCCAAGCACACGTCAAAAACATCATATAAGAGCATATTGTAACATCATGGCACCATGGAATTAAAGTCATGTTAGATTACTTTTCATGGCTTAAAAATACACATACATACATTTAAGACAAGCTAAGCACACATCCATGCATGAGAGAAGGTGGAGAGAGCTACCTTCGATACAATCACACACTTTTTCCCTTGAATCTCCCTTCCTTGCTTCGGCCACACACACACAAAAGTGTGGAAAAGATTTCTCTTAGCCTAGACACAATTTATGGAAGCCAATTAGGTTCATGAAATTAATTCTAAGGCTACACAACTTTCTTAGATACTAGCTTGACTTATAAACCTCATTATGGTTCCATAAATGCACCTAATGAAGCAACAACCCTCAAATAAATTCTAGGCTCCATTATTTCCTTTCAAATATGATTCTTGACTCCTTTTAAGCCTCTTTGACTCATCACACAATTAAGACAAAGAGCTTAACTATATGTTGCTTCTTTAGGTCATAATATGGAACCTGAAGCACTAACTCACTTTCTATGAGTTCTAAATTTTTCCCAAGGCTTCCCTTCATTTTCATTCATCATATATGACTCAAGAATGGGCTTAGAAAAATTTAAAACTCTCCCTAGCTACCATTTCCTTGCTTGGTTGAGACTATGGAGTTTATTGGCCTTCATGGAGCTTTCTTTGTTTTCTCAAGGGAAGAAGCATATGGGGAGCCTCTTAGGGATATTGGGAGCTCATTTAAACTCTTATTTAGACCTAGGAATAATCATACAAAATCAGATTTTACAAGGTGCACTTGAAACCCTAAAATTTGCATCTTGAAATTTAATGATTTTTTGTTAATTCTCTTTGTATATTTTTAATCTCTACACCTTTTTTCCTTAGAATCACCCTTGGTTCTACCTAAAAATCAACTCCTCTAAAGTCTTCTCAAGTGGGGTAAAATGGTGGAGAAGGAGAGCAAATGGTAGCAACCACGGAAGAAGAAAATACCTTATTTTCATGGCTTTTTTGATGGGAAATCAAAGGAGTGGCCCAATCTTCACGGCGTAGGTTAAGTAAAAGGATGGTTCGAGCCTGATAGAAGCAAGTGGCCAACAAACGTTAGAGGAATGTTGACCTGCGACTTAGACTACACGCCTAACCACGAACACGATGAACCAACCCACATAACGATGCACCCAAGTCGAAGCACGAATTGGGCACTTTTGTGAACTTGAATCACCAACCTAAGGATAAGTTAAGAAAACAAAGGCTTTACAAAAGCAAGGGAAAGATAACTCTCACAATTTGGAGAAAACACTCAGAAAAATTTTATTACATCAATTATTATCTTCAAATTCAATACAAAGGTGGCTTATTTATAGGCAAAGGAAATCCAAAACTTGAATACTAAGCAAACCCTAAAAGTAAGACTTAAGAAACTTCTTAAAACATAATTCCCAAGGGTGCGCACTGTTCATCCAAAAAATAGAAAGAAAATAACCTAAATAAATGGAAACAAATCAGCCCTAAAAGAAATGGAAACAAATAATTATGAAATAATAAGGAAATAAAACTTTCTAAAAACTTAATTGACCTCATGGCCTTATTCAAATCACTAAAATAGAAACTAATTAATACTAATGGGTTGGACATCTTGCATTTGAAGTACTATTCACATCCTCTAGCTTCAATGGGCTCTTTAAGGATCAACTTGGGCTTGAATAAGCATGATTAAGGCTCCATTTGCTTCCTCAATGCATGCACTAATATTATGGGCTTCTAATTCAACAAATTGAAATCCAATTGCTCTTTGTAGACTATTAACTCTTCCTCTTATCATTGGGTCATCTATCACTAAGTCCTTTTGCACACGAGCATCCTTCCCCATATGAGTCTAGTTTATATCATCCTCCCCCTCTTGAAAAGGAGTCGTCCTCGACTCTTCAAAGTCTACACCAAAATAAGGGGAAAGGTTAGAAACATTAAAAGTAGCACTTACACCATACTCACCTGGTAAATCTATCTTGTAGGCATTATCATTAATTCTCTCTAGCACCCGGAAAGGCCCATCTTCGTGAGGCATAAGTTTAGACTTTCTTTTGTTAGGAAACCTCTCTTTTCTAAGGTGCAACCAAACTAAATCTCTTAGTTCAAAGACAACCCTCTTTCGCCCCTTATTAGCACGTTCTACATATTGTTGAGTTATCCTCTCAATGTTTTGTTTTGCTTTCTCATAGATTTGCTTAACAAACTCAGCACGTTTCTGTCCATCCATATTGATTCTTTCTTGCAAAGGTAAAGGAACTAAGTCAATGGGTGCAAGAGGATTAAAACCATATACAATCTCAAATGGTGAATATTTAGTAGTGGAATGAACAATCCTATTGTATGTAAACTCGACATGTGGTAGACACTCCTCCCAATTCTTCAAGTTCTTTTTAATCACAGTTCGTAACAAGGAAGATAATGTCCTATTAACAACTTTAGTTTGTCCATCAGTGTGTGGATGACAAGTAGTAGAGAATAGCAATTTAGTTCCAAGCTTGCTCCACAAAGTCTTCTAAAAATAGCTTAGAAACGTAGCATCACGATATGACACTATAGTCCTCGAAATCCCATGAAGCCTCACAACTTCCTGAAAGAACAAATTAGCAATATTAGAAGCATCATCAACCTTATGACATGCAATGAAGTGTGCCATTTTAGAAAACCTGTCCACCACAACAAAAATAGAGTCCCTCCCCCTCTTAGACCTAGGTAATCCTATAATAAAATCCATGGAAACATCTTCCCAAGGTACACTAAGAATAGGGAGGGGAGTATATAGTCCATGGGGATTTAATTTAGATTTTGCTTTGTGACATACAATGCATCTCCCCACAAGCTTTTGAACATCCCTACACATCTTAGGCCAATAAAAATGCTCATTCAAAACATCAAAGGTTTTAACAATGCCAAAGTGTCTCATTAAACCTCTTGAATATGC
Organism: Erythrophleum ivorense; assembly: GCA_026724425.1. NCBI lineage: Eukaryota > Viridiplantae > Streptophyta > Magnoliopsida > Fabales > Fabaceae > Erythrophleum > Erythrophleum ivorense. The sequence goes on along the minus strand of JAIUCV010000380.1, from coordinate 759,382 downwards.
TTCCTTCATTAATAACATGTGCATAGAACAATTAGGAATGCAAAGCTTATCAACACGAAACAAGAATCCTTGATGCAAGTAAAATTTGTCCCAACCAACTCTAGGCTTGCAATAGTTAAAAGCTTCACCAAAATCAACATCATTAGTATATAATTCCTTAATGAACTCAAAACCAAGAACCTTAGAGTCTAACATGGAAAGAAGAACATACCTACGTGAAAGTGCATCAGCAATAATATTTTCCTTACCTTTCTTATGCTTAATCACATATGAAAAAGATTCAATGAATTCAACCCAACTAGCATGTCTTTGATTCAATTTGTTTTGGCTCTTAATATGTTTTAGAGCCTTATAGTCAGAATGTACGACAAATTCCTCAGGCCACAAATAATGTTGCCAAGTTTCCAACACTCTAACTAAAGCATATAGCTCCTTATCATATGTAGGATAATTAAGAGTAGGACCACTTAGCTTTTCACTAAAATATGCAATGGGCTTACCTTCTTGCATGAGTACACCTCCTATGCCAATTCCACTAGCATCATATTCAACCTCAAAAATCTTACCAAAATCTGGAAGGACTAATAAAGGTGCATGTATGAGCCTCTCCTTGATGGTTTGGAAGGCTTTCTCTTGAGCTTCTCCCTACTTGAATGGAACATTCTTCTTTGTCAACTCATTCAAAGGGTTGCCAGCGAGCTGAAGTCCCTCACAAATCTCCTATAAAAGCTTGCAAGTCCATGGAAGCTCCTCACTTGTCTCATGGTGGTAGGGGTTGGCCAATCTTGAATAGCTTTGATTTTCTCTTCATCAACCTCAACCCCCTTAGCACTCACAACAAAACCAAGAAAAACAACTTTATTAGTGTAGAAATCACACTTATTCAAATTGCCAAACAATCTTTCTTTTCTTAGAACCTCTAGGATTTGTCTCAAGTGATCTACATGCTCATGCAAAGTCCTACTATACAAAAGGATATCATCAAAGTAAACTACCACAAATTTACCTATGAATGCATGCAAGACATGATTCATCAGCCTCATAAATGTGCTAGGTGCATTAGTGAGACCAAAAGGCATAACTAACTATTCATAAAGTCCATGTTTAGTCTTAAATGCAGTTTTCCATTCATCTCCTTCGTTCATCCTAATTTGATGGTAGCCACTTTTTAAATCAATTTTAGAGAAGATGGTGGAGCCATTTAATTCATCAAGCATATCATCTAACCTAGGGATAGGATGATGATATCTTACCGTTATATTATTGATGGCTCGACAATCAATACACATTCTCCATGTGCCATCCTTCTTAGGCACAAGTAACACTGGTACTGCACATGGGCTAAGGCTCTCCCTCACATATCCCTTTTCCAGCAGCTCTTGCACTTGTCTTTAAATCTCCTTAGTCTCTTCAGGATTAGCTCGGTAAGCTGGTTGGTCGGGCAAAGGTGCTCCAGGTATAAAATCAATTTGATGTTCTATCCCTCTAATTGGTGGCAACCCAGGTGGTACCTCTTTGGGAAAGACATCTTCATATTCCTACAAAAGAGACACAACAACACTAGGCAAAGTAGAGGTTAAGTCGTTAGTATTCAATATAGCCTCTTTATAGATAACTACTAGAAGGTTTTGTTGAGAAAACAAAGCTTTTTTGATCTCACTCTTTCTTACCACTAACAAACCTTTCTCTCTTTCTCCCTCTTTCTCTCTCTTACCTTTAGCTCTTTCTCCTTTTCCTCTCTCCTCTCTTAGCTTACCCTCTTTTCTTTTCTCTATTTCACTCTCCTCTTTTTCAGACACTTTTACACACTCACTTTCTCTTTTCTCCTTTCTCTTGATTTAATCTTCTAACACTTGCTTTGGTGACATAGGAAGGAGGGTTATAGGTTCCCCTTTAAGTACAAAAGAATAATGGTTTAGAAAACCATCATGTGTAACACGTCTATCATACTGCCAAGGCCTACCTAACAAAATATGGCATGCTTTCATTGGTATAACATCACAAAGCACTTCATCCCTATACTTGCCAATTGAAAACATCACCTTAACTTGCTTGGATACCCTCAATTCTCCACATTCATTGAGCCATTAGAGTTTGTAAGGCCATTGATGCTTAAAAGTAGACAACTTCAACTTCTCCACTAGCTCGGTGCTTGCCACGTTGCAGCATGTAACATCTGGTTCCCTGAAAACCAGAGGAAACGTGAGAAACATAACGTACCGTTTCTTCGTTAACGAACGAAACTTACCGGATACAAAAGGAAGTCCCCCAAGATGATGGAGTTAAGGTCCCAAAAAATTTGGAAAGCATTCTAAACTCCAAAATATGAGAATCCTAGGCTCAGACGAAAAGAAAAATAGAGCTAGAATGAAGAAACAATTTCTCACGAAAAGCCTACGAAACATAATGGCATTTTCGTAATTTTGAGTAATTTTTAGAATTCACATAGGAGAGCTTTTTAAATGAAAGTTTTGAGTTCTCCAGGGTTCTCAGAGGCCCTAAAAACCATGGGAAGCCCGGGGACAGTTAAATCTCCTCTGGTGGACGTTTTCCAACGTCGGTGTGCCCGAACTTTGACGAATCCGTTCGGGAAGGTTTTAGCTCCAATTTGAGTGATTCCAAAGGCATTTTACTTAATTGAGGACCTAAATTTTGTAATGGAAAAGACGGTTCTCAAAAAGGAGCTAAAACGAAGTAGGAACAAAAATGCAAAGTATGAAGGGCAAAATGGGAATTTTTGAAAAAGTCCTTTTACCATAGCTATATATAGGTGGTGCCTCACACTTGCCCTCATTTCACTTCAGATTTTCCAGCCCTAAATCAGAAGAAGAACCCTAAGGGAGAGGAGCCCAAGAGAGGAAGAAGAAGGAGGAAGAAAGCCAAGCTTAAGGTATGTTTTCATGGTAATTTTCCTTGCTTTTCTCCACCTCCACCACCTCTCCTCCATTCTCCTTTCTTTCCTTGGATTAAAATGAGGTTTATAAATCTGATTCAAGGGAGATATTCAAGGGAAAGTTCGGATTTGAAGAGAGGAGCTTGGAGAAATCAAGATTCAAGCCAAACTAAGCAAGGAAACAAGGTAAAAATGCATCCTATGGTTGATACCTTTAACCCCACTTCTTCTCCATTTCGACCTAGACCAAGAACCCTAGGAGGATCTGATTTCCAAGCCCAACCAAGCATGATTCTTAGGTATTTGATGGAGAGGAATAAGAATATGCAAAGAAAACAACAAAATAACCATTAGATTTCAAGATGCAAAACCTAGGGTTTTAAGTGCACCTTCCAATTTCTGAAATTGTATGATGATTCCTAGGTCTAAGTAAGAGTTTAAATGAGTTCTTAAGACACTTAAGATACTCCCCACAAGCTTCCTCCTTCAAGAAAACGAAGACAACTCCAAGAAGCCCAATGGAAGGCATATTCTCAGCCTAGGCTAGTTTGTGTAGGTGGGGGGAGTTTTAAATTTTTCTAAGGCCATCCTTGAGTCATATTTGATGAATGAAGATGAAGGGAAGCCTTGGAAAAATTTTAGAACTCATGGAAAGTGATTTGGTGCCTTAGGTTCCATTTATGACCTAAAGAGGCAATATGATGTTAGGCTCTTTGTTTTAATTGTATGATGACTCCAAGGGGCTTAAAAGGAGTCAAGAATCATATTTGAGAGGAAATAATGGAGCCTAGAAATTGTTTAAGGAGTGTTGCTTCATTAGGTGCATTTATGGACCATAATGGAGCCTATAGAGCAATCTAGTATCTAAGCAAGTTGTATGACCTTAGAGTTTGTTTTATGAACCTAATTGGCTCCCATAAATAGTATCTAGGCCAAGAGAAACCATCTCCACCAAATTGTGGGTGTGTGGCCGAAAGAGGAGGCTTGAAAACTAAGGAAAAAATGTGTGAAATTGTGCAAGGTAGCTCTCTCCATCTTCTCTCATGCATGGATGTGTGTTTAGCTTGTTTTAGAATGTGTGTATATATAATTTCAAGCTATGAAAAGTATGCTAGCATTCCTTTATATGCTATGATCTTTAATGCCATGTTATGTTTTCTAATAGTGCATGATGTTTGTATGAGTTTGCTTGAGTGTGGAGAGGCCAAGAACTCTTCCCTTTGGTGAGGATGAGCCAATAACCCTCGAGCTTGGTTGAGACAAAGCAAAGAGTCTCCCAAAAGTAAAGTGGGCTCCCAAGAGTATGGTTGAGTCCAAAGTGCTCAAGAATGGGTGAGGCAAGTCTAAAATCCATGAGGAGAAGTGTGAGGCTAATCCAAACACTTGGTGAGCTCTTGAATGATTTGTATGAGTTGTTCACATGCCAAGTTTGCTTTAAAATGTCCATGGCTTTTATTTCCTCTATGCATGCATTTGTAAAGCTTGTTTTGCACATATTATGTGTGATTGAATGGGAGATGAGTAATTGGGATTCTTTGAATCTCATCCCCTCCTCTCCAATGATCTAACATGCTAGGTGGACCAAGTACTTATGGTGAAGGGAGCCAACAGCCATGAAGAGCAAGGATTGACAAGCCTATGTGTTATTTTAGCCAGTTTAGAACCATAATGATAGTTCATAGTGTATATGATGTTGTATATGTACCATAAACCTTGAGACATGTGTAAATATACTATTATGTGATGTTTAGATGTATGAAAATTATATATGACCTATAGCACTTATTTTGAGTATGGAAGGCCAAGGTGTGCAATATGGGATTTTGATGAATGTATGCATAAGTGTGGGTTGAATGGCCAAAATGAGAAGCCTGAGGTTTGGGACCATTTGGGTAGTTTACACAAGTCTCAAATGTGCTTTTAGACTTGCCCAAAAGGTGCCACAACCAAGGAAATGCTATTTGGCAAATTTGGTACCCCATATGGAGCCAAATTTGACCATAATTGAACCCTATGTTGCTTTTTAGACAAATGAGTTAGCCTTGCCCTGAAAATTGGCATGAAATTAGGTCTCATTAAGAGATTTTTGGGAAGCTAAAGATCATAATTTTCGGAGACCTAGAGAATATTTGATGAATTTTCAAAGTTGGGATTTTTCATGGATTCTGGTATGGGTACTGTTCATACTGGCAGTTTTGAATTCTGTGTCACCTGATGGTCAAATGGTGTTCAATGCTTATGAAACTTTATTTACATATACTAGAGGTCATAAGCTTTCTGTGGCCACCGAGATCACCTCATTTGGAGGCCTGAGCAGTGAGTTATGCATATTTGAAGTTAACTGTCAGTATTAGTAGCGCCCCATAAGTCTGGTTACTGTTCCATAGGTTCCTGCTGACTAAACGTATCTGTTTCATTATGAAATTATTTTTAATATCAAGTTAACATTTGTAGCTTTCTAGAATGACCGAATTTGTGTGATTTCGATTTTTATAGAATTAGTTATGAATTTCAGAAGTTTGTATCAGTAAACTGAACAACAGCCCAGGCAGCCAGCGACTCTGTAGCTTCTTGGATGTCAAACGTCCTGTGTGATGACTTTTATGACCTGGACGTATTTTTAGTGTGAAGTATACATCCTAAGGTTTCCATAATGACCAAGATTTCATGTTTTTTATTTTTCTAGATTTAGTTATGATTTTCCAAAATTTGTGACAGAAAAGAGGAAATCCTGGCCGAAAATGCAAACACGGATTTCATATGCTCCTTTGCTTTCCACGAGTTGTAGGCCAAATTTGATTATGGAAATGAGTTATATTCATGTGTTTAAGTATGAGAAAGTGATAGATGCTTTCATATGGCCTACGGGACTCCGAAAGAAAAATTTTACCTGTAGAGATTCATAACTCCCTATGCCACTATATTGTTTCCATAGAACAAACATAAGATGAGGAATGTGAATTATATGAATTAAGTCCTAGAAGTATGGTGTTACACAGCAACTTCCTCCATCTATAATCACACCACATATCTTTCCTTAGATTTGGCAACGAGTATGGAACAAGTTCTCTCTTTGCTCATCTTCGTTCGCCATCATCTGGGCGCTAAGGGCTCTCCTAGTTACAAGGAGTTTTCCTTCTTCTGCATACTCTTCATCATTGCTCTCCATGGCTTCCTCATGCTCATGGTCATGTCTACGTGCCATTTGAACCTGTCTTTGGTTAGTTTGAGTAGTCCTCTAACTAGAACTACTACCTTCCAGTCAATCTAGGCATTCATAGACCCTCTAGCTTCTTATCAAGCATCTTCTCAAAATGGCTCACAACTACTTGCATTTGCAATGGTGCTAACTCAAGTGGATTGTTCTTTGATTCATTGCTTTCACGAGCAACTCCTTTTTCTTGGTTATCTGCCATGTTAGGGGAAAAGAAACAAGAAACAAAGTATATTGGACCTCACAATCACACCTTTACGTGTTTCACTCAAATAAGAGATGACATTCCCACTCGTGTTTTCTCTTTCTTATTGGCTTTTTCTGCAATGATCTTACCCACTCTTGCCTTTTACCTCTCAATATCAAACCTCAAGCTCTTATGTTACCTAAGACCTCGTCAAGTGATCAAAGACTGCCAATTCTCGGTTCACCAAGGTATGTGCTGGTGGATGGTATAAAAAGTCGTGTTTGGCGCATACAAGTCATAAGTAAGGTTAGGGTTTGGTTAGGCTAGGGTTCCAATACGAAAAAGGAAAGATTTAACCACCTAGCAATGCAAGATCAAGTTTAAAATGCCAAAGAGCCAATTACAGTGATTCTAAAAACCCAAGATATGAGAAATCAACGGAGGATTGGATTAGGAAAGTTCAAATCAAAGGAATAGGAAATAAGTTGAAGTCACAATAGGAAAGTCCACAACACAAGATAAAAGGAAACAATATAAGAATAGGAACATGGATCACAAAAATTAAGAAATAAATGGAAGAGGAAACAATACGGATCACAAATGAAAGAAATCTGATCACAATTTTTTTTCTTTTTCATTTTTTTTGGCTAACCCTTTTTTTTGCCTTTATTTTCTATTCCTTTTCTTTTTTATTGGCCTCTTTTTCTTTTTTTTTGATCAGATGAAAGAGAATCACAAGATCACACAATAGGAAACAAATCAGATTAGAAAATGTTACCACTAAAAAAATGACAATAACTCCCTCTAGAGAACTCCGAATTCAATGATTCCAAAATGAAATGAAAGCTGAGATTCTGAAACTTAGGATTGACCTATTAATGGTCCAAAATATCAAAAGGAAAGGGATTGAATAGATAAGGGAAAAACAACAACGTCCAGAATAACAAAAATTTTCCAGATTACAAAATAAATGGCTCTTGTAGCATAAAAACCAAATCTTGCACACTAAGGATCAAATCTGGAAACAAGGGAAGGTAGAAAAGGTTAGTATTTTTTTTTAATAAAAGGGAGCAATGAACAGATATGGAAAAGGAAAAAATTATGGAGGCTAGAAATGAAGTATAATCATGGATGATGAATGTATGATAGACAACCTACCATGTAAACCAAGGCTCTGATACCAAATGATGCGAAATCAAAGGGGTGGCCCAATCTTCACGGCATAGGTTAAGTAAAAGGATGGTTCGAGACCTGACGGAAGCAAGTGGCCAACCAACGTTAGAGGAATGTTGACCTGCGACTTAGATTGCACGCCTAACCACGAACATGATGAACCAACCCACACAATGATGTACCCGAGTCGAAGCACGAATTGGGCACTTTTGTGAACTTGAATCACCAACCTAAGGATAGGTTAACAAGACAAAGGCTTCACAAGAGCAAGGGAAAGATAACTCTTACAATTTAGAGAAAACACTCAGAATAATTCTATTGCTTCAATTATTGTCTTCAAATTCAATATAAAGGTGGCCTATTTATAGGCAAAGGAAATCCAAAACTTGAATACTAAGTAAACCCTAAAAGTAAGACTTAAGAAACTTCCTAAAACATAATTCCCAAGGGTGCACACTGTTCATCCAAAAAATAGAAAGAAAATAACCTAAATAAATGGAAACAAATTAACCCTAAAAGAAATGAAAACAAATAATTCTGAAATAATAAGGAAATAAAACTTTCTAAAAACTTAATTGACCTCATGGCCTTATTCAAATCATTAAAATAGAAACTAATTAATACTAATGGGTTGGACATCTTGCATTTGAAGTACTATTCACGTCATCTAGCTTCAATGGGCTTTTTAAGCATCAACTTGGGCTTGAATAAGCATGATTAAGGCTCTATTTGCTTCCTCAATGCATGCACTAATATTATGGGCTTCTAATTCAGCAAATTAAAGTCTAATTGCTCTTTGTAGATGTTTAACTCTTCCTCTTGTCATTGGACCATCTATCACTAAGTCCTTCTCCACACGAGCATCCTTCCCCACATGAGTCTAGTTCATATCATTTTCTCACTTGAATCTTATGTTCTTTGAGCTCCTCTCTTCAAATTCGAATTTTTTCCTCAATTTTTCCTTTAAAACATATCCATATATTTCATTATAATCATAGAAAATAAAGAAGAATGAAGGAGGAAAGGTTTGGAAGAGAAAGAGCATGAAAAACTACTAAATTTTCATACCTTAAGCCTTTGATTTCTCCTCCTCTTTGCCTTCCTTTTGTGAGCCACTCTCCCTAGGGTTTTTCTCTAGTTTTGGGCAGAACTTGGTCGTGCAACATGAAGGGAGAAGAAGGGTGCATCATATATATAGGTGGGAGGAAGTTACACTTTTCAAAAATTTTCATTTTGCCTTTCATTCTTGGCATTTCTGTTTCTCCTTTGTTTTGGCTCTTTTTTTAGAACTGTCTTTCCCATTATGAAATTTAGATTCCTAATTTAGTAAAATTCCTTTGGAATCACTCAAATCAGAGCTAAAATCTTTCTGAATGAATTCGTCAAAGTTTGGGTACATCGCATTGGAAAACATCCACCGGAGGTGCTTTAGCTGTCCCGGGACTTTTCATAGTTTTTAGGGCCTCTACGAACCCTGGAGAACTCAAAAATTTCATTTAAAATGTCTTTCTGTGTGAATTCTAAAATTTTCTCAAAATTATGAAAATATCATTATGTTTTGTACACTTTTCATAAGAAATTGTTTCTTCATTCTAGCTCTATTTTTTTTATCTGAGACTGGGATTTTCATTTTTAGGAGTCTAGAACGCTTCTCAAATTTTTTGGGACCTTAACTAGATCATCTTAGGGGATTTCTTTTTATATCCGGTGAATTTTGTTCGTTTACGGAGAAACTGTATGTTACATTTCTCACGATTTCTCTCGTTTTCAGAAAACCGGATGTTACATTTCTCTCCTGTTAAATAAATTTTGTCCTCAAAATTTAGGGTACACTTTCTCTTACTCTTTTCTTTTCTGGCTAGCTACTTTTTTCTTTCCCTTCTTGGCTCTACGCTTTCTCAGCGATTTCATTCTTTCAAATTTTCTTTTAGCCAGGGGATTTTTCATTGCTAGTTCTCAATAAGGGCTCTATTGCTATGAAATACTAGCTAGTTCTTTCTCATAAGGAAAAGAAATTTCTGACTTTAGAGGCCTATCCTAGGAGAGTTTACTAATCATGTCAGGTTAATGTTAACCTATTCGCAGGATTAATGTTTCTTTCAGTAGACTCATTTACACACCTCAGGAGGTAACTTATTTCATATCATGTCTCCTATATCCTCTCTGAATGGCTTCTTATAACATCTCATGATCTTTTCTAAACATTAGAGCCATTGGAGGTTTCTATTTGTCTGCTTATTTACATGTTCCGTCCACTATTTATCTCTGCGTTCTTTCTTACTAGCTCATCCCATGATTACAATTCACATTCTTTTTGTCACAGGCCTCACATCTCAATTACTTATTGGGATTATAGCTCTTTTAAGGAGTTTCTACTTTTAATGATTCTAGTTTCTCTGTTTACTATAACATCTATCTCTATAGGTTGGGACTTTTTCTCACTTACAATAGCATTTTATAGTCCCTTATTTCAATACTGATTGGCCTAACATATATCTCATATTAGCACCGAAGAGTTACTACCATTGACTACTGCTGAGTTTTAGTGGGATGCTAGCTATTCTCACAGTTTTGCTCACTGGAGATATATTGTACCACTTACATCATATAAAAATTGCACCTAACCCCTTTCTGAGTACATAAGCTAGCATGCGGGGATCTTTTTATCCTTCAGTTAGGGCTACTGCCTGCTAGGTAGTGGTTCATCTGGCTCTAACTCTGCAAAGCTAATTTCTTGCTTTCCTCATCTCATACACTATGCTTATCTCTAAAGGGAGTTAGTAAGTGGTCTAATTGTCTGAGTAAAGCTTTTATATCTCTGTAGCAACAGTCTACCAGACTCAGGAGATCTTTAGTCTCTAAGATAAAAGCTAGTTAAAACTATATTGGTCTCTGAGACTAATTGCTCCGTAGGACTATCTTAGGCCGTCATCTCACCAAAGAACTATCATGCTGTGGCTAGGGCTCTCTGTAACTCTATGGGATCTACTGTGACCCCTGGGTCTACTACGACCTCTCAGAGTCTTGCTAGGGTCTGTTGCAACCCGTTGTGATATGCTAGGATCTACTACGATCCATCTCTGGGAGATGTCAAAGTCTAAGATCACTGTATCTGATAGTGAAATACATACTCACCAAGTCTGGTAACTATCGCCCATAATAGCTAAGGCTAAACTCAGAGGTACATCGTGCTCTTCGTACGAAGTGGGTTCTATGTAATCTGATTCTTTAGGATCTCATTATACTAATATTAGGGAGCATTTCAATTTTCACTCATCACTCCTTATAGGATCCTCAAATTCCCACTTCAACTCCTTTTTCACTTGGGCTTTCTTTTCTTACTCTATTAACTTACTTACTTTGCATGTACTCGTTCTGACCTTCCTTTCATATCCTGCATATTTCTAACTATGTCCACGTTCTGTTTTAAGTGCTTTGGCACCAAGGCATCTCATATACTAGTGTGGTGAACATCTCTAGTAGGAGAGAGGCTATACACTGGTCCATATTCATTTCATTTATATATACTACAAGGGACTTAGGCTATGCATACTAAATATGAATATTTTCTACTAGGGATTCCTTTCTGCATGCTTTTCTTATCATTATGATATTACTGGAATCCCTTTACCTCTCTTTTTTATCTTATCTCATTTTTTAACTAACTATGATACCTTTTGATTATAGGGACACTTTGGTGATTGATGTTATCGTTTGCTACACACTTAAGTTACATCACTATTGGTTAACCAGGTCTAATATCATGTAACTATTGTTGCAAGCAAACTATAATATCAAACACGTATACACGGGTGCCTCATGACTGAGCTCGAGGCCACTATCACATGTATATTGCAAGTTTTCCAATAATCTAAAGCATCCCTCTTTACTTTTCTCTATCAGCCCTATTCTTTTAAAGTACTCGGGGAAAGTAGGATTCTTTCTCTACTACATCCTGAGATTTCTTTGCATTGCCCGACTGTTTTTACTTTGGGTAGTATTATGTTAGAAGGACATCTATGCCAAGGACAAGTGTGCTTTCTTAAGTACTCAAGCACATTAACTAAATGTCTATTTTCAATTTAATATGTCTTCGGCTTGAACACTGTCATATCTTCTCTTTCTACCTTTCTTATCCTCTTACTTAGGTAAAAGGATGTTTTATTACTAGCTATTTTCGTTGCCAGTTCAGGTTTCTTTACACTCAAGAGCACCTGCATTTTCCTAGGGTTCCTCCACTTATTCACTCTCTGTAACATCAAGGGGGTCTACCTTTTGCTCATACTCTTATTTTTCTCTTAGCTAGACCATCCTTTGGCAAGAAGGATTCTATTTCATATAATCTTAGGAATTTCGTTCTATGGCGCTTTTGGCTTACACTCTTTCTCTATATAACACAGCTCGCCTTCTTAGGCGGTCTTTAACTCCCTCGAACTTCTCTGAGGGTACTAAGGTACCAACTGTCTGTCTCAGCTTATTTCTACATTCGGATCAGAGCTAGGATTTCCATCTATTTAATCTCTTTAACTTCATCCCCAAGAGCACAATATATTATTTCTAGGGTTTTACCAAACCAATCCAGGACATGTACTTTCACTGTCCAGACTCTATCTTACTGAAAACTTATACTCTTTTGGGTGCTCTAATCACTCACGTGCCTTAACCCTATATCATTCTCATATTAAGGAGCTCGTCTAATTAGTTATCGGACCCCTATCTATTTCCTTTTCTGGGTTTAGCTTACTTATTTAATCATGACTAAAGTGAGGACATATTTTCTTTAGCTACTTTCTTAGCTCTTCCTCGCTTCCTTTATTAATATATTTTATGACTCAAGGGGTCTATCTAGGGAAATTTACTAACCACTACTGGGTGGTTTCTGTAACACCATAATTTCTAACTCATTTCATAACATTCTCATGTATCACATCAACAATTCCAAGAAAGAAGTGAGAAAAGTCTATTAAAATAATACATTTTCTTATATTACGTCATGTATAAAAATTTCATTCAGTGTGATGTGGACAGTGTGAGCTCAAACCATACATTCTCATATTTAATTATAGGAATACAACTCATTTGCATCATAGAATGTGGCCTACAATTCATGGAACTCAAAGGAAAGCTCAAAATATTCATGTATATTTTTGGCCAAAATTTTACTCTTTTCTGACCAAACTTTGAAAATTCATAATTAATTCTAAAAAAACAAAAATCATACATTCTTGGCTATTCTGGAAATCTATAGATGTCTAATTCACAATAAAAATATGCTCAGACCATAATATCCATCACAGAGGATGTTTGACATCTGAAATGGTCCAGAGGTCAAACTACTCACTGGTGCTATCGCATATTTCTACAGCAAATTTTGAAAATATCCAATTAATTTCACAAAAATCCAATCCATGCAAAATGATACCAATCTAGAAAGCTGTGGGTGTTAGATAGAGGAAAAAATAACTCCAGACCAGTTCAGGCATCCCAAACCTCAGAATTCAATAGAATAATAACTGAGGTCAGATGAAGCTCCTAATACTGGATAGAATATTTAAAAATTCATATCTCCCTCTTTAGACTCCAAATGAGGTGCTACTAGTTGGCACAAGTCATTGTGAATGTCTAGTTTCTCTGTATAAAATTTTATGGCAATTGGATATCATTTAAGCCTTGTGTGATAGATTTCATTTTCAAACCAAATGAATAGTGCAGCAGACCAAAATTAGAAAATTTGCCAACTTTGGAAATTCATTAAATAATCTATAGATGTCTGAAAATTATGTTCTTTAGCTTCCTAAAAAGCTTCCAACAAGCTCTAATTGCATACCAAATCTTAGATCAAGAAGAGCCCATTTGACTAAAAAGTGATATAGGGTTCCGTTTTAATGAATTTTAGCTCCATTTGAGGTACCAAAGTAACCAAATGGCTTTCCCTAGGGTTTAGCACCTTTTGGACAAGTCTAAAAGCATGATTAAGACTTGTATGAGCTGCCCAAATGGTCCCAAACCTCATGCATTTCATTTTGTCCATTTCATCCACACATATGCATAATTCTATCATACCATTCATGAAGCTAATTTGCTATCATATACTCAATTCACATTCTAGTGGCTACATAACATATCCTCTCATTCATACATTGCATAATATCATAATTACACATGTTCAAGAGGTCATAGACCATATACATCATGTGATTACATTCTTTGACACAAGTATGGCCTTAAAGAACTAAAAACTATGCATTAGGTTGTCATCCTCTCATCCTCAAGGTGGTTGGCTTCCATTACCTTGACCACTTGGTCCACCTAGCATATTAGATCATTGGAGAGGAGGGAATGAGATTCAAAGAATCCCAATAACTTATTTCCCATTTAATCATACATAATGGATGCAAACAAGTCTCATAAATGCATGCGTGGCATGTGGACATGTGCAAACATTCAAGAATCATTTTTATCATTCAAGAAAGTCATACATAGCAAACAAAGGCTTGCCAAGTAAGTGAATTGGCCTCATCCAATTTTTTATAGATTTTGGACTTGTCTCACCCATTCTTTACTGCATTCTTAGACTCAACCATGCTCTTGGGAGCCCACTTTGCTTTTAGGAGATTCTTTGCTTTGTCTCAACCAATCCTAAGGGTTCTTGGCTCATCCTTACCATAGCTAAGGGTTCTTGGCCTCACCACACTTAAGCAAACTTAAGCATACATCAAAATATCATATGAAACATAATCTGTCATCATAAAACCATGGCATATGAAATCATGTTATCATGCTTTTCATGGCTTAAAAATACATATACACACATTCTAAGACAAGCTAAGTATACATCCATGCATGAGAGAAGGTGGAGAGAGTTACCTTTTACACAATCACACACTTTCCTTCTTGAATCAAGGCTTCCTCTTTTGGCCACACACACAAAAACTTGTGGAGATGGTTTCTCTTGGTCTAGACACAATTTATAGAAGCCAATTAGGTTTATGAAATAAATTCTAAGGCCACACAACTTGCTTAGACACTAGGTTGTTCTATAAACCCCATTATGGTTCCATAATTGCACCTAATGAAGCAACACCCCTCAAATAAATTCTAAACTTCATTCTTTCCTTTCAAATATGATTCTTGACTCCTTTTAAGCCTCTTGGAGTCATCACACAATTAAGACAAAGAGCCTAACTACATGTTGCTTCTTTAGGTCATAATATGAAACCTAAAGCACCAACTCACTTTCTATGGGTTCTAAATTTTTCCTAAGGCTTCCCTTCATTTTCATTCATCATATATGACTCAAGAATGGGCTTAGAAAAATTTAAAACTCTCCCTAGCTATGCTATCCTTGCTTGGATGAGGCTATGGAGGAAATGGAGCTCCTTGGAGTTTGCTTTGTTTTCTTAAAGGAAAAAGCATATGGGGAGCCTCTTAGGGATCTTAGGAGATCATTTAAACTCTTATTGAGGCTTAGGAATCATCATACAAAATCATATTTTATACGGTACAATTGAAACCCTAGAACTTGCATCTTAAAATCTAATAGTTTTTTGTTAATTCCCTTTACATATTCTCAATCTCCACACCATTTTTCCTTAGATTCACCCTTGGTTCTGCCTAAAAATCAAGTCCTCCTAGGGTTTTCTCATGTTAGGCAAAATGAAGGAGGAGGGAACCAAAGATGACAACTATAGGAAGAGAAATTACCTTGTTTTCTTGCTTTTTCTCACTTGAATCTTATGTTCTTTGAGCTCCTCTCTTCAAATCCGAATTTTTCCCTCAATTTATCCTCTAAAATAGATCCATATACTTCATTATAATCATAGGAAATAAAGGAGAATGAAGGAGAAGAGGTTTAGAAGAGAAAGAGCATGAAAAATCATGAAAATCCATACCTTTCTACCTTGAATTTCTCCTCCTTTTCTTCCTCCTCTTGTGTGCCTCATCCCCTAAGGTTTTCCTCTGATTTTGGGTGGAACATGGTTGTGCATAATGAAGGGAGAAGAAGGGTGCATCATATATATAGGTGGGAGTAAGTTACACTTTTCAAAAGTTCCCATTTTGCCCTTCATTTTTGGCATTTTTGTTTCTCCTTCATTTTAGCTCCTTTTTGAGAACTGTCTTTTCCATTATGAAATTTAGATTCCCAATTTAATAAAATGCCTTTGGAATCACTCAAATCGGAGCTAAAACCTTCCCGAACGAATCCATCAAAATTCGGGTACACCGACATTGGAAAACGTCCACCAGAGGGGCTTTAGCTGTCCCTGGGCTTTCCATGGTTTTTATGGCCTCTAAGAACCCTGAGAAACTCAAAATTTTCAATTAAAAAGCCCTCCTATGTGAATTCCAAAATTTACTCAAAATTATGAAAATGCCATTACGTTTTGTACGCTTTTCATAAGAAATTGTTTCTTCATTCTAGCTCCATTTTTTTTGTCTGAGCCTAGGATTCTCATTTTTAGGAGTTTAGAATGCTTCTCAAATTTTTTGGGACCTTAATTACATCATCTCAGGAGACTTCCTTTTGTATCCAATGAATTTCGTTTGTTGACGGAGAAACTATACATTACGTTTCTCATGTTTTCTCTCATTTTCAAAAAATCGAATATTACAGTTTCCCCGGCATCAAGATGTCTCATCTTTTCTTTCTCAATCCAAGGGAAACTTTCGTTGAGGCTTTCATTCACATATCTCACTTGGAACGATGCTACCAGTCATCTCCTCTAGGCTTTAGCTTATGCTCAGTCTAAGCTAGCTATCTCATTAGACCTATAGCTTACTAACTATCCTTATTCTTTTATAAACCTCTGTTACTGGGCTACTCATACTTACCTCTAGGTGTTACCTATGAGGTAGACCTTTCTAAGCCACTCACTATGTGTCTCACTGCTAATAGTCTTATCTTATGTTATTTCGAGGCTACATTAACATTCTATTATTCAGTGTCTCACAGGGTAGTATCCTAGGTTGGAGTCAACGCCTTAAAGGCGGGTCTTAATAACTTTATCATCCCTGTGTCTAACTTTTTCTATGCTGAGCTCTTTTCTCAATCTCATTTACTAGGCCCACAGATTTCTCACTAATCTTTTATAACTATTCAATACCCTTTTCTCTACTTATACTAGGGGTTCCCACTCTCTGTGAATTGTCTGACCCCTTATCAACTCCTTTCTCAAGTTAGCCTAAATATGACCAACAAGGCATTCATGGTGCCATTCGTCATGGCTAACCTATCATTTGCCATAGCTAATTAGCCTCGGATTCACTCTAGTTTTCCTGTTTGAGCATTGGTCGTGGCTAATTTCTTAATTGGTCACAGTGAGGAACTCTTAGGATTGCCTTGTTACTCCTTAAAATAATTGGCTACGGCTAAGTAATTAATTGGCTGTGGCTAACGACCTCTGGCTAGCTTGCTTTTTCAAAGATTGGGATTTTCATCTTTAGCTACCTACCCAAGCTTTTTGCCTCTATATCTGGCCCATTATCAAGATAAAGAGTTTTACCTCTTATTTCGTTCATACATAACTACTTATCATCTCAGGGTCGTTGGGCTCTAAGGTGTAGCTTGTAACTCAACCTCTAGCTTAAGGGAATTAGCTCTTTAGGCCCTGAAACTTATCTAGACATTCATGTGTCGTGCCTAGGGGGTGACTCTATTTCTCACTTCCCCTCTAGTCTGGTCCTATGTAGCCGTAGTCTCATCTCATACTGCACTGCATCACTACTTGTCTCTGCATTACGCGAGATAGTTGAGAATGGCCTAAGTATGGCTACCAGGGAGAATTAGGCCTCAAGTACTCTCTGTAGCGAGGCTCTTCATATCAACGAGATCATTTCTCATTGTTTATACCTAGGGCTTGACAATGATCCCGGTGAGTTATCATATCTCATCAAGAAGCTCTAGCCGTCAGATCCCTTAACTTTGCTTAAGCTTAACTCTGCTTAAGCTACTTTAGAGGCCACTCTTTCCCGGTGTCCACTAACTACTCCAAGATCATTCTACAACTTACTTATTATGAATAAAGCCACAAACTACTTTCACACACCCACAATGTCTCATACAAGGCTCTACCTATCCATTCAAGCCTTTACATAGTCCTATTGCTACATCCTCAATCTAAATCCAATTCGAGAGAGCCTGGAACTTTGCTTTGATACCAATAAATGTAACACCATAATTTCTATCACATTGACATGCTTATATGATACATTCCATGAGGGAAAGTAAGAAAATCCATTAAAATAATGCATTTCTTTGCGTTGCGTCGTGTATAAAAATTTCATTCGATATCATGTGGACCATGTGAACTCATACAACACATTCCCATATTTAATTGCATGCAACTCATTTGCACCATAAAATGTGGCCTACAACTTATGGAATTCAAAGGGAAGCTCAAAATACTCATGTATATTTTCGGCTAGAATTTGGCTCTTTTCTAACTAAATTTTTAAAATTCATAACTAATTATAGAAAAATCAAAATCATGCATTCTTGGCCATTTTAGAAAGATACAGATGTCTATTACATACTAAAATATGTCCAAACCATAATATCCAACACACAAGATATTTGACATGCAAAATGGTCCAGAGGTCAAACTGGCCACTGGCACTGTCATAGATTTCTGTAGCAAATTTTAAAAATTTTTAATTAATTCCAAAAAAATCCAATGCATAAAAATGATACCAATATAAAAATATGTAGATGTTAGCTAGAGGAAAAAAATAACTTCAGACCAGCTCAGGCACGCCCAATGCTCGAAATACAATAGAATAGTAACTGAGGTTGGGTGAAGCTCCTAATACTGGATAGAATCTTTAAAAATTCATATCTCCCTCTCTAGACCTCCAAATGTGGTGATTCTAGTTGGTACAAGTCTTTAGAAATATTTAGTTTCTTTGTATAAAATTTAGTGTCAATTGGACATAATTTGGGCCTGGGGTGACAGATTTCATTTTCGAACTAGTATAAACAGTGACATGACCAAAACTAAAAAATTTCTCAACTTTGAAAATTCATCAAATATTCTGTAGACCTCAGAAAATTATGTTCTTTATCTTCCCAAAAATCTCTCAACAAGCTCTAATTGAATGCCAAATATCATATCAATAAGAGCTCATTTGGATAAAAAGTAACATAGGGTTCCATTATAGTCAAACTTGGCTCCATATAGAATACCAAATTGTCTAAATGGCTTTCCTTGGGTTTGACACCTCTTGGGTAAGTCTAAAAGCATAATTAGGACTTTTGTAGGCTATCCAAATGGTCCCAAAATCCATGCATCTCATTTTGGCCATTTCATCCACACATATGCACACTTACATCTACTTTTCAAGAAACACAACTTGGCACTACATACTCAATTTACATTCTAGAATTCACACATCATATTCTTTCATTTATATATCACATATTATCATGACTACACATGTTTATGAGGTCATAGACCATATATATCATTGGATTATATCATTTGACATATCTATGGTCTTAAAGAACCAAAAACTTTGCATTTTGTTGCCATCCTCTCATCCTCAAGGTGGTTGGCTTCCATTACCTTTTCCAGTTGGTCCACCTAGCATATTAGATCATTGGAGAGGAGGGAATGAGATTCAAAGAATCCCAATAGCTCATCTCTCATTCAATCATACATAATGGATGCAAACAAGTCTCATAAATGCATGTATGGTCATGTTGACATGTGCAAACATTTAAGAAGCATTTTCATCATTTAAGATTGTCATACATAGCATACAAAGGCTTGCCAAGCAAGTAGATTGGCCTCACCCAATTTCTTGTGGATATTAGACTTGCCTCACCCATTCTTTAAGAGATTCTTAGACTCAACCATACTCTTGGGAGCCCATCTTACTTTTGAGAGACTTTTACTTTGTCTCAACCAATTTCAAAGGTTCTTGGCTCATCCTATGGCTAAGGGTTCTTGGCCTCACCATACTCAAGTAAACCTAAGCACATCTCAAAAACATCATATAAGAGCATATTGTAACATCATGGCACCATGGAATTAAAGTCATGCTAAAACACTTTTCATGGCTTAAAAATACACATACATACATTTAAGACAAGCTAAATACACATCCATGCATGAGAGAATGTGGAGAGAGCTACCTTGGATACAATTACACACTTTTTCCCTTGAATCTCCCTTCCTTGCTTCGGCCACACACACACAAAAGTGTGGGAAATATTTCTCTTGACCTAGACACAATTTATAGAAGCCAATTAGGTTCATGAAATTAATTCTAAGGCCACACAACTTGCTTAGACACTAGCTTGACTTATAAACTTTATTATGGTTCCATAAATGCACCTAATGAAGCAACACCCCTCAAATAAATTCTAGGCTCCATTATTTCCTTTCAAATATGATTCTTGACTCCTTTTAAACCTCTTGGAGTCATCACAGTCATCACACAATTAAGACAAAGAGCCTAACTATATGTTGCTTCTTTAGGTCATAATATAAAACTTAAAACACCAACTCACTTTTTATGGGTTCTAAATTTTTTCCAAGGCTTCCCTTCATTTTCATTCATCATATATGACTCAAGAATGGGCTTAGAAAAATATAAAACTCTCCCTAGATATCCTTTCCTTGCTTGGCCGAGACTATGGAGCTTATTGGCCTTCATGGAGCTTTCTTTGTTTTCTCAAGGGAAGAAGCATATGGGGAGCCTCTTAGGGATATTGGGAGCTCATTTAAACTCTTATTTAGACCTAGGAATCATCATACAAAATCAGATTTTATAAGGTGCCCTTGAAACCCTAGAATTTGCATTTTGAAATCTAATGGCTTTTTGTTAATTCTCTTTGCATATTTTTAATCTCCACACCTTTTTTTCCTTAGAATCACCCTTGGTTCTACTTAAAAATCAACTCCTCTTAAGTCTTCTCAAGTGGGGCGAAATGGTGGAGAAGGAGAGCAAATGGTAGCAACCATGGAAGAAGAAAATACCTTGTTTTCACGGCTTTTCTCACTTGAATCTTGTGTTCTTTGAGCTCCTCTCTTCAAATCCAATTTTTTTCCTCAATTTCTCCTTTAAAATAGATCCATATACTTCATTATAATCATAGGAAATAAAGGAGAATGAAGGAGGAGAGGTTTGGAAGAGAAAGAGCATGAAAAACTACTAAATTTCCATACCTTAAGCCTTTGATTTCTC
Source organism: Erythrophleum ivorense (assembly GCA_026724425.1). NCBI lineage: Eukaryota > Viridiplantae > Streptophyta > Magnoliopsida > Fabales > Fabaceae > Erythrophleum > Erythrophleum ivorense. Next base: position 738,727 of record JAIUCV010000380.1, on the reverse strand, counting down.
CTCCTCTTGTGCGCCACTCTCCCTAGGGTTTTCCTCTGGTTTTGGGCAGAACTTGGTCGTGCAACATGAAGGGAGAAGAAGGGGTGCATCATATATATAGGTGGGAGGAAGTTACACTTTTCCAAAATTCTCAGTTTGCCCTTCATTCTTGGCATTTTTGTTTCTCCTTTGTTTTAGCTCCTTTTTTAGAACTGTATTTCCATTATGAAATTTAGGCTCCCAATTTAGTAAAATTCCTTTGAAATCACTCAAATCAGAGCTAAAACCTTCCCAAACGAATCCATCAAAATTTGGGTACCAACATTGGAAAACGTCCACCGGAAGGGCTTTAGCTGTCCCGGGACTTTCCATGGTTTTTAGGACCTTTGAGAACCCTGGAGAACTCAAAAATTTCATTTAAAAAGCCCTCCTATGTGAATTCCAAAATTTTCTCAAATTACAAAAATGCCATTACGTTTTGTACGCTTTTGTAAGAAATTGTTTCTTCATTCTAACTCTATTTTTCTTTTTGTCTAAGCTTGAAATTCTCATTTTTAGGAGTCTAGAATACTTCTCAAATTTTTTGGGACCTTAACTACATCATCTTGGTGGACTTCCTTTTATATCAAGTGAATTTCGTTTGTTTACGGAGAAACTTTATGTTATGTTTCTCACATTTTCTCTCGTTTCAGAAAACTAGATGTTACAAGGTGAACCGAGGTCATTTACTTACCTAAATAGAGCCTTAAAGTCTTCCTTTCTCTTCCATTAAGGTACTGCGATGGATGGACTGAAAAAATTGGTCTAGGCCATTCAAACAAATGAGGAAGAAGGAAAGCTTACTTAAGAAGCCTCTTTATAATTTTTCAATATGATCATTTTGTCCCTAAGTGTTTATTTGCTCCATTCAGGCTCATTTTTCATGCTTTTTAGGATCTGACTACTTCCTTCATAATTTTGAGTGTTCTTTCACATAAAAACATTATTTTTGAGGTCTTAATAAATCAAAAATAATGAAAAATAACACTACTTATGATCACAAGCTCTTTCACACTATTGCTATTGCTTTTCATGCACAAAAAGAGTTTTAAAAGGTTTTGACCATTCCTATGATTTTCAGGACACCCAAGAACAATAATAAGGTTAATTTTAGCATTTAATACTCTTTTCCTTGAATTTACAAAATTTTACTTAAAATTATGATTATGCCCTTGATATGTCACTTTACTCCGTTTAGCTACTTTGGCATTGTCTTTGCATCGTAAGTGATTTCAAAACATATTTCTTTATGTTCTAATTAATATTTTATCCTTATTTGACCTTAATTCATTTTATTTTAAAGTCCTCTTTCATTAACACACTAACTTTATAATAACTGATTTTTTAGAAACTAAATCGAAATCAATAAAAATGATATGATAGCACCCTCAAGCAAAGTAAATTAAGGCTAATTAAGAATAGCATGTTAATTAGAATGTTTAAAAAAGTGGTTAAGAAACTAAGAATAGCCCGAAATCAAAGCCAAAACAGCTAAATGGAATGAATTGAAGCCTAGTGGAAAAAATTGTAATATTGGGTAAATTTTTGAAAACTCAAAGGAGGAAACTTTGAATGATAAAATTGAGCTTACTAGGATTCTTAGAGGCCTAGAAAATCATAGAAACTGTTAGAATGGTTAAAACCCTTTTGGTATACGATTTAGATCGTAAGTTGACCGAAATTTTGACCAGATGGTTTGGTAAGGTTTTAAATCTTATTAATTTGAAAGCAAAGGCTTTTAATGAATGATAGGCTCTAAATTTTATGATGAAAAAAAGGTTCTAAAAAAAGAATTAAAATGAGCTCAAATGGAGTCATTAAAGTGCAAGGGACATAGATGAAATTTTGTGAAAGTTATAAATATCCCTCCTACTCTTTTTTTTCTCATGCCACCCTCTCTCCCTCATCTCCACTAACTTCAGTTAGCTCTGAAATAGAACTTGGACTAGCTCTTTGCTGTCTATAAGAGGGAGGAGAAAGGAGGAAGGTAACAAGCTAAAAAAAGGTAAAAAATTGTTCTCTTTTCATGCTCTTGTCTTCATTAACTTAATTCTCCTCCTTATGCTCCTTCTCTTGGTGGTTTTAAAATTTTGAATGGTGGGATTTTATGGCTACTTCAGTAGAAGGAAGAGGAATTTGAAGGAAACCTTGGAAGCATAAGAAACACCATTTAGTAAGGAATTAAACAAGGTACACTTTCCATGTAAAATTTGCTTTTCTTAGTTCTTCCATGGCTTCTTCATTTTGGCCAAACCAAGATTAATAGAGAGGAAGCTTGGTTTTAGCTCAAACTTGATAGGAAATGGGGTTTTGAAGCATGAGGATTAATATGAAACCCAAAGAATTAAATAGGAAGCTATTGATTGCAAGTTATGGAACCTAGGGTTTTACTTGCACCTTAAGAAATATGAAGATTTAGATTGATGTTTTAAATTATGTAAGAGTATAATTGAGCTAAGAAAGGGCTAAAGAAGTTTAATAGGTGCCATTTTCCTAAAAGAATAGAACAAAACTCCATGGGTGCCTCTCATTATGTATGTCTCAGCCAAGAACAATATGAGACGCCTAGGGAGAGTTTTCTTTGATTTTAAGGCTAGAAATGATCTAGATATAAATTATAAACATCAAAGGAATCATTGGTTTGAATTTAGAAACATTATTTTGAAAGGTGGAAGTTTAAGGTTCTATTACACATAAAGAAGTAATTTAATGTTATGCTCCTTGAATTGAGTTTGTGAGGACTCTAATGAGTTCAATCGGAGTCATATAACTTATATTGGGTGAGAATTAGAGCCAAGATAATAAATTATATGGATTGCTTCATGCCACCAAATGGAACCTTATAGAAACCTAAAGCTAGAGTTAGCTAATGTAAGGTTTATTTGAGTCCAAATATAGTTCCATTGATATGTTTGTGCTTTGTTTGATATGTCTAGGCCAAACAAATAAATCTCCCCTCAAGTGCTTGTGTTAGGCCAAGAGTGTGCATTAAGAGGCCAAGGTAAAATTTTGCACTTCCTTGAGTAAAGATAGCTCTTCATCCATTCTTGTATACTTATATTGGTTGTTTAAGTGTCATTGATTGTTTGTGTGTGTATGGATTATGAATTATACTTGTTGCTATTGGCTTGATAATTTTATGCAATTACATGACATTGAATGCATTTGGAATTTGGAATGGCTCTTAAAGGGTGAGGTTTTGCCAAAAATCCTTTAACTTGGATGAGGTGAAGCCAAAAGTCTCTAAATGTGGGTGAGACAAAGCCAAAAGTCTCAAGTATGAGTGAGGCTAATCAAAAGTCCATAAGAGTGGATGAGGCTAATCTAAAAGTCCCAAATAATTGGATAAGGCTAGACCAAAAGTCCCTAGAGCTTGTTTTTACCGTGATGGATCCATATGATTTCATGTATATAATTATGTGTGATGTTTGGATGTCTATTATGCATACTTGTTTTCTTTGACATGAAAATATGCCTTGTAAGTATGCTTGAAGGATGAATGAGCTATTGGGATTCATAGAATCTCACTTGCCTCTATATTACTTCTAACCATGACTAGCGAATTCTCAAGGAACTAAAGATGGAGACCAAAGAGCATGAATGGCATAACTTTGACAATAGTTTAGGTTTTTATGTAATATGTTGAACATGAGAGGCTGTACATGATATTTTTGTAATGTAAATATTCCCACTAGTGCAAAAGCATAGGATTATGATGTGAATGTCATATTTGAATATAAATGTGCAAGATTATAAGATTTGACTATATGTGAGCCATGGAATGTATGTGTTATGGTAAGTGGATGAGTAAATTTGAGTTGCATAAGGTTTAAGACATGATAAATGAATTATATATGCTTCATTTTATGGTTGAAACGTGCTGGAGTGGTCATATGAGTTGAAGGGATCCATTTTGAACCATTTAGATCCCACGTTGCACCCCTTTTGAGCCCACTTTTGCACCTTAACCAAAACTAGAACAAATAAATGAATTTTTGCATGAAATTTGGTAGACATTTAAAGCTTATTTAGATATTTTTATGAAGCTAAAGAACACAATTTTTTGGAGCTCTGTAAAAGTTATTATGATTTTTCAAAATTGACTAAAAATTACAAAAATTATTGGGCATTGTTCATATGGTCATATCTAATTTTTTATATATTTGAGGGGGCATATGAACTCCAATACTCATACAATTTTATGGGCATATAGTTGATATTATAAGATCTCTATAGCCACTAATTTTTCATAAAAATGGAGCTGTGTAGGCAAAAATATGCATGTTCAAAGTTCTGGTTCTGATATATGTCTGAGAACAGCAATAGTTACTATTCATTAGATTTTCATGCCCCTAATGAACTTGTTTTGGCTTGAAATTTTTATAACATGTAACTCATATCTTGAGCTTTTCATAGATGTCTAATTTTTATGAATTGAAATTTTGTAGCCCAAGATATGAGTTTTTGAAATTGGTGTCTAATATGTGAAAGTGTGGAAAAATAGTAGTTTGAAGCATATGGCTTGAGATCCAAAAATTGTGCTTCCTTTTAGGATGTTCCATGTTGAACGAACTTGTTTAGTATGAATCTTGGGATTTATATGATGAAGTTATGTAATACCTTATATTTCTATTATCACACTCTTCCATTTTGGGAAATTAGTGCATATTCACAAGACAAAAGTAAGGAAAAATATGAAAATAATACACTTTTATTGCGTTGCGTCAGGGCAAATTTCTTCAATTTGCGTTATGTGAGCCCCATTGATCATCCAACAACATTATCTAGTCCATAATCAACTCAAAATTTCGAGCAATCCATGGTATCTAAGTCAAAAACCCCAAAATTCCATTATTTCTTCTCGGACAGCATATGGCAGATTTCAGGGGGCAATTTTGAAAAATCATAGCTAAATTTAGAAAAATTGAAATCACACAACCCATAGCTTTCTGGAAATTTATGGATGTCAAATTTACACTAAAAATAAGCCTTAGCCATGAAAATCCCATCTGGACCACATTTGACAACAGAAAAGCAAGAAGGTCTAACTGCCTTCTGATACTCGAACAAGTTACTGATATAAACTTTGGAAATTCATACTTAATTCCAAAAAATATCCAATCCATTCAATATACACCAATTTCGAAAGATACAGATGTTAAATAGAGAAAAAAAATAGTTTTAGACCAATCTAAGAGCATTCAAACCCCAAAAATTAATCAAACAGTACCATAGGTCTGACTAGGTGCCTAGTACTGGCAACAACTTCAAAAATTATCTTGCTCTCTAGACATCCAAATGAGGTTCTTCCAATTGGCACAAGTCACTGGGAAGGTCTAGTTTCTTCTGTAAAATTTCATGGCAATTGGACATCATTTGCCTTATGATTGACATGAATTCATTTTCAGACCAATTTCATAGTGCCAGCAGCCAAACTAGAAAATTTTTCCAACTTCAAAATTTACCAAATATTCCACAGACCTCCAAATAATACCCACTTTACCTTCCCAAAAATATCTCAACAAGATCTATATGCATGCCAAATTTTAGACCAAGAAGAGCTTATTTGGATAGAAAGTGATATAACTCACCAAAATGGCAATTTTTGTCCCATATGAGATACAAAATCTATCCAAATAGTCTCCTTTAATGTTTGGCACCTCTTAGGCAAGTTTAAAAGAATGAATATGACTTATAGCAACTACCTAAGTGGTCCTAAACCCTATGCATCTTAATTTGGCTATCCCACACTCAAGAATGCATAATCATCACAAGCCATCAAGGTGTCAAATTCTACAATTCTCATTGATCTAATGCTACATAAAAGCTATACAATGTTCATACATCATATTAAATTTGTCCATGAGCTTACATCTCAAAAATAACATTTACATATCCACTTTGACCATTAGGTACAAAAGAAACTATGAACAAAGCATGGTTTTTTCAATCCTCTTGGCTTGCATTCCTTGCTTCTTGAACATCACCTAATGGTTTTGAATCTCACACACCCATTCACATACACATTCAAGGCATATACATATCAAAGCATATGTATGGAAAGGTTTGGCAATCATAAAGTATGCAAAGTCACAATTTCCATGCCACTTATTCACATTCAAGCCAAAAATATGCTCTAGAGACTTTTGGCTTTGCCTCACCCCATTTCTAGGACTTTTGAATTTGCCTCACTCTTGGCCTAGAGACTTTTGACTTGGCCTCACCCTCCTAATAGACTTTTGGCATCTTCTCACCTTTATTAAGGGACTTTTGGTATCACCTCACTCTTATGAGCCATTTCCACAACCAAGCTATCCAAGGAAACACATTGGTACCAATGTAATTTCAAGGCATCAAGTGGCATATTCTCAAGTCACAAGAGAAAACACAAATACACAAAGACATACATATGCACATAAGAATGTTAGAGAATGAGGTGAAGAGCTACCTTAGATTTACGCAAGTTTTTCTTGATCATTTTCCTTCCCTTTTTCTGTCCCACAAGCACACCTAGGTGGATGTATGTTCTCTTGTCCTAGGCATCATAAAGAACACATAATCACATACTTGAAGCAAGCCAAGACACCAAAGGTACTCTTAAAAGTATACTTAATCCTATAAGGGGCATAATGGTTCTATAATTGGCCTATTAAAGCAACTCTTACATTTCAAGTTCTAGGCTTCATTCTCTTATTATTTTTAGACTTCTTGGACTTATTTAAGGTCCTTGGAGCCCTCACACATTCACTTGCATAATTGGAAAACCAAGTTGCTTCATAAGGCACCATTATGGACACCATTGTTCTATCTTCCAATCCATGGCTCTTAAATTTTTTCTAATGGTTTCTCCCATCTTCTAACATCATATGAAGTCCCAAACCAAGGTTAGAACAATTTAAAACACTCCCTAGCCCATATAACTAGCCTAGGATGAGACAAGTACCATAAATAGTGTTCTTGGACTTCTTGATTTTTCCTTGATGGGAGAGCCACTTGGGGAGGTTTTTAAGGGTCTTAGGAGCTCAAGGAAACATTTAATTAGCTAAGGAATTACTCACACAAAATCATATTTCACAAAACCCTAAAGAAGCCTACATTTTTCTATCTTGTTTTCCATATGTTTTTCTTGTAATTTCTTGCCATATTCCTCTTCTCTATGGTCTAAAACCCTTGTTCCTTCCTTTTTCTTTTGGACAAAACTTCCCTCTCCCATATGGTTCTGGTTTAGGCTAAACAAGCACCAAGAAAAGAGCAACAAGAAGAAGTAACGAGAATTGAGAATTACCTTGGATTTCTAGCTCCCTTTTAATGCTTCTTCCCTTTCTTGAATTCCCTTCTCAATTTTCAAAAATTACCCCCTTATTCTGGACCAAAAATAGAGCCAATCCCTTCAAGAAAACCATAGAAAGAAAGCATAAAAGGAAGGGAGCAAGGTGGGGGGAAGAAAGAGCATGAAAATCTATAAATTTCCTTACCTTTTCCTTGATTTTTCTCCTCCTTTTCTTCCCCTTCTTATGTGCCTAAAAGAGTAGGTCATTTTCTATATTTTGGGCAGAGGAAATTCATGCTATATGAGTAGGAGAAGAAGGGAGAAGTGTGTGGAAGTTTCAAGAAACACACTTTTTCAAAAATTTAAATTTCGTCCTTCCGTAATGGCAATTTCGTTTCAGCTTTGTTTTACCTCTTTTTTGAAAACCATCTCTTCCATTAAAAAATTTAGGTTCCCAATTTAATAAAATGCCTTTAGAATCACTCAAATTGGTATTAAAACCTTTCCGAATGAATCCGTCAAAGTTCAGGCTTACCACCATTGGAAAACATACACCAGAGGGCCTTTACTAGTCCCGAGGCTTCTCATAATTTTTTGAACCTCTGAGAACCTTGAGCAACTCAATTTTCCCATTTAAAAATCCCTCCTATGTGTTTTTTCCAAATGTTAGACTTATTTATGAAAATGTCATTACGTTTTGTCAGTTTTCATCACAAATTGTTTCACTATCCTATCTCTATTTTTCTTTTTGTCTGAGTCTAGAATTATCTTTTTTAGGAGTTCAGGACTCAACCCAAATTTTTTGGGACATTATTTAGCCTATTTCAGAGGACTTGCTTTTATACAACTCATTTTATCATTCTACAAAAATTACGTTCATTACAAATTACGCCTATTTAGAGAAATTAAGCCTTTAATGTCTGTATTTTCTACTCTTAAAAGTATTAAAGATAAGAAATTGATACTATAGGCATGTTATAATATAAAGTATGTGTTTATTCTTTGATGGCATGACAAGCTCCAATTCAGTTAAAAAGCCAGATGTTACAAACTGCAATTACTTAAACCAGATCCAAGCATTAATAATAAAGACTAAAGATTATTAAACTAATGGAATATATTTAGTATTAAGAAAGGTCTGACATTATAGCACTACAATTTTGTGATATACAATGCTAAGATGATGTGATATACAGTGGTGATGTTATAATGAAATGATATATGGCATAGCGGTGATATGATGATGTGCTATAAAACGTGTTGATGCTGTGATGATGTAATATATAGCATAGTGGTAGTATGATGATGTAATATATAGCGCAATGGCACTATAATAAGGTGATATACAATGTGGTGGCACTAAATGTGATATATAATGCAGTGGCACTTGGTACTAGTTGTTATACAAAGAGTGATGGCACTATAATATGAACCATGTAAAGTGCAATGGCTTTATGGACCAAAATGCAATATTGTTCTTTCCATAATGCCCATTCCATATGAGTATCTAATTGCCATATTGTATTTTACTTGGGTTGTAATGATATAATTATATAGATGTCTATAACCCCCCAATAAAAATGACTTTTAAGGATTCACTCTCATATTTTATAGCATAAATCATATAACTCTCAAAGGATTTATATCATACAACTATGTAGATTAATTTTTCTATTTATGATTGATTTTTCTATTTATGTTATTATAACTCAGATTTATTTTATAGTTGAAAACCTATAAATAGAGGCTATATACAAAGTACAAGATATCCAAGTGAATGAGAATTATCCTCTCCTTTCTCTTCTCAATTTTCTCTATTACATTTTTATATTTCTTATTTTTTATTAGTTTTGCAATGCGTTATCAACATAAATCTCTAGTAAATTGGCCTAAGGTATCAATTATTAGAGCTTGTTATTCATCACATTAAGGTATAAGAAACTTTTATCCGTACTTTATATTATCTATAGATTCAAGACTTATTCATATTCATTATATGATTACCAATTTGATATTTTTCTTGGAAACTAAAGAGCTAAACATAATTAGATAGCCAACAGTCACATCACTTTAGTTTTAGTTATTTGCATGAAATAAAGGTTAGTGAAGAAAGCATCATTAGCTCATTTACATGAAATAAAGGTTAGTAGAGGATTAGTGAATTAATGGAGCAACACCTAATTACCAAAGCAAATGTGATTGTGAGATACCTCATTCTTTGCATGTTGACCATTAAACACCTACCCCATTCAAAGCCAATTACATTACATACTCTATGTTTTAGGCAAAAAGTAAGAAAAAGAGGAGTGTTAGAGAAGCCATCTTGAATACATAAAAAGAGTTAACTAAATTATGAATCCCATTAGAAGCCATATCGTAATAATGAATAGTTACCACTTAGTGTAATGTCCCACATCGGATGGAAAGGTTTTGGGCTAAGGCCTTATAAGTAGAAGTAGTACTCTCTCCATCGTGGACGTGTTTTCCCAGTGATGGGAAGAACAAAACCCAGAGATGTGTAACGAATTGAGGTGCCTCCAGTCTAGGACAATATCCACAAAGGCTTTGTTAGGTGTTTGATATCAGAGCTAGCCTAGCCATTTGTGTACCTTAAGGACGAGGTGGCCTTAAAAGAAGGTGGAATGTAATGCCCACATTGAATGAGAAGGTTCTAGGCTAAAGCTTTATAAGTGGGAGTAGTATTCTTCCCATTATGGATGCATTTTTCTAGTGGTAGGAAGGAACAAAACCTGTAAAGGTATGACCAATCGAGGTGCCTATAATTCAGGACAATATCCACAGAGGCTCTGTGGAGTGTTTGGGATTAGAGTTGGTGATGGTTGTGTCGTACAACCTTACAATAAACTAGGTTGGATAATATTTTGCAATATAGGATACAACCTAGATTGTCTCCTTAGGAAATGGATTTCAATGTTTAATTAAGTTTCTAAGTGCAAAAGGGAATCTAAAAACTACCTAATTAAAGAGGGTTTTGATTGAATTAAACTAATTAGCCTAAATTTAAATTGAATTAAAATTTTAACTACTAACTAATTTGCATGAGTTAAAAGGTAACTAATTTACATGAGTTAAAAGGACTTGTGACTAGCTTTGAATCTATCTCCTGGTATCCACTATCCTTATCCTAATTCAATTGTCATTGGTTCTAGTCTAAGAGTCTCTATTTATGTTCATGGCAAATGATTTTGAGTTACCACTTAAGATTCAAGAGACTACCAATTTGATGTTAATTGAGATCTCAACTTCCATTAAATTATTAATTCTTGTCATTAGGATCAATGAACACTTAAAGTTGAGTGATTAATTGAACAATTAGCCTCTAAATTAACACCTAAGGAGGTTCAATTAACCAATTAAACTCCAATAAATCCTTAAAGCAAACAATTAAGCTCACAATTCCTCACATGCATTTTATCAAATACCTTGATTGTATATATAGATAATTGTAGGAAAATGAAAAATTCAACACTAATATCAATCCTTTAATCATCAAATAGTCTCCTAATTAGTGTCTAACCAGCCATGAATTATAAACTACACTAACCTCAATCAATTACAAACTCAAGCAAGTAAATAAAATAACAAAAATTGATGTAGAAAAAGAGAAAATAAGATGGAATTCTTAGCCAAAATTCCCTTAGTTATCTCCATGGATTCAAGCTCCTCTAAAGTTGTCATCCAAGCTAGCCATAAGATGGAGTTAGTGCCTCATTGGAGGTGGAAGGATGAAGAAGGAATGGAATGGAAGAGCCACGACTGAAGGTGTGGATGAATAGAGTAAATAATGCGTAAGTTACTCTCTAGATGAATGGATGGATCCCTCCCCTTTCATGTGCTTCTCCTTTTTTAATGATCAGATATGTTGCTCTCTAAATCAGAGCCTTGCTTCTTTTCCATGAATGAATCACGTGCCTCCTTTATTCTTTTTCACATGCTACCTCCTTTTTAATAATCACATGTTTGTGTGTCCAAATCAAAACCATCATTTGCTCACATCATCCTTCCGCCCATGTCATTTCCACATTGTAATATCCGATCCTCTGAAAACGAGAGAAAATGTGAGAAACATAACGTACGATTTCTCTATAAACAAACGAAACTCACCGAATACAAAAGGAAGTCCCCTAAAATGATGTAGTTAAGGTCCCAAAAAATTTGGGAAGCATTCTAGACTCCTAAAAATGAGAATTCTAGGCTCAGAAAGAAAGAAAAATAGAGCTAGAATGAAGAAACAATTTCTTACGAAAAGCTTACGAAACGTAATGGCATTTTCGTAATTTTGAGCAAATTTTAGAATTCACATAGGAGGGCTTTTCAAATGAAAGTTTAGAGTTCTTCAGGGTTCTCAGAGGCCCTAAAAACCATGGAAAGCCCTAGGACAATTAAATCCCCTCCAGTGGATGTTTTCCAATGTCAGTGTGCCGAACTTTGATAGATTCGTTCGGAAAGGTTTTAGCTCCAATTTTAGTGATTCCAAAGGCATTTTACTAAATTAGGAACCTAAATTTTATAATGGAAAATACGGTTCTAAAAAAGGAGCTAAAATGAAGGAGAAATGAAAATGCCAAGAACGAAGGGGAAAATAGAAATTTTTTGAAAAGTGTAACTTCCTCCCACTTATATATATGATGCACCCTTCTTCTCCCTTCATGTTGCATGAATAAGTTCTGCCCAAAATCAGAGGACAACCCTAGGGGATGAGGCGCACAAGAGGAGGAAGAAAAAGAGGAGAAATTCAAGGCAGAAAGGTATGGATTTTCATGTTCTTTCTCTTCCAAACCTCTTCTCCTTCATTCTCCTTTATTTCCTATGATTATAATGAAGTATATGGATCTATTTTAAAGGAGAAATTGAGGGGAAATTTCGGATTTGAAGAGAGGAGCTCAAAGAACACAAATTCAAGTGAGAAAAAGCAAGAAAATAAGGTAATTTCTCTTCCTATGATTGTCACCTTTGGTTCCCTTCTCCACCATTTCGCCCCACTTGAGAAAACCCTAGGAGGAGATGATTTTTAGGTAGAACCAAGCATGAATATAAGGAAAAAGGATGTGGAGATTAAGAATATGCAAAGGGAATTATCAAAAAATCATTAGATTTCAAGATGCAAATTCTAGGGTTTTGTGTGCACCTTCTAAATTCTGATTTCTTATGATGATTACTATGTCTAATTAAGAGTTTAACTGAGCTCCTAAGATCCCTAAGAGGCTCCTCACATGCTTCCTCCTTCAAGAAAACAAAGCACACTCCAAGGAACCCTAAACCATGCATAGTCTCGGTCAAACCATGTTCTTATAGCTAGGGAGAGTTTGAAATTTTTCTAAGGCCATTCTTGAGTCATATTTGATGAATAAAAATGAAGGGAGACCTTGTAAAAAATTTAGAACTCATAGAAAGTGATTTGGTGCCTTAGGTTCCACATTATGACCTAAAGAAGCAACATGATATTAGGCTCTTTATTTTAATTGTGTAATGACTCCAAGAGGCTTAAAAGGAGTCAAGAATCATATTTGAAAGGAAAGAATGGAGCCTAAAATTTATTTGAGGAGTGTTGCTTCATTAGGTGCATTTATGGACCATAATGAAGCTTATAGAGCAATCTAGTATCTAAGCAAATTGTATGGCCTTAGAGATTGTTTCATGAACCTAATTGGCTCCCATAAATTGTATCTAGGCCAAGAGAAACTATCTCCACAAGCTTGTGGGTGTGTGACCGAAAGAGGAGGCTTGAAATCTAAGGAAAAAGTGTATGATTACATGCAAGGTAGCTCTCTCCACCTTCTCTCATGTATGGATGTGTGTTTAGCTTATTTTAGAATATGTGTATGAGTATTTTCAAGCCATGAAAAGTATGCTAGTATGATCTTATATGCCATGATTTCATGATGTCATGTTATGTTTTCAAATGAATGTATGATGTTTGTTGAGTTTGCTTGAGTGTGGAAAGGCCAAGAACTCTTAGCCATGGTGAGGGTAAGCTAAGAACCCTTAAGATTGGTTAAGATATAGCAAAGAGTCTCCCAAAAGCAAAGTGAGCTCCCAAGAGTATGGTTGAGTCCAAAGCTCTTAAAGAATGGGTGAGGCAAGTTTAAAATCCATGAGAAAAAGTGTGAGGCCAATCCAAACACTTAGTGAGTTCTTGAATGTCTTGTATGACTTGTTCACATGCTAAGCTTGCTTCTTGAATGTTCATGATTTGTATAATGTCCATGCATGCATTTTTAAGGCTTGCTTTGCATATATTATGTATGGTTGAATAGGAGATGAGCTATTGGAATTTTTTGAATCTCATTCCCTCCTCTCCATGATCTCACATGCTAGGTGGACCAATTGGATATAGTAATGGGAGCCAACAATATTGAAAGAAGAAGATTGACATCCATATGTCTAGCATTTTCCTTTTAAAGCCATAATGAACTATAATGTATATTATTGATGTAAATAGATTATGACCCTTGAGACATATGTAATTATGCTATTATATGAAGTAAAAATGAAAGTATGTGTTATGTGAATGATGGAATGTGAATTGAGAATGTATAGCAAAGATAGCTTCATGAATAAGTTTATGAAAATGTGCATATGTGTGCATGAAAAGGCCAAAATGAGATGTTTGGGGTTTGGAACCATTTGAGCAGCTTACACAAGTCCTAAATGTGCTTTTAGACTGGCCCAAAAGGTGCCAAAACTAAAGGAAAGCCATTTGGCAATTTTGGTATCCCATATGGAACTAAAAATGACCATAATGGAACCTTATGTCACTTTTTGGCCAAATGAGTTATTCTTGATCTGAAATTTGGCATGCAATTAGGTCTCATTGAGAGCTTTATGGGAAGCTAAAGATCATAATTTTCAGAGGTCTACAAAATATTTGATAATTTTTCAAAGTTGGCAATTTTTATGGTTTTGGTCTGCTGCACTATTCATTTGGCCTGAAAATGAATTCTGTCACACGAGACTCAAATGATGTCCAATTGCCATGAAATTTTATATAGAGAAACTAGAAATTCACAGTGACTCATGTCAACTAGAAGCACCTCATTTGGGTTTCTAGAAAGAGAGATATGAATTTTGAACATTCTGTTCAGTATCAGGAATTTTGCCTGACCTAAGTTACTATTCTATTGAATTTCAAGGCCTAGGCTTGATGAACTAGTCTAGAGATATTTTTCTCTCTAGCTAACATCCACAGCTTTCTAGATTGGTATCATTTGTAAGGTTTGGATTTTTGTGGAATTAATTGGACATTTTCAAAGTTTTCTGCAGAATTCTATGATAGTTTCAGAATGCAGTCTAACTTGTGGACTATTTTGGATGCAAAAATCCTCTGTGATAGATGTTATGATCTAGGAATATTTTTACCATGAAGTAGACATCTGTAGCTTCCCAGAATGACCAAGATTGCATGATTTCAATTTTTTTAAAATTAGTTATGATTTTTCAAAGTTTGGTTAGAAAAAGGGGCAAACCTGGCCGAAAATACACTTGGTTATTTTGAGCTCCATTTCAGTTTCTATGAGTTGTGGGCATGATTTTATGATGAAAATGAGTTGTATTGATGTATTTAAATATGAGATTGTATATTATGAGTTCACATGGTCCACGTGACATCGAGCAAAATTTTTAAATATGACGCAACGCAAAGAAACCCATTATTTTTATTCCCTCCTTCATATGTTCTCATGGAATTTAATTATGTGAAGCACATGAGTCTAATGAAATGAGCTAGAATTTATGGTGTTACACATGTGTTCTATATCAGCTCCAAACCCATGCCAAACTCCCTCTGTTTCTACTACTCTTCTCCACGTCAGCTGTACATTGTAGCGTGCTCATTATAAAGCTCATACATCTGCATAGCACTTCAAACCCACGTTAGCTTGCTTTATTCTGCTCCTCCACCCTCTCAACTCGTGGCTCTTTGTTCCTTCTTCCCAGCTCATTCAACTCATGTTTCTTCTTCATTCTTAGCTCCCCTCTCTTCTGCATGCTCTTGTGTGTTTCTAAGCCCATGGATTAGATGAATGCAAGCTTTCTAGACATGTATGAGTGCATTATGTAAGCAATCTTCTCTCACATGCTCTCCTCTTTCTAGTTGAGCATGTGTTCTATGGTTGTTTACCTATGAAGTGTGCACATGTGTTGATGTGGCAGCATGAGATAGAAAAGAATGGAACCTTCGTGTAAATGCTGTGTTTACATGGAGAAAGCTAGACTTTGTGCTTATGTGAGCTCGTGAATGATGAAAGGAGTCAACGTGGAGATGCTGCCTACCCGTTTCTTTATATGTATGTATATACAAGTGAGTTGGAAATATGGCAATGTAGATAGCTCATGAACTGTTCTGCATGTGATTTGTGTGTCAATCTCATGCTAAACTCTCAGCTCGTGTACTTATTAGTGTGTGCTATCTGTGTGAGGAAGAGTGACATGAGGTGCTGCTCATGAGTGAGTGAATATGTTGCTACAATGTGGAGCCATGCATGCATGAAACGTGAGTGATATGAGAGAGTGGACTGTGCATGGATGTGAGTCTACTACATGGAGTTGCTAGTATAGTGTAAATAATAGCTTCTTCCTTCACATAACTTGGTGAGATAGCTTAAGAGTGTGTGGAGCTATCTATGTGGATACATATGTTTGTGAGCTGCTACTGTCCATGAGCTTCTTCATGTGAGTGAGTTATGTGTTTGATTCAGGTGAATGATGATATGTGTGAGAGACTCTAATGCATCAATGTTCCTTTGTCATCCATCCATGTTTGACCTGTTGAGCTCAAAAATGTGTGAAAGAGTGAATGTTATGTATCTGTAAATGGAGCTATGTGTGATTAATATGCCCAAAAGTATGGTCTGGTATCCTCTCCTCATATGACGCTTGTGAATGCATCCATGTGAATGAGTGACATGGTAAAAACTAGGAGCCTTGTTAGTGTATTTCTTCCAGCCTATACTTCTTTTTATGTACTTCATGAACATGTGCATATGTGTGACAGCTTCATGTAAATAAACCCCTTACACCATCAACCCCCATTTTTATTTTTTTCTCATTTTTACTTTTCTAAAACTCCATTAAACATGTAGACCATTATTCCATACTTGCCATTAAATTAGTAAAGCTTTCATCTTCAATTTTTTAGTCTCTGATTCAATCTTGTGAATTCTATTTCTTTTTCACATTAATTTTCAACCTTAAATTCCAATTGCCCATCAAAATCTACAAAAAAAAGAATTAGAAAAATTAAATAGAAAAATTCACAAAATCATTTAAAAGAATTTATGCATTAAAATCAATTATTTTGCAATTTAATTTCTAAAGTGTAGAAAATGGCCATTAAAATCAATTATCAACTAATAAAATGCAATAAGCCATATTCAATTATTAAAATGCCTAAGTTTAGGGGAATTAATATATATAAAAATAGCATTCATTAGCCGGCCTAGCTGTGTGTGTACCTTGAGGACGAGGAGGCCCCAAAGGGGGGTGGAATGTAATGTCTCACATTAGATGGGAAGGTCCTAGACTAAGGCCTTATAAGTGGGAGTAGTACTCTCCCCGTTGTGGATGTATTTTCCCAGTGATGGGAAGAACAAAATCCGAAGAGGTGTGATCAATGGAGGTGCCTCTAGTCTGGGATAATATCTACGGAGACTCTGTGGGATATTACATTCTAGCCCCCTTTGGGGCCACCTCATCCTCGAGGTGCACAAGCGATTAGGTTGGCTCTGTAATGTCCAGTTTTCATAAAAACAATGGAAACAGATACGTTTTAAAAGCAAGTCCTTTGAAATGAATTAGTTAAAGTCTATAAAAATTAGAATAATGATCTAAATATTAAGTAATGAAAATAGGAGGCCAGAGGTACCCTGAAACAGAGACTAAAATAACTAGATGGAAATTAATGAAATTATTATGTAACATAATGATATTTTCGTAAATTCGAGCAAATTTTGGAATAGTCACAAGAAGGCTTTTTAAATGAAAATTTGAGTTCTTTAGGGTTATCAGATGCCCTATAAACTATGGGAAACCTCGGGATAGTTAAAATCCCTCAAGTGTACATTTTTTAATGTCGATTGACTCGAACTTTGACCCTTTCATTTGGGAAGGTTTTAGCTCCAGATTGAGTGGTTCCAAAGACATTTTATAACATTGAAGATCTAAATTTTATAATGAAAAAGATGGTTCTCAAAAAGGAGCTAAAACAAACTGAAAATGAAAATGTCAAGTTTAAGGGACATAAATGGAATTTTTTTGGAACAATTTCTAAACCCTACCTATATATCCCCCACGCCCCACTCTTCTCCTCATTTGGTTGATTTCATTTCTATCCTAAACCAGAGAAAAGACCTAGAGAGTTAAGCACACAAGGGAGGAGAAAAAAGGAGAAGAAAAAGCAAGTGAAAGGCATGGATTTTCATGGATTTTCTTAGTTTTTCTTTAGCAAATTCCTTCTCCTCCTTTTTCTTTTCTTTCTTATGGATTTATTGAAGCTTTTGGGTTTATTTTGAGGTCAGACCAAGGGGGGAAATTTTTGAGTTTTTGAAGAAGAAGCCAAGCAAAGAGAAGAGCATTCAAAGGAAGCCAAAAAACTAAGGTATTTTGCTACTTTTATGCTTGCTTCTTCTTGTCCCTTCTCTTGAGCATTTCGTACCATATATGGATATCCAAGAGAAGTTGAATTTCTAATCAAACCAAGAGTGAGTCTTAGGAAAATGAGGGAGAAGAACAAGAATATGCAAAGGAAATAACAAAACAACCATTAGATTTTAAGATAACAAAGTTAGGGTTTCAAGTACTTAATCAAAATTTTGTTTTGATGCAAGAGTTCCTAGGCTAAAATGAATGTTTATATGAGCTCTAAAGATCCGTAGAAAGCTTCCCACATGCATCTCTCATCAAGAAAACAAAGAACACTCCTTGGTATCATAAGTTCCATATTGTGTGACTTAAAGAATCAACACCTAGCTAGACTCCTTGAAATAAATGTGTGGTGGCTCCAAGGAGTTTAAATGGAGTCAAGAGTCACAAATTAAGGGAGAGAATGGAGCCAAGATTATGTTTTCCCAAGGTTGCTTCACTAGGTGCCTTATGGAACCATAATTGGATCTTAGAAGTAAGCTAGCTTTTCTAATGTCTGTATAGCTTTAGAAATTATTCCAAGAGTATAATTGGCTCCCATGTAATGTGTTTAGGCCTAAAGAGTCAAGTTCCACCTTCTTGTAAGTGCTTGGCCGAGGGAGAGGAACCAAATTCAAAAGGAAAAGTGTGCATTTGTAAGTAAAGTAGCTCTCTCTTCTTTCTCTTATGCATGAATGAGTGTTTATCTTGTCTTTGAATGTATGTGTATATGTTTTAAGCCATGGAAAATGTTCTAGCATGTATCTATATGCCATGGTACCATGATGTTATGCACCTAAATGATGCTTTGTGAACATGTTTTAGTTTGCTTGAGTGTGGTGAAGCCAAAAGTCCCTTAGTTAGGGTGAGGATGAGCCAAAAGTCCCCAAGAATGAGTGAGACAAAGCCAAAAGTTTTTAAAAAGTGAGGCTTTGTCAAAAACCCCTTAAGAAAATAGGTGAGACAAGTTCAAAATCTCTCAAGAGAAGTAGATGAGGCTAAACTATATTCTTGGCAAACTTATGTATGCTTTATATGACTTCTTGAGTGCAAGAAATATTCCATGTATGATTATGTACTCAATGATATCCATGCATGCATTTTTAGACTTGGATTTGCATTCTTTATGTATGGTTGAAAAGGAAAATAGCTATTAGGATTTCTAGAATCTCATTCCTTCCTCCCTATTGCCTAACATGTCTAGGCAGACCAAGTGAGCCAAAGAATGGGAGCCACCAAGCTTGAAAAGAGAGATTGACAAGAAAGTGTGTGATTTTGTTTACTTTGTAACCATTTTGATGGTATATGATGTAACTCTATGATAAATATGTTGTATAACCATTTGAACATATGTAATTACATGGATACTTAATATATATATATATATATATGAGAATTGATGCTATGTGAATGTTGTAGCAAGTTCTTAACATTAAATGGCAAGATATAGCTTATGTGTTGTTATGTGTACCTTAGGGTGAGAGTGTGAGTTTGCGAGATTTGGATTTGTGCACCTTTAAGACATGTTTAGTAGACCATTTTGGTGCTTTCCCACATGCTCATGTTGTAACACCATACTTCTAAGACTCAATTCATATAATTCCTATGCCTCATCTCATACTAATTCTATGGGAAGCAACATAGTGGCATAAGAAGTCATGACTCAAGATGCCTTTCTCCATGGGTAAAAATTTTCTCTTGGAGTCCCATGGGTCATATGGACTCATCTTTCTCATTCTCACATTTAAATACCTAAATACCACTCATAACAAGCTCAAGAGGTCGTCCATACCTCGAGCAAAAGGAGTAAATACACAAAATACACTAGTGCAGCCTCAGATCAATTTTTCAGATTCTGTGCCTGAACTTTGAAAAATCATAACTAATTATAAAAAAATTAAAATCAGACACACTATACCATTCTAGAAAGCTACAAATGTCTACATTATGCTAAAAATAAATTTGGACCACAATAAAGGCTGCTAGGCACAGAAAACTAATGGAATAGTACCAGAGGTTAGCTATCATCCCTGGTACTGATCTCTAATTTCAAAAATTCATATCTCCCTACTCAGAGGTCCAATTTGGTTGATCTTAGTGGTCATGAAAAGATTATTATGTCTAGTTTGTGTCTGTAAAATTTTATAACTTGACATTGAGTTGTGAAATGGTCATTTTTAAGCTTTACAAATGGTCCAAATTAAGCTCCAAGGCAACCATGACCACTTGAATATGTGAGAATGCACCAAAATGACATTCTAAACTTGTCTTAAAGGTACACAAACCAAAATTTCTCAAACTCACCCACCCACCCTATGATATACATAAGAATGCATATGTTTAATCTTGCCATTCCATACCCAAACCATGTTATATCATACATTTGGCATCAAATCTTATTCATACATCATACATTTAGGTAATTACAAATGCTTATATGATTACATAACAATTTCATCATGAGATTACATCATATGCCATGTGTATGGCTACAAGAGAGCCAAAACTAGGTATTTTCATACACTTTGATGTCAATATCCTTCTTCAAGGCTTAGT
Source organism: Erythrophleum ivorense (assembly GCA_026724425.1). Lineage (NCBI taxonomy): Eukaryota > Viridiplantae > Streptophyta > Magnoliopsida > Fabales > Fabaceae > Erythrophleum > Erythrophleum ivorense. Next base: position 718,245 of record JAIUCV010000380.1, on the reverse strand, counting down.
GACTTTCATTACCTTGCTCAATTGCTCACCTAACATGTTAAGACATTGAAGAGGAGGAGATAAGATTCAAAGAATCCCAATAAATCATCTCCCATTCAATCACGCATAAAGTATGCAAAACAAGTTTTACAAATGCATACATGGGCATATTGATATGTGCAATCATTCAAGAGGCATGCTTGGCATTTAAACAAGTCATACATAGCATATATAGGCTTGCCAAGTAAGTGGATTGGCCTCACCCATTCACTTGTGGATTTTAGACTTACCTCACCCATTCTTTAAGAGGTTTTTGACTCAACCTTGCTCTTAGGAGTGAACTTCACTTTTGGGATACTCTTTACTTTGTCTCAACCAACTTTAAGGGTTCTTGGCTCATCCTCACCATGGTTAGAAAGTTCTTGGCTTCTCCACACTCAAGCAAACCAAGACAAGTATATAAAATATTATTTGAATACATAAAACATTATCATGGTACCATGGAATAAAAGCTCATGCTAAAATACTTTTCATAGCTCAAAACATACTTGCACACACTCAAAGACAATGTAAGCACATATTCATGCATGAGAGAAGGTGGAGAGAGCTACCTTTGCCATACAAGCACACTTTTTTCCTTCACACATAAAGAGGTGGAGATCATTCTCTTGGCCTAGACACATCATATGGAAGCTAATTATACTCTTAAATCACATTCTAAGGCCACATATTCACTAGAAAAGCTAGGTGACTCGTAAGACTCTTTTATGATTCTATAATGCACTTAATGAAGCAAACTTAAGAAAACATCATCTTGGCTCCATTCTATCATTCATTTATGATTATTGACTACATTTAAACCCCTTGGAGTCATCACACAATTAAATTAAAAAGCCTAGCTAGGTGTTGCTTCTTTAAGCCATAATATGGAACATACAAGGCCATCTCACTTTCTATGGTTTCCAAAATTTTTCTAAGGCTTTCTCTCATAGTCTCCCATCATACATGACCCAAAAATAAGCTTAGAACAAATTAAAACTACCCTTAGGTGCTATTTCTACTCTAAGCTAAAGCATATACTCTTCTTAGCATCCTTGGAGTTTCTTTGCTTCCTTTGATGGGAGAATCATGTAGGAAGCTCTCTTGGTGTCTTAGGAACTCATATGAACATTTAAACATCATAAAATATGGCTAGGGTTCATGGTAGAGTTCAAGGTGCAATCAAAACCCTAAATTCCATAACTTGCATTCTAAAGCTCCCTTTTCAATTTTAGTTGTATATTCTTAATCCTCACACTTCATAACTTTTGGTTCTATCAAGAACACATAAAGAAAAACTTTCCTCCTCACTTTCTCTTTCTAGACGGAAGCTTAAATAGCTTGGAAACACAAGATTTTGTAAGTGTTTCAAGTGAAGTCTTACCTTAAAATGGAGCTCTCTTCGCGTAGATTATTTTTCACCGATTGATTTCTTGAAAAGAATTCCTTTTTAGTTTGGGTTAGACCTAAATCTTCAAGTATTTAAGAAAAGAAAACAACTATTAGAGAGCTCTTAGAGAAAGGAACAACTTTCCTAACTTGCATGGGATGAAACGGGGCTGTTTACTTACCTAAACAGAAGCTTAAACTTCTTCTCTCTCTCCCCCTCTTAATGTCATGCCATGGATGCCTGTTTTTATAAAAATGGAAGCTTGGAGAAGGTGATGAGGTGTAATCTTACTTAAGAAGCCTCTTTTACAATTTTTTTAAAATGACTATTTTGCCCCTACAAGCCTGTTTGCTCTGTTTAGGCTCATTTTAACTTCTTTTTTAGAACCATCTTTTTCATCATAAAATTTAAGTCCTTTAATTCATAAAATGCTTTTGGTTTCATCCAAATTGGATTTAAAATTTTTTCGAATAAACTGGTCAAAGTTTGGGTCAACTAACATTGGAAAACGTCCACCGGAGGGGTTTTAGCTATCCCAGGGCTTCCCATAGTTTTCAAGGCCTCTGAGAATCCTAGAGAACTCAAAACTTTCATTTAAAAAGCCCTCCTATGAGAATTCTAAAATTTGCTCAAAATGACGAAAATGCCCTTATATTTCGTCAACCTTTAGTTACATTTCATTTCTTCATTCTAACTCTATTTTTCTTTCTGTCTAAATCTGGGATTCTCATTTTTAGGAGTCTAGAATGCTTCCCAAATTTTTTGGGATCTTAACTAAGCAATTTTGGGGGACTTACTTTTGTATTCGGTGAATTTCATTCGTTTACAGAAAAACCATACATTACATTTCTCTCATTTTTTCTTGTTTTCAAAGAACCGGATATTACACAAGTAGCCATGAAAGCCTTGAAAGTAAATTTGACCCTTTAGTGACCCTTTAAAAGGCATAAAAGAGTTATTTTGCAACCCTATAGCACATTCTAACTAAATGAATGAATTTTCTCATGAAATTTGGCATACATGTAGATCTCATCTAGATCTAGGAAGCTAAAGACCAAATTATTTGGAGCTTTGTAAAATTAATTATGAATTTTTGAAGTTGCCAAATTTCAACTGTTCTGGTATAGTTACTATTCATATGATCAGTTTCTTCACCTGTGTCATTTGAGGGTCAAATGGTGTTCGATTCTCATGAAATTTTACAAGCATAAACTAAACATGATAAGATTTATATGGCCACCAAGATCACCCCAATTGGATGTTTGCATAGGGAGATATGAATTTTTGAAGTTCTATAATAGTACCGGTAGTGCCAGATGAGTTTGGTTACTGTTCTATCAATTTCCAATAGCTAGACGTTCCTGTTTTGGTCGTAACTTATCTATAGTATAAAGTAGACATCTGTAGATTTCTAAAATGGGATAGTGTGCTTGATTTTGATTTTTATAGAATTATTTATAATTTTCTAAAATTGATGATAGAAATCTAGCCCATGAATCTGAGGCTAAACATGTGATTTTTATGCATATGGTTCATGAGCTTGAGCTTTTGGCCATATTTTGAGATGGTTTTGAGTTGTATATGTGTATTTAAATAGGAGAATGAGATAGACGAGTTCATATGGTCTACAGGATATGAAATGAAAATTTTATCCATGACATAATGCAAAAATAATCAATTATTTTAATGGTATTTTCTTGGGAAACTTATTCTTGGCCAAGGAAATTAGCTTGGAATGAAATGAGATAAGTTAGGTAAATATGGTGTTATAGGCTCTGATACCAAACATCCTACACAGTTTCTGTGGATATTGTCCCAGATTGGAGGCACCTCAATCAGTCACACCTCTCTGAGTTTTGTTCCTCCTATCACTAGAAAAATGCGTCCACGGTGAGGAGAATACTACCACTTATAAGGCTAATAAAGGTTATTCTTATATATTTTATTTTTCCCAACTTAGGCATTTTAATAATTAAATATGGGTTATTGCATTTAATTAGAGGATATTTGATTTTATTAGCCATTCTTTGTATTTTAGAAATTAATTTACAAATTTTTGGATTTTTTAATGCATAAATTCCTTTAGATAATTTTGTAAATTTTTCTACTTAATTTTCTTTTCCATTCTTTGTGTGAAAATCATTAGGCTTTCTTAGTTTCATACATGGACTGGACTTCCACATGTGGCTCTCTCTTTTGACACATATCATCATGCATCATCATCCATTTATTCAATATCCAACTATCCCCTCCTACATGCATGAAATGAATAAAAGACAGTGGCTTATTTATGTATTTTTTTTTCACCTCCCATGTTACATATACATTCATTTGAGTTTACTAGGTCCAAAGTAAGGTCCATGAAGCCACAGGACTAGAAGAGAAGAGGTGATTCATCCATTCCATCCATCTCATATCATTTACACTCACCCACAGGCCACTTACACATCCTTCTATTCCATTCACGTTGCCACGTCTAGCTCTCATGTACAACAAAAAGAAGCACATCCTTGCAAACTCCAGCTCCCTTGCTCAAATATGGAATGTGGGTCCAAGCATGCACCAGCTCATGTTTTACACACATGCAAAGCAAAGGGAGCCATGAGTACAGATTATACACAGCTTACAACAATCATGAGACAGCACCAGGAAAAACACGTACAAGAGAGAAAAGGAGGCTTGGTTTCAAGGAGGAGAAGAACACATGAACAATAGAGAGTGAAGCTACAATTTTGATGGGAAGAAATAGAGACTGAAGCATGGGTTTTGATGAAAAAGGCTAGAACAAGGGCAGCAATAGAACAAGCATGTATGAGATACAAAAGAAGCTACGGGTTCTAGGAAGAAGCAAAGGGAGCCAAATGAGTAGAATAAAAGAAGCACATGGGAAGGAAAAGGAAGCTACGAGCTGCATGACACATGAACAATAAACAAATGAGCTGGGAATAAAGAGAAACTTACATGGGAAGTGACATGGAAAAAATTAAAAAGAGAAACCACGTGAGCATAGCACATGAAGCTTGAGCAGCTAGTTGTAAAATGCATGAGTAGATTTTAAATGAGCACATGACATACAAAAGGAGGAAGCAAAGCCATGTGAGGGGATTAACAAAAATGCACACGGACAAAATGTTCTGAGAGGAGGAAAACATAAAAAAGATGGACTGGATATTAACACAAAAAAAAAAGAATAGAAGAAAAAATGCTCTCAGTCTTTTGATGCAACTCCAGGATGTGAACGAAGGGAAACTCTTCATTCATCTTCTCCACATGGCTGTAGTTCATTCTATTAAAACTCCTCCATTCATCTTTTCTATGATAGCTTGAGTTTCTCTTGGTAGCTAGCTAAAGATTATATCTCCCTTGATGCAGATTTGAGCTCCAAGATTGCCTCTCCAAATTAGATGAACTCTCCTTTCTTTATCTTTTAATTTCAACATTAATTCCTTTGTTAATTTAACTAGGTTTAGCTTATTAATTAAGGAATTTAGTAGATGGAATTTATAGATTAATTTGAATTATGGTTTGATTGTAATCTTATAATTGAATATTAATTTTGATCCCTAAGTGTTTGTAGAAAGTCCAGACTTAATGGATGGATAATTTAATATTAAATTCCTCTTGTTTTTAGGCCAATTAGTGCAATGGTTATTGAATTAAGTGGCTGAAATTTTTGTGTAATTCTTGTACTTGAGGAATTTATTAATCTAATTAGTTAATTGGCATTTTAAATGGATTGTTTAGCAGATTTTAGTGAGCATTTAGGATTTGTTTTAGTGTGTTCTTATTCCTAACTTAATTGATTAATTATTCAAGGTTTTTTGTGGTTGCAAAGTCCTTGAATCATTAGTGAATTGAGTCTTGGATGGTAATTCAAAAGTCTTTATGGAGAATACACTAAGAAGTAAGAGTTTAAATCCAATTTTGGTACTTTAAAAAGAGAACAAGGATAATTGAATTCTAAGGAGTCTATCTAAAGACTAGTTACCATACTTTTCTAGTTGTTAACTACACTTATTCTTAAGCTTCTAGTTCTTGTTACTTTTCTTTAACTCAATCAAAATTCAATAACTCAAAACCCTCTAAACAAATTTCATTTAATGTTACTTGGAATACTCTTTCACAAATAATTAGAGGCAAAAACTCATTAAGAAATGACCTAGGTTGTACCATTAGCTATAAGCCTTTTCCAACCTAGTTTTATTTGAGGTTGTGCAACATAACTGTCAAAGGCCTTAGCCTAGGACTTTCCCATCCGATGTGGGACATTACATTCTACCCCCTTTTGGGATCACATCATCCTCAAGGTGCACATGCAGCTAGGCCGGCTCTGATACCAAACACCCTCCAGAGCCTCCGTGGATATTGTCCCGAACTAGACGTACTTCAATCAATCATAGCTCTTTGGGTTTTATTCCTTTTATCACTAGGAAAATACATCTATTGTGGGGAGAGTACTATTTCCACTTATAAGGCCTTAGTCTAGGACCTTCCCATCCGATGTGGGACATTACACTCTACCCCCTTTAGGGCCACCTCATCCTCAAGGTGTACACGTGGGTAGGCCAGCTCTGATACCAAACACCCCACAGAGCTTCCGTGGATATTGTTCAAACTAGAGGCACCTTAGTCAGTCACACCTCTCTGGGTTTTGTTCCTCCCATCACTAGGAAAACATGTCAATGGTGGGGAGAGTACTACTCTCACTTATAAGGCTTTAGCCTAGGACCTTCCTATTCGATATGGGACATTACACTTAGCCCATGCATCTTTTCTCCAATTAAGTGAATTAAGCAACTCATATTTCATCTTCTTCATTCTTCCACATTGACTAAAGCTTCTAAGAGAGAGAGAGAGAGAAGGAGGAAGAGAAAAAGTAGGCATCCATTGAGTTTGAAGAAAGAAGAAGAGAAACAATCATGCATAAGGTTCTTTTAAACTCCTTTTCACTTGGCTTTAAAAGGAAAAAATATGTAAAATCATGTGAGCTTTTCTATGATACCAATTGTAACACCATAATGTGTTAATCTCAACTAGCCTCCACTTAGGCTTGATTCCATAGGATTTCCAAATATTCTTACCAAAATCGTGGTATTTTAATGCTTTAACTCAGGATTTAAACGGTCATACTTTGCCCTATAGGTCCCATGAACCCATTAATTATATTTTCTACTCAAAACCCATTCATACAACTCATACATAGCATAAAACAATCTATGAACCATGGATATGAAGCCAAACATCAGAAAAATTTCAATTTCTCTCACAGGTCCAAAAGTCAGATTTTTGGCTCCAGCTTGTGAAAAATCATAACTAATTCTAGAAAAATAGGAATTAAGCAAACCATAACTTTTTAGAAAGCTCTAGATGTTAATTTTACATAAAAATAATTTCAAGTCATGATCATAGGATTTGGACCACGTTTGACATTGAAAAAAGGACAAAGGTCCAATTGGCTACTAGTACTAAGACAGATTTCTGAGATAAACTTCAAAATTTCACAACAAATTCCAAAAAAATATAATTTGGACAAACTATACCAATTTGGAAAGCTACAGATGTTAATAAAAGGAAAAAATAAGTCTAGACCATTTCCATAGCCTTTAAACCTCAAAAACTAATAGAATTGTAATAAAGGTCAGCTGGCATCCCTGATACTGATTTAGAACTTCAGAAACTTATTTCTTCCTCTACAAACCTTTAATTATGGTACTTCTAATTGGTATAGGTTAGTGCATGTCTAGTTTCTGCTTCTAAAATTTTGTAGCAATTGGACATCGTTTGGCTCATGAATGACACAATTTCATTTCGGACTAGAATGAACAGTAGCTGTTACCAAACCAGAAAAATTCTCCAACTTCAAAAATTCTACAAACCTCCAAATAATACCCACTTTAGCTTTCCGAAAATTTCTCAACAAGATTTAGGTGCATGCTAAATTTTAGATCAAGAAGAGCTCATTTGGACAAAAAGTGACAATATGGTCACTTTTGCTTCTCATAATGTAACTCTTTAGTTCAAATGGCTTCTTTTAGTATTTGGCACCTCTTGGGCAAGTTTAAAAGCACTAACACATCACATGTGAATTGCCCAAGTGGTCTAAACCATCATACATCTCAAACTCACTATGTTACATATAAGAATACACATCTAAGAATGGACTACCAAGTATCCAAAACTTGCATTCTCATTACTTTGGTTTCACAAATGGTTCATACATCACATATACATGATTTTACACTTGTTCATCTATTTACATGTCAAAAATAATATCTACAAATATATTTTGGCACTTTTTTACATCAAAAGAACCAAAACAAGCTATACAACTAGCTAGGCATGCTTAACTAGGCTCCTTGACTTGCACCTTGGTCTCCTTGAGCTCCACTTAACATGTTAAGATGAGAGAAGGAAGGGGGTGAGATTCATGGAATCTCAATAGCTCATACACTTATTCAAGAAAGCAATCAAGGCATATAAACATGTCAAATCATACAAGTAGGCATCCAACCATTCAAAGTCATACAACATATGATTTACATGCCATGAAAACCATATCAATGCCAAGAATAAGTTCTAGGGACTTTTGGTCTAGCCTCACCTTATTTTTTTAGATTGGCCTCACCCTTGGTCTAGGGACTTTTAACTTGGCCTTATTCATCCATGAGACTTTTGGCCTTGTTTCACCCATTACTATCTACTTTTGGCTCTATCTCACCCATCACAAGGGACTTTTGGCACTACCTTACCCTTTAAGAGCAATTTTTACAACTCAAAATATAAGCATATTGGTACCAATGCATCAAGAAAACATCAAATGGCATGTCTCACAATATAAGTACACTCACAAGCATACAATGACCATTACACATGCAAGAATACAATAAGAAAGAGTGAAGAGTTACCTTATAAGCAACACAAGCCTTCCCTTTTGATTTCTCTTTTCCTTTCTCGGTCTCACAACCACAACTAGATGGAGCTAATTCTCTTAGTCCTGGACATAATAAGTAACATGCAATTACTCTCTTGGAACTTAAACAATTTCTCACAAAGGCTAGGGGATTCTTACATCAAAACAAACTTTACAAAGTGTTTAAGGATCCCTAATTTCTCCCTCTTAAATTTCACTAGCTTTTCTTCTAATTCTTTTGCATTTCTTAACTTTCCACATTCTAATTCAAGGGTTTCATACTTGTTCTAGGTCAAAACTTTCATCCCTTTATAAGCTCTAAAGTTAGTAGAACTAACATGCACAAGAAACAAAGAAGAAGAAGCAAAGACACATAAGCATCTACCTTGAATTCTAGCCTTCTTCAAGAGTGGTTCCCTTGCCTTTACCTTCCCTTTAAATCTCCACTATCCTTCTTCTGAACCAAGCTCAAAACAAAACCAATTCAACAACCCCAAACCATAGAAAAAGAGGACAAAGAGAGAAGAACAAAATTCTAAGAAGGAAAGCTATAGAAATTTCAAGTTTCTCTTACCTTTTCCTTGATGTTTCTCTCTTCTTTCTTGGCTTCTCTTGGTCTTTCTCTCTCTCTCTCTCTAGCCCTTTTTCTCTATTTTGGTCAAAGTATAAGTCGGTTAGAAGAAAAGGAGAGCTTCTGGAGTCTGTAAGAAGTAAAAATCACTTTTTCTCCCTTTTTCAGGAATAACCCTCGCTATAGCGAAAAATAATCCTCGTTACGATAAGCACGTATCATTCTCAAGCCCCTGTTCTCGCTACGGCACGCTATTCGAGAAACTCCCTGATTTTTGTATAAGATGCCTAAACTCGTTATAACTAAATGCATTCTCATTATAACGAACTGATACATTTGTTATAGCTAGCTAGCTTCTCGTTATAGTTGTAACACTGTATATTTCTAGCTCATTTCTATCACATTTACATGCTCATGTGATATATTCCATGAAGAAAGTAAGAAAATCCATGGCAAATAATACATTCCTTTGGATTACGTCATATATAAAAATTTCATTCTGCGTCATGTGGGCTATGTGAGCTCATACAATACATTTCTATATTTAATTATATGAATACAACTCATTTGTATCATAAAATATGATCTACATCTCAAGAATCATGAAGGGGAGTTTAAAATATACCTATTACATTTCGGCCAGATTTTGCTCAATTCTGCCACTAACTTTGGAAAATTATAACTAATTATAAAAAAATTGAAAACATGTCATTCTAAAAATATATGGATGTCTAATTTGCACTAAAAATATGTCTAGATCATAACATCTGTCACAAAGGATGTTCGATATCCAAAAAGGTTCAGAGGTCAAACTACCTTCTGGAACTGTCACAGATTTCTACAGCAAAATTTGAAAATATCCAATTAATTCCACAAAAATACAATCTATGAAAATGATACCAATATGGATAGTTGTAGATGTTTGCTAGAGGGAAAAAATATTTCTAGACCAGCTCAGGCAGCCCAGACCTCAAAATTTAATAGAACAGTAACTCAGGTCAGGTAAAACTTCTGATACTTGATAGAATGTTCAAAAATTCATGTCTCCCTCTCTAGACCTCCAAATTAGGTACTTCTAGTTGGCATGAATCACTGTAAATGTCTAATTTCTCTGTATAAAATTTTGTGATGATTGGACATCATTTGTGCCCTGTGTAATAGATTTCATTTTCAGACCAAATGAATAGTACAGTAGACCAAAACCAGAAAAATTGTCAACTTTGAAAATTCATCAAATATTCTGTAGACCTCCAAAAATTATGATCTTTAGTTTTCCAAAAAGCTCTCAACAAACTCTAATTGCATGCCAAATCTCAGAGCAAGAAGAGCTCATTTGGCTAAAAGTGATACTGGCTCTATTATGGTCATTTTTAGCTCCATATAGGGTACCAAAGTGACCAAATAGTTTTTCCTTGGTCTTGGCACCTTTTAGGCAAGTCTAAAAGCACACTTAGGACTTGTGTGAGCTTCACAGAATGGTCCCAAACCTCATACATCTCATTTTGGCATTTTCATCCATACATATGCACATTTCCATACTAACATTCAAGAAGCTACATTGACATGAGAAGCTTATTTTACATTCTAGTATTCACATGTCATAATCTCTCACTTATACATAATACATCAACATATTTATACATGTTCATAGGTTCATAAGACATATACATTCATGAATTTCAACATATGCCATTCTTGTAGCCTTAAAGTAACAAAATTCAAACACTTTCATGTCATCCTCTCATGTCTCATGTGCTTGGCTTCCATTCTTTTGCTCTCTTGGTCCACCTAGCATGTTAGAGCATTGGAGAGAAGGGGATGAGATTCAAAGAATCCCAATAGCTCATCTCCCATTCAATCATACATAATGTATGCAAAGTAAGTCTTGAAAATGCATGCATAGATATCATAGAAGTCATAAACATTCAAGAAGCAAGCTTGGCATGAGAATAAGTCATACAAGGTATTCAGGAGCTCACCAAATGAATGGATTGGCCTCACACATTTCCTCATGGATTTTGGACTTGCCTCACCTATTCTTTAAGAGATTATTAGACTCAACCATATTCTTGGGAGCCCACTTTGCTTTTGGGAGACTCTTTGCTATGTCTCAACCAATCTCAAGGGTTCTTGGCTCATCCTCACTATGGTTAAGAGTTCTTGGCCTCTCCACACTCAAGCAAACTCAAACAAACATCATGGCATCACTTAAAACATAACATGTCATTATGAAATCATGGCATATAAAATCATGCTAGCATGTTTTTCATGACTTGAAAATACACATACACACATTCTAAGACAAGCTAAACACACATCCATGCATGAGAGAAAGTGGAGAGAGCTACCTTGCACACAATCACACACTTTTTCTCTTGAAAATCCCTCCCTTGCTTCGGCCTCACACCCACAAAAGTGTGGGGAAGGTTTCTCTTGGCCTAAACACAAATTATAAGGGCCAATTAGGTTCATGAAATAATTTCTAAGGCCACACAACTAGCTTAGACACTAGGTTATTTTATGAACCCCATTATGGTCCATAAATGCACCTAATGAAGTAACACCCATCGAATAATATCTAGGATTCATTCTTTTCTTTCAAATATGATTCTTGACTCCTTTTAAATCTCTTAGAGTCATCACACAATTAAAACAAAGAGCCTAACAACATGTTGCTTCTTTAGGTCATAATATGGAACCTAAAGCACCAAATTACTTTCTCTGAGTTCTAAATTTTTTCTAAGGCCTCTCCTCATATTCATTCATCAAATATGACTCAAGAATGACTTTAAAAAAATTTAAAACTCTCCCTAGCTATAAAAATTCCTTTGGATTGGCCTCACCCTTGGTCTAAGGACTTTTGAGTTGGCCCCACTCATCCATGAGACTTTTGGCCTTGTCTCACCCATTACTATCGACTTTTGGTTTTACCTCACCCATCACAAGGGACTTTTGGCACTACCTCACCCTTTAAGAATAATTTTCATAACTCAAAATATAAGCATATTGGTACCAATGCATCAAGGCAACATCAAATGGCATGTCTCACAATACAAGTACACACACAAGCATACAATGACCATCATACATCTAAGAATGCAACAAGAAAGAGTGAAGAGCTACCTTGTAAGCTAACACAAGCCTTCCCTTTTGATTTCTTTTTTCCTTTCTCGGTCTCACTACCACAACTAGATGGAACTGATTCTCTTGGGTTTTGACATAACAAGTAGCATGCAATTACACTCTTGGAACTCAAACAATTACTCACAAAGGCTAGGGGATTCTTACATAAAAATAAACTTTATAAAGTGTTTAAGAAACCTTAGTTTCTCCCTCTTGAATTTCACTAGCTCTTCTTCTAATTCCTTTGTATTTCCTAACTTTTCACACTCTAATTCAAGGGTTTCATACTTGTTCTAGGTCAAAACTTTCTTCCCTTTACAAGCTCTTAAGTTGGTAGAACCAACATGCACAAGAAACAAAGAAGAAGAAGCAAAGATACATAGGCATCTACCTTGAATTCTAGCCCTCTTCAAGAGTGGTTCCCTTGCCTTCACCTTCCCTTTAAATCTCCACTCTCCTTCTTCTGAACCAAGTTCAAAACAAAACTAATTCAATAACCCTAAACCATAGAAAGAAAGGGTAAAAAGAGAAAAATAAAATTCTAAGAAGGAAAGCTATGGAAATCTCAAGTCTCTCTTACCTTTTCCTAGATGTTTCTCCCTTCTTTCTTTGCTTCTCTTAGTCTTTCTCTCTCTTTCTAGCCCTTTTTCTCTATTTTAGTCAAAGTATAAGTCCGTTAGAAGAAAATGAGAGCTTTTGGAGTCTTTAAGAAGTAAAAATCACTTTTTCTTGCTTTTTTCGGAATAACCCTCACCACGCGTGAGCACATATCAGTTCCAGGCCCCTGTTCTTGCTACGGCGCACGTTATTACAAAAAAACTCCCTGGTTTTTGTATGGTACGCATAAACTCGCTATAGCTAAATGTATTCTCGCTATAACGAACTGGTACATTCACTATAACTTGCTAGCTTCTCGCTATAGCCAACAGGGGTCCTGGCTATAACTAGTAGATTTAGAAAAATTTTAGAAATTCTGGTTGTTACACCAATTTCATCTCTAAATGCTTGGATTGAATTTGAGTTGTATCTTGAATGGGTAAGCAAAGGAAATGAATAGGAACAAAAGTTTGAGGTAATTTTTCTTTCCATTTCAATTCTTTGTTTTGAGCCCATTGGTATATTGAAGTGAATTAGTGCTTCCTTCTATAGTTGGCCGAGAATTGTAAAGGAAGAAAGTGAAATTTTATAGCATGAATCCTAGTGTGGCTTAACTTAAAGAGGAAGGAGAAGGAAGAAGCACTAGGTAAAATTCTCTTCTTACTCTAATAACTTTATCACAGCAAAATTGAAAAATGGTTTAAGAAGAGAAAGAAAACAGTAGCATAATTCAATTTTAATTAGGAAGTCATTAATTAGTCTTTAAGTAGTTTTGGTCAAAAAATGAAATGCTATTGCTGCTTTATCTTAGGCATAATTTGTATTGGAAAAGACAAATTCCTTTTAGGAAGAAAGAAGGAAAAGTATGAGAGGAAGAAAAATTATAGAATTGAGAAAGTAAGGGATAAATCATTTAAGTGATGTTTATAATATGCTTGCCTTAGAGATTGGGAAAATAGTATGAGTTGAGCATGAGCTTGGAAAATTAAATAGAAGAACCAAGAAGCTCATGGATTCCATAACAATTTATCCTTGTTGTGGAACTTTAAGAAAATGTAAGCCATAGTAACACTTACGAATAATAAGAAATAATTAGCTATAGTTGTGTAGTTGTATTGATATGTCTTTTGTATGAATTATTTGAATTAGGAAAACCTACTTGTTTATTTAAATTGCTAAGGAAAAAGAGCCAAGATTTATAGGTAAAAGTAGTTAGTATTTTATTCCTACCATCTTTTACATTGAATTAATTTGTTAATGTTGTATGGATTAGTTGCTATGTATGTATATTTGGCATGCATGTTTGACAAAGATTTAGAAGCCATAAAAGTGTTCTGAGCCATAGAAGTGCTCATATAGTTTAATGTAAGGGAGTTGAAGTCATAAAGCACTGCTCCTTAAGTTATTGGCCATCAATTAATGAGAACATTAGTTGCAAGTATAGAACTACAATTAATGAGAAACCAAATCAAAAATTCATAAAGTGATTTATACATAACCTATTTTACCATTTCATATTCTGTATTGTATTTAGAATTTTAAACTAAATATTAGGATATTTATATCTCATTGCATTTGTCTTTATTAACCAATATTTTAAGTAAATGTCATACCATGGTTCAAAGCACATCATTGATATCACAATATGCCTATAATATCCATTTCCTTACTTTTAATACTTTTAGTAGTGGAAAATACTGATAGTAAAGGCCAAACTTATCTATTTGAGCTTAAATGCACCATTTTAACTTACCAATACCAAAATTCAGCCATAATATATTTACTCAACTAGAAACATCACAAAAAGAAGCAAGGAATTTGGGTTTAAGCTATGCATTACAAACTAGTACAATTTCATCATTCCTTGCATATTCATAATTCTATCACAAACTTTCAAAATTCATATCTTGAACTGGAAAACTCCAATTTTTGCAAATGAGGACTCTCTCGAAAACTCATGAAATGAACTACAAGTTGTAAAAATTTTAGATTAAAACAAGTTCATTTTGGCCAAGAAAATCTTATAGAACAGTAACCATATCAGCATCTCAAACCCAACCCAGACCTAAAAATTTGAGCATGCATATCTTTGGTTTCACATCTCCAAATTAGGTGATCTCAGTGGCTATGGAAAGCTTATAATGTCATTATATGAATATAAAATTTCATGAGTATTAGAGTTCATTTGACCACTGAAATACATGAAAAATAGAGCTGACTATATGAATAGTATCCAGACAAATATGAATTTTTTAGCCAACTTTGAAAAATCATAATAAATTCTACAAAGCGTTAAAAATTATACTTTTTAGCTTTATAGAAAGCTCTAAATGAGATCTAAATTCCTAGCAAATTTTATGCTAAAATTTTTTCTTTTAGTCTAGTTTTGGTTCAAGGATAGCTTATGGCTTAAAATGGCACATTTATGGTATCAAATAGTTCCAATTGAGCTTCCTTAATGAATGTGACCATTTAAGCATGTCCAAACATGAAATGCAGCATGTATGACCATTCCATAAGGTCCTAAACATCATACAACTCAAAATGACCTATCCACTTGGCATTATGCACACACCTTCCATAACACACACATGGTCAATTTACATAATATAGCATATAAACATCCACCATTGGTATTTATATCATAATCATATACTTTTACATATGAGTAAATGTTTACATTACAAAAATAACACGTACAACCATTCTTGTGCACCAAATTACATAATTTCCTAAACCATTGTCAAAGTAGCACCATTTATGCTTATTGGCTTCCATCCTTGGCTCCTTAATAGTTCTCTAGACATAGTTAAAGATAATATGGGGGAGAGTGAGATTCCAAAAATCCCAATAGCTTATTCCCCCTTCAAGCACACTTATATAACATGTTATCATGTCAAAGAAAGCAAGCATGCGTCATAGGTATTCAAACATCTAACATAATCATATTTATGAAATCATATAAATCTATGAAAGTCAAAATCAAGTTTTAGAGACTTTTGGTCTAACTCACCCAATTATTTGGGACTTTTAGATTAGTCTCACCCATTTTAAATATTTTTGACTTAGTCTTACTCATTCCTTAAGACTTTTGGCCTTGTCTCACCCTTACTTAGGGACTTTTAACTTCAACTTTTCTAATTCAAGGGACTTTTGGCATAACCTCACTCATCAAGAGCTATTACACATTTCAAATGCAATTCAAGCATAATGATATCAAATCATCAAACTAATAGAAATAAGCATATTTCATTATTCAAATACATATACAAGCAATTAATGACAATCAAATAACCAAGATAAAGTATACATGAACGAATGAAGAGCTACCTTTACTTAAGAAGCACAATTTCCTTCTTGGTCTCTCACTTCCCTCTCTCAGCCTCTTAAGCACATTTGGGAGAGACTTGATTTGGTTAACCAAGAGACATCAAACAAAACACAAATACGTCAATGAAACCATTTCTAACCTTGCATAAACCCTACATAAGCCAATTCTAGCTTTAAGCATCCATATGGCTCCATTTAGTAGCATAAAAAAGCAACTCATATAATTCATCATCTTGGCTCTAATTTCTCTCTTAATCTAAGTCATATGACTCTATCTAAACTTATTAGAGTTATCACCAACTTAAATCAAGGAGCCTAATACCAAATTGCTTCTTTATACATAATGGAACCTTAAATTTTAACTTTCAAAATAAGGCTTTTAAATTCAAACCAATGGTTCCTTGGGCATTTATAATTCATATCTAGACCATTTCCATCCTTAGAATAAAAGAAAACTCTCCTTAGGTGCTTCAATTGGAGCTTGGCTGAGACACCCACACAATGAAGCACCCATGAAATTTTGCTTACTTTTCTAGAGAATTTAGTACCTATATGAGTTCCTATCCTCTTTTTGACTCAATCATACTTTTACATGGTTTAAAATATCATTAGAGAGCTTCATATTTTCTAAGGTGCAATCAAAACCCTAATTTCCTCAACTTGTTACCAAATGCTTCCTATTTGATTCTTTTAGTTCCATATGAATCTCCATGCTTCAAAACCCTATTTTTTCTATCAAGTATGAGCCAAAACCAAGCTTCTTTTATACTGCCCTTGGTTGGGACAAAATGAAGAAGCCATGGAAGAACCCTGATGAATAAATTTTACATAGGAAGGCATACCTTGTTTAATTCTTGCTAAATGGTGCTTCTTATTCTCCCAAGGCCTCCTTTAAATTCTTCCTTCCTTCTACTATACCAACCACAAGATTTCACTATTTAAAATTCTAAAACTATGGAAAGAAAGGGGAGAAAAAGGAAAAGAACTCTTACGAAGGCAAGGAAGGCAAATTCTTCATGTTTACTTACCTTTGGTAGCATTGTCTTCTCCCTTTTCCTTCCTCTCTTCCTCTGTGCCTTTGGTTCTATTTCTAGTCTATTTTGAGAGTGCTAAGTCAGTTATGGGTAGAACAAGTGGTGTGAGTGACTATAAAAGGAACAAAGAATAATTATAAAACATTTTCTAAAATACCATTTATGTTCTACAACTTCATTTCCTCTGTTTGAACTTAATTCAACTTCTTTTTAAGAACCTTTTTTTCCATCATAAAATTTAGGTCCTCTAATTCATTAAATGCCTTTTGTTTCGCAATAATTGGATTTAAAACCTTACTGAATTATCTGGTAAAAGTTTTCAATCAACCAATGGCATAAATTATAAACTGAAAGGGTTTTAACCATTTTGATAGTTTCTATGATTTTTTAGGCCTTTGAAAACCCTAGTGACCTCAATTTTATCATTTAAAGTTCCCTTCTTTGAGTTTTCAAGAAGTTGCTCAAAATTACAATTTTACAACTACATTTTGATTCATTCCATTTAGCCATTTTGGCTCTAATTTTGAGCCATCTTTAGTTTCCCCACCTTATTTCTATATGCTTTATTTAATATTCTATTCTTAATTTGTCTCAATTTACTTTACTCTAAGGTCCTTATTCATTAACCAAACAATTCTAATTTCAATTTTTTGTAATTTATATTGGCCTTCTCTAGGCCCATAACCCCTTATAAATAATTCATTCCACTCTTTTA
Source organism: Erythrophleum ivorense (assembly GCA_026724425.1). Lineage (NCBI taxonomy): Eukaryota > Viridiplantae > Streptophyta > Magnoliopsida > Fabales > Fabaceae > Erythrophleum > Erythrophleum ivorense. The sequence continues at coordinate 700,557 of JAIUCV010000380.1, read as the reverse complement.
AGAACTATTTTGAATTTTTAAGTCATGGGATTATTATAAGAAGTCCAGAACAAAGGAAGGGGAAGCAAACAAGTGGATGAAATCCATTACTTGTGTGTTTTATATTTTGTAATTGACTAGAAATATTGTATTTAGATGATTTTAGCTCATGAATTATAATGTATATAGGTCTAAGGTCTAATAAATATTTGAAGCTTGGTTTTGGATTTGTATGATTTTTTGATAGAAATATGTAAATATGTTGTAAATAGTAGCTTGCTTGGATAATATTGATGTATGTTTGGTTAGTTATGGTGTTGACTGAGTAATTCTTTTCTAAATCCTCTAATTTTTGGCAGATAGATAGAGAATATGTAGATGGACTAACATACCAATTTTCAAAATTTTCTAAGGTGCGTAGAGTGTTCAAATAAATCCCTAAATGTGTTGTTCAGTTCTAGACCCTTAGCTAGGTAGTTTTGTAAATAGGTTAAGTTGAAGGGCCATATGAAAGAGTTTTTGGATAGAGATCTAGAAAGTTTCATAATCTTCAGATTCCATTTTATCTCAAATAGATCAAAATAGTGTAGGTTCAAAACCAAGATTGAAACAATGTAGAAATGGAAATTTGGATAGTTAAATGGTTAAATGAGTGATTTTTATTTGAAACTTTGCCATATTAAAGTTAACATATAAATCTTCAATTCTAAAAAGTTTAGGGATTTTTGGAGCATGATATCTAAACCCAAAACAAGACCAAAATTGGGTATTTATAGTTTGTGTTTGAGTTTTCCTTATAACTTGCAGTTCCAGTTAACTAGAACTAGTTTCAATCAACTAGAACCTAAAGTTTAATAAATAGGAAAATTAGATCTTAGTCAATTGGAACTAGACTCAACCAACTAGAACATGAAAATTAGGTAACCAAAGATCAAGATCGAATTAACCAAAACTAAAGTCAGTTAACTTCAACTAAGAGTAACACCTATATAGTCACCCTTCAAGTTTTAGCTAACTTTGTCATACCTTATATTTCTAGTATCATATCTTTCTATTTAGGGCAATTAGTGCACATTCATAAGATAAAAGTAAGGAAAAGTATGCAAATAATGCACTTTTATTGTGTTATGTCAGAGTAAAATTTTTCAATTCACGTTATGGGAGCCTTATGGATTATCCGACACCATTCTCTAGTCATTTATCACTTATACAATTCATACATAACTCAAAATGTCACACAAACCATGGACCTTGAGGTAAAAACCCTGGATTTTTCACTCCATCTCGCAGACAGTAAAATGCAGATTTTAGGGCAACTTTAAAAAATCATAACTAAATGTAGAAAAATCAAAATCATATAATCCATAACTTTTTAGAAATCTCTAGGTGTTAAATTTACACTAAAAATAAGTCACAGCGACGAAAATCCCATCTGGACCATGTTTGATAATAGATAAGCCAGGAAGGTCTGACTGCCCTCTAATACTGATATAGCTTACAGATATAAATTTTGGAAATTCATAATTAATTTCACAAATATCAAATACATGCAATCCATACCAATTTGGAAAGATAAAGATGTTAACTAGAGGGAAAAAAATAGTTTCAGACCATTCCAAGAGCATTCACACCCCAGAAAATCAATCAAATAGTAACACAGGTTTGACTGAGTGCCTTGTACTAGACATCAAGTTTAAAAATTTATATCTCCCTCTCTAGACATCAAAATAGGGGGCTTCTAAGTGAAAAAAGTCAATGTGAATGTCTAGTTTCTCTTTGTAAAATTTCATGGCAATTGGATATTGTTTGCCCCATAAGTGACAGAATTTCATTTCGGACTAGAATGAACAATGCACTTACCAAAACCAAAATTTTTGCTAACTTCAAAAATTTGCCAAATATTCTGTATACCTCCAAATAACCCACTTTAGATTCCCAAAAATATCTCAATGAGCTCTAGATGCATGCCAAATTTCAAACTAAGAAGAGCTCATTTGGATAAAAAGTGACATAGCTTACCAAAATGGTCATTTTTGTCCTACATGAGATACCAAATCTGTCCAAATGGCCTCCTTTAATGCTTGGCACCTCTTGGGCAAGTTCAAAAGTATGAATATGACTTGTATAAACTACCCAAGTGGTCACAAACCCCATGCATCTTAAATTGGTCATTCCACTTCCATTAATACACTAATACATCAAGTCATCAAGAAGCCAAAATTTTCATTTCTATCGATTTCATGCCACATATGGTCTATACAAAAGTCATATATCATATTACAATTTTTCATGATCTTACATCACAAAAGTAATATATACAAAGTAATTTTGGCATTCAATTACATAACAAGCTACCAATACTTGGCTTTTCAACTCCCTTGGCTAGCATTCATTGTTTCTTGAGCACCACCTATTCATGTCAAGAGGAAAGGGGAAGGGGAGTGAGATTCCTAGAATCTCAATAGCTCACACACCCATTCACACAACACATTTAAGACATATACACATCAAGTGTGCACATAAACAATCTATTAGAACTATAAATGCTCATTTACAAGATATTCACGCCATACTTTCATGATCAAGCCATTAAGGAGCTTTAGGGACTTTTTGTAACACCTTATATTTCTAACTCATTCTATAACATTCTCATGCTTTACATTCATACTTTCCATGAAGGAGCAAGAAAAGAGAATTTAAATAATGCATCTTCTTGCTTTGCGTCGTATAAAAAAAAATCTATTTGGTGTCATGTGGGCCATGTGAGCTCATACAACACATTATCATATTTAATTACATGAATACAACTCATTTGAATCATCAAAAGTGGCTTACACCTTAAGAAATTCAAAGAGAAGCATGAAATGTACACATAATTTCGCCAGATTTTGCCTCTTTTCTGTCCAAACTTTGAAAAATCATAACTAATTCTAGAAAAATCAAAATCATACATTCTTGGTCATTCTGGAAAGCTACACATGTCTACTTTAGGCATAAATATGCCTAAACCATAAAACCTAACACAGAGGATGTTTGACATGAAAAATGGTCAGAGGTCAGGCTGTCTACTGGTGCTGTCACAGAATTCTACAGTAAATTTCAAAAATGTCCAATTAATTCCAAAAAAATTCAATCCATACAAATGATACCAATATGGAAAGCTATGGATGTTAGCTAGAGGGAAAAAATAATTCCAAACTGATTCAGGTATGCCCAGACCTCAAAATCTAATCAAACAATAACTGAGGTTGGGTGAAGTTCCTAATACTGCATAGATTCTTTGAAAATTCATATCTCCCTCTCTAGACATCCAAATGAGGTACTTCCAGTTGTATAAGTCACTGGGAATGTCTAGTTTTTTTGTATAAAAATTTTATGGCAATTGGACATCATTTGGGCCCTGTGTGACAGATTTCATTTTCGGACTAAGTGAATAGTGCATCAGACCAAAATAAAAAAATTTGCTAACTTTGAAAATTCATCAAATATTTTGTAAACCTCTGAAAATTCTATTCTTTAGCTTCCCAAAAATCTCTCAACAACCTCTATTTTCATGACAAATCTTAGATCAAGAAGAGCTCATTTGGACAAAAAGTGATATAGGGCTCCATTATGGTCAATTTTGGCTTCATATAGGATACCAAATTGTCCAAATGGCTTTCCTTGGGGTTTGGCACCTCTTGGGCAAGTCTAAAAGCATAATTAGGACTTATGCGAGCTATCCAAATGGTGCCAACCCTCATAAATCTCATTTTGGCCATCTCATCCACACTTATACACAATTCCATAATGTCGTCCAAAAAGCTCATTTGCTAAAACATGTTCAAATCATATTCTAATGGTCACATAACATATTCTCTTATTCTTATATGACATAATATCATAATTACATGTGTTCATGATATCATGATACATATACATCTATGGGTTACATTATTTGCCAACTGTATGGTTTCAAAGTAACAAAATTCAAATACTTTGTTGTCATCCTCCTATCCTCAAGGTGGTTGGCTTCCATTACCTTACTCTCTTTGTCCACCTAGTATGTTAAGACATTGAAGTGGAGGGAATGAGATTCAAAAAATTCCAATAGCTCATCTCCCATTCAATCATACATAACATATGCAAAGCATGTCTAATAAATGCATATATGGCCATGTTGACATGTGCAAACATTCAAGAGGCATTTTCATCATTTGAGAAAGTCATACATAGCATACAAAGGCTTTCTAAGCAAGTGGATTGGCCTTACTCAATTTCTTATGGATATTAGACTTGCCTCACCCATTCTTTAAGACATTCTTAGACCCAACCATGCTCTTGGGAGCCCATCTTACTTTTGGGAGACTCTTTACTTTGTCTTGACTAATTTTAAGGGTTCTTGGCTCATCCTCACCATGGTTAAGGGTTCTTAGCCTCACCACACTCAAGCAAACCCAAGCACATATCATAAACATCAGATAAAACATAATATGTCATCATAAACTATGGCATATGAAATCATGCTATCATACTTTTCATGATTTGAAAATACACATACACACATTCTAAGACAAGCTAAGCACACATCCATACATGAGAGAAGGTGGAGAGAGCTACCTTGTGCATAATTACACACTTTTTCCCTTGGATTTCCCTTCCTTGCTTCGGCCACACACACACAAAAGTGTGAAAAAGATTTCTCTTGGCCTAGACACAATTTATGGATGCCAATTAGGTTTATGGACTCAATTCTAAGGCATACAATTTGCTTAAACACTAGTTTGGTCTATAACTTCATTATGGTTCCATAATTGCACCTAATGAAGAAACACCCCTCAAATGAATTCTAAGCTCCATTCTTTTCTTTCAAATATGATTCTTGACTCCCTTTAAGCCTTTTGAAGTCATCACACAATTAAAACCAAGAGTCTAACTACATGTTACTTTTTTAGGTCATAATATAGAACCTAAAGCACCAATTCATTTTCTATGGGTTCTAAATTTTTTGCAAGGCCTCCCCTCACTTTCATTCATCATATATGACTCAAGAATGGGCTTAGAAAAATTTAAAACTCTCCCTAGCTACCCAAACCCCTTTAGGCCGAGGCTATGGAGGAAATGAGGCTTCTTGGAGTTTGCTTTGTTTTTTCAAGGGAGGATGTATGTGGGGAGCTTCTTAAGGATCTTGGGAGCTCATTTAAACTCTTATTTAGGCCTAGGAATCATCATGAAAAATCAGATTTTACAAGGTGTACTTGAAACCCTAGGTTTTGCATCTTGAAATTCCATAGCCTTTTCTTGAATTTCTTTGCACATTCTTACTCTTCTCCCTTAAATTCATGGAATTTACCCTTGGTTTCCTTTAAAATTCCAGCCCTCTAGCATCTACATACATAGGGTGAAATATGGAGAAGAAGGGGGGAGGAGTAGCTACCATGGGATGCAAGATTTACCTTATTTTTTTTACTTTTTCTCACTTGAATCTTATGTTCTTTGAGCTCCTCTCTTCAAATCCTAATTTTTCCCTCAATTTCTCCTTTAAAATAGACCCATATACTTCATTATAATCATAGGAAATAAAGGAGAATGGAGGAGAAGAGGTTTGGAAGAGAAAGAGCATGAAAAACTACTAAATTATCATACTTTAAGCCTTTGATTTCTCCTCCTCTTTGCCTTCCTCTTGTGCACCACTCTCCCTAGGGTTTTCCTCTAGTTTTGGGCAGAACTTGGCTGTTCAACATGAAGGGAGAAGAAGGGTGCATCATATATATAGGTGGAAGGAAGTTACACTTTTCAAAAAAATTTATTTTGCCCTTCGTTCTTGGCATTTTCGTTTCTCCTTTGTTTTAGAACCATCTTTTCCATTATGAAATTTAGGTTTCCAATTTAGTAAAATGCCTTTGGAATTACTCAAATCAGAGTTAAAACCTTTCCAAATGAATTTGTCAAAATTCAGGTACACCGACATTAGAAAATGTCCACCAGAGGGGCTTTAGCTGTCTCGGGCCTTCCCATAATTTTCAGGGCCTCTAAGAACCCTGGAGGACTCAAAAATTTCATTTAAAAAGTCCTCCTATGTGAATTATAAAATTTTCTCAAAATTACAAAAATGGCATTATGTTTCGTAAGTTTTTCGTAAAAAATTATTTCTTCATTCTAGCTCCATTTTTCTTTTTGTCTAAGCTTGGGATTCTCATTTTTAGAAGTTTAGAATGCTTCTGAAATTTTTTGGGACCTTAACTATCTCATTTCAAGGGACTTCCTTTTGTATCTGATGAATTTCGTTCATTTATGGAGAAACTGTAAAAATTACGTTTCTCACGTTTTCTCTAGTTTTCAAAGAACCGGATGTTACACTTTTGGTTTTGCCTCACCCATTTCTAGGACTTTTGGCTATGCCTCACCCTTAGCCCAAGGACTTTTGACTTGGCCTCAGGACTTTTGACTTGGCCTCACTCATCTAAGAGACATTGGCCCAGTCTCACCTATGCCATGAGACTTTTGATACTTCCTCACCCACATTAAGAGACTTTTGGCATCACCTCACCCTTATGAGCTATTCTTACTATCAATGGCATTCAAAACAACACATTGGTACCAATGCAATCTCAAGACATCAAGTGGCATGTTCTCAAATTGCAAGAGCACATACAAGAACACAATTACATACATATGCATATAAGAATGCAAGGAGAATGAGGTGGACAAATTTTTTAAATCACTTCGACCCCAATTTCTGGGCAACTCAAGGCTTAAATCTTCATTTTTCATTATTTAAAATTTTATTCAATTTTTATTTAGCCTTGAATCACTCATATCAAGGTACTTGATTTTCAAATTAACTCATTACAGTGTTTTTACCATATACTGGATGTTACAAACTTAAGCTAGAATTAGTTCACTAAAGATTCATAGTGTATTAAAAAAATTATTTCTTATAATTTTCCCAAAACAGGACCATGATTTGGTATTTATAGTTAGTGTTTAATTTGCCCTGTAACTTGTTATTCTAGTTAACTAGAATTAGTTTTAATCAACTAGAACATGAAGTCTATTAAATAAGAGAATTAGATCTTAGTCAATTGAAACCAAATTCAACCAACTAGAACTTGAAATTTAGGGAACCAAAGATCAAGATCCAATGAACTAAACTAAAGTCAGTTAGTTCAAACTAAGTGTAACACTTGTATAGTCATCCTTCAAGTTTTAGCCAACTTAAGCTGGAATTAGTTAACTGAAACTTCATTGTATGTTAAAAAATTTTTCCACTTTTATCTCATTCTATTATTACCTTTATCCTTATTGAACATAAGATGGTTGATTATTGAACCTAGCCTTCACAAAAAATACTTTAAAGGAAGACAATCAATTATTCTTGCAAAATGTGTCAAGTGTTTATTTTTATTTCTAACTAATTTCATGAAGAATTGGATGAAAAAAATATTCTATAAATGGGGCTGCAGTGCTTGAATTAATATGAAAGAAGATGTACACTAGAAGTATTTTTTGGTTTTTTTTTTAAATAAGAGTTATTGTGAATATGGTTGTTTTACAAAATTTTCCTTATTTGAAATTAACTCTCAATTGAAAATATGCACCAAAAAACCTAATTGTAGGTATATGAAAAAGATATTAATCCATGTTTGATACTTTGAATGTGCTCCTAGAACAGCAATGTTAAAGTAGTCAACACTATACTGTTAATGTATAGTAAAAATATATAGTGATAATGTATATAAAAATACAATGTGTGTTAGTCCTTGAAGAACTATACATAATAGAGTATGCAAATTATCATATTCTTTAGGATAATTATTATGGTAATAATTAACAAACTTTTTTTAGAATGACGATGAAAGAACTGAGGATGGAAATGATAGGAATATTTGAAGATATGTTTTTATATTGTTTATTTTTGGTGTGTTTTAAGTGTGTTTTTCTTGAATGTAGTTTTTAGATGTTTTATGTAAATGTATGAGTGCAACCTCACTTATAATGTATTTTATTTCTTTTAATAAAGAACATGGATAGTTTCCATTCTTTGATCATACACCAAATCTATAATAAAGACATATGTCTCACAGATTGTGCTACAACATATCTCACCCAATGTTTTCTAAATTTTTAGACATTAAAGAAAATGTTAATAACCATGATAATGAGGGATTAGAAGTTCAGATAAGATAAAAGAAAAGAGCCAAAAGGGCAAAAATGGGCTAAACAGAGTAGACCAACATACTAGTGGTAAAATCATAATTTAAAGCAAAATTTTAGAAACTTAAGAAACAAAGTTTTAAATACCAAAATTAAGCTTACTAGGATTTTTCAAAGTCCTAAAAACCATAGAAAGTGTCAAAATAGTTAAATCTCTCAAGTTGTATGGTTTTGGGTTTTGATTGACCATGGATGGCATGCAAAGAAAGGAGGATAAAAAGAGAAAAATAAGGCAAATAGGTAAGGAATAGTGTATATTCTTGCTATGTGCTAGTTATAAAACTTCTTATTCTCCTCATCCTCTTTATATTAATGGAAAACTTCTTAAAAGGATGAGTCTGATGGCTGACCACTCGAGGAGAAGAGAAGATTTGAAGCAACCAATTATGGCATAAGAATCACCATACAAAGAGCTTCCAAATTAGGTATGCCATAACTTAGGAAATTATTATTTTCTTGAATTTCTTCTCTTCACAAGTGAGATTTTAGAGCTTAGAAAATAAAATATAAGAGTTACCTCTTAAGGGACTTAAAATGGTCTAAAGTGGCGTAATGAATTCTAATAGAATTAAGTGTAAATGACAAGAGTTAGAATCGATTCTAATAGGTGATTTTACATTGCAAATTGACATATGTAGGCTGAGCAAATGCAATTCCTTGTGGGGTGTGGATGAACTTGAGAATGGATAAAGTAAAGGATCAATAAAGGAGAAGGATTTGGGAGTTAGTGGTAGCTCTATAAGGTAGTTTTATCTCCTTATTTTACATGCATTTGAATGTCTGAATGAATTGAAATGCTTGTATGTGTAGCTACTTGATGTATGCATGAGTTATTCTTTGATATGGTTTTCCTTATAAGTTTTCATACATGAGTTTTGTAACACCATAAATTTCTAACTCATTTCATGCTATATCTATGCCTCACACCATGCAATTCACCTAAAAGGCAAAATAATGGTATTAAAATAGTAAGTATTTTAGCGTTGCGTCGCGTATAAAAATTCCATTCGATGTCACGTGGATCATGTGAGCTTATGTATCACATTCTCATATTTAATTACATGGATACAATTCATTTCTATCATCAAAAGCGGCCTACAACTCATGGAAGGCAAAAGGGAAGCATAAAACTCATATATACATTTTCAACCAGAATTTCCCTTTCTCTATCACAAACTTTAGAAAATCATAACTAATTTTAGAAAAATTAAAATCATGCATTCTTTACAATTATTTAAGAGGCATTTTCAACATTTGAGCAAGTCACATATAGCATACAAAGGCTTGCCAAGCAAGTAGATTAGCCTCACCCATTTACTTGTGTATTTTGGCCTTGCCTCACCTATTCTTTAAGAGGTTCTGAGACTCAACCTTACTTTTGGGAGTCAACCTTATTTTTGGGAGACTCTTTACTTTGTCTCAACCAATCTTAAGGGTTCTTGACTTATTCTCACCATGGCTAAGGGTTCTTGGCCTCAGCACACTCAAGCAAACGAAAACAAACATCATGAACATTATTTGAAACATAATACATCATCATGGTACCATGGAGTAAGAGCTCATGCTAGAACATTTTTCATAGCTTAAAATACACATACACACATTCAAAGACAAGTAAAGCAAATAATTATACATGAGAGAAGGAGGAGTGAGCTACCTTGGAAGCAAACACACATTTTTTCTCTTGAATTTCCTCTCCCTTCTTCGGCCTCACACACACAAAGGTGTGGAAATGATTTCTCTTGGCCTAAACACAATTTATGGAAGCTAATTAGGTTCATGAAATTAATTCTAAGGCCACAAAACTTGTTTAGACTCTAGCTTAATCTATAAACCCCTTTATGGTTCCACAAATGCACTTAATGAAGCAACACCCATCAAAAAAATTCTAAGCTCCATTCTTTCCTTTCAAATATGATTCTTGACTCCTTTTAAGCCTCTTGGAGTCATCACACAATTAAAATAAAGAGCCTAACTACATGTTGCTTCTTTAAGTCATATTATAGAACATATAAGGCCAACTTACTTTCTATGGTTTCTAAAATTTTTCCAAGGCCTCCACTCATCTTCACTTATCATATATGACTCAAAAATGGGCTTAGAAAAATTTAAAACTTTCTCTAGGTACACAAACCACTTTAGGCCAAGGCTATGGAGGATTTTAGCTTCCATGGAGTTTGCTTTGTTTTCTCAAGGGAAGATATATATGGGGGGACTTCTAGGGATCTTAGGAGTTCATTCAAACACTTATTTAAGTCTTGGAATCATTGTATAAAATTAGATTTTGTAAGGAACACTTGAAACCCTAAAATTTGCATCTTGAATTTCCATAGTTATTTGTTAATTCTCTTTGCATATTCTTAATCTCCACACCCTTTTTCCTAAGAATCATCCTTGGTTCTGCCTAAAAACCAAGCCCTCTTAGGACTTCTTGAGTGGGGTGAAATGGGTAGAGAAGAGGAGCAACCATGGAAGAAGAAATTACCTTGTTTTTCCTTATTTTTTTCACTTGAATCTTGTCTTCTTTGGGCTCCTCTCTTCAAATCCGAAATTTTCCCTTAATTTCTCCCTTAAAATAGATTTATAAACTTCATTATAATCATAGGAAACAAAGTAGAATGGAGAAGAAGAGATTTGGAAGGAAGACAGCATGAAAAACTAGCAAAATTCCTTACCTCCAAGCCTTGATTTCTCTTCTCCCTCTTCTTCCCTTGGTGTGCCACTCTCCTAGGGTTTCTTCTCTGGTTTGAGGCAGAAAAATATATGGCTAAGTGAATGGGAGAGTGGGGCGCCTTCTATTTATAGGTGGAGGAGGATGGCTTTTTCAAAAATTCCCATTTTGCGCTTCGTTTTTGGCATTTTTGTTTCTACTTCGTTTTAGCTCCTTTTTTAGAACTGTATTTTCCATTATAAAATTTAGGTTTTCAATTTAGTAAAATTTCTTTGGAATCGCTCAAATCAGAGCTAAAACCTTCCCGAATGAATCCCTCAAAGTTTAGGTACACTGACATTGGAAAACGTCCACCGAAGGAGATTTAACTATCTCGGGATTTCCCATGGTTTTCAAGGCCTCTGAGAATCCCGGAGAACTCAAAACTTTCATTTAAAAAGTCCTCTTTTGTGAATTCCAAAATTTACTTAAAATTACAAAAATGCCATTACGTTTTGTAAGTTTTTTGTAAGAAATTGTTTCTTCATTCTAGCTCTATTTTTTTTCCGTCTAAGCCTAGAAATGTCATTTTTAGGAGTTTAGAATATTACTCAAATTTTTTGGGAATTTAACTAATTCATTTCTGGGGACTTACTTTGAAAATACACATGTTTCCATCGTTTAACAAAAACCGGACATTACAAGTTTGATATGTGATCAACTCCTAACTCCTTATGGTGGGGAATTGAGCATAGTAGCTCTTCCTTGGCCCAAAAATGAGTTTAGTTGAGCCTACCCAGTATGTTTAGGCTCCTAGCTCTTGTGGTAGGAATTGAGTGCAGTAACTTTTTCTTGGCCTAGAGGTGAGCTTAATTAAGTCCAGCTAATATATTTTAATGCCATTTTTCATGAGAATTGAGATTTTATGTCAAAAGCTATATTTAAGTTACATATTGCATATGATTCACATGTTGCATCACATGCATTGCATTTTCTCACAACATTCTTGTATGCATTGATATGGTTGAACTTGGCTACTTAGAGTCTCCCCAAAATCTCACCCATGTACCTCCCCTAACCATTTCAAATTGCTCAAGCAAAGAGAAAGAAAATGAGAAGCATTAGATTTTAGACACAATGTATTAGAAGCTTTTGTTTTGTATATGACAAGGATTTATACTAGTAACATATGTATGAGCTTGAGAACATGAATACACACTATTTGAATGCTTGAGATGGTCTTTAGTACATGATGTTACATATGCTATGCCATATAGCCTATATGCATAATTAGGTGTGGAATGATCAATTTTTCATGTGAGCCATTTTTCACATAATGGATTTGTTGGAAACGAAGCAAGAATGAATTAAAACTTACTTAAATTGAGAAAATTGAGTTTAAAGGCCAAGTAGACCAATTTAGAATCAAATTTTGGTCTAAATAAGTTATAAATTGTACCTCTTCCCTTGATAGCCCAAATGAGCTAGTTTAAGGTTGAAATTTGGCACGCAATTAGAGAATTTATGGAGCTTTCTAACAAGCCAAAAATGAGAATTTTTGGAGCTATATAAAATTTTTATAAATTTTCAAGGTTGGCAAAAATTATGCAGAATTGGCCTATACTATAGCTACTAGTTCAATTTCATTTTTACCTAAAGTTTTTACCGCATAAAGTTCACACCAAAGCTTTTTGTAGCCACTAAATTTGTGTAAATTAGAGTTATAAAGACCAAGTTATGAATTTTGAAGTTTAAGGCCGTATTATGTCAAAGAGGCCAAAATGGGCTATATAACTTCCATGTGTAAATATGATTTAAGTCTTGGTTTTATAAATTAAAATAAACTTATCTATGGTGATCATGAGTGGAAAAAAAAAAAGGAATTCAAATTTTGATCTCCATAGCTTCAATTGGTGATAAGTATGATATTTTATACATTTTATTCTCCTTAATTTAGACATTTTAGTTCCAAATATGGTTTTAGGAGTCTAATTAAATGGAATTTTGTTTTAGTAGCTTTTTTCTACATTTTAGGAATTAACTTACAAATTATTGGTTTTTAAGGCTCAATTTTATTGAATATTTCTGTCTATTATTCTCGCAGAATTTTTATGGACAATTGGTATTTGAATAGGAGATTATTTTGGAGAAGAAATGGAGGTTTGCCAAGTCCAAGGAAGCCATGCATTCCATCCTCTCATTCTCACATCTCTCACCCACTTGTACGTACATATCACGTATGGATCTCTCTCTATGGAACATGAACATGTTGCAGCTACTAAAACAAGAAGCATGGAGAGCATGCAGAAGCTATGAATAAATGAAGCTACAATCTAACACGTATGGTGAACTGCATGAAGAAAACAAATACTCAGCAGAATGCATGATTGATCTTCCCATGTGAATAGTGTATAGAGTTTAAGCTAAAGAGAAGCAGAGCTGGAAGCAAAACAGAGAATGCAAACATAAGAAGAGAAGCTTTAGTTGAGAACAAAGCAACAAATGAAGCTGGGAGTGTGTGGAAAATACGTGGAGCATTAAGGCAGCACAAAACAGAAGAAAGGGCATCGAGCTGAACAAGCTGAACGAGAAGAACGAGTTGCATGAGGAAGCTCAACACTGTGCAGAATGAAGGAAGAATAAATAAACAGATGACGTGGAAGAAGCTTTGAGCTTGGCTGGAGAAAGAACATGTAAAAGCAGTTCACGTTGAGGAATTACATGGAGAAATCACGTGGGAGAACAACGAGCAGCAGCTGAAGGGAGGATGCTGAATTGGGCAAAACGTGGTAAAGAAGGCTGACGTGAAGGATAAGAAGCAACTGCAAGAAGCAAACTCGAGCAGAATAGAAGAAGAAGTAGGCTCAGTTTTAGGAAGAAGTTCACGTAAATGAGCTGAATGAGTTGAAGAAGAAGCTGCATGAGGGGAGCCAACGTGAGAAAAATGTGAAAAATATAGAGAGTCTTGGGAGTTGAAAACAAAGTGTGGATGGAGGAAAAGCTGAGGTGGAAAAATGTAAAGAAACACGCTGAATTAGTGAAGAGGCAGCCCATAATGAAGAAATGCTGAAGCCACGTCATTTATGAACTCACGAAGCTTGTGTGAGCTGAGAAGATGTTAAGGTAGGAAAGAAGAAGAAGAAGAAGAAGAAGATACACAAGAGCAGAACTGCATGTGAAAAAGACGTGGAAAAGTTAGACAGCAATGCGAAAAATGACGACGAAATGAGTGAGTCATGCAAAGGAACACGTGGGCTAACATGGGAATAAATGAGCTGGGAGCTGGAGTTTAGAGAAGGCTGATGTGAGAGAAGAACAAAAGGGCAGCTCGAGAGAGAAGAATGAGCTACATGAAATAACAGAGCATGAGCTGAGGGAGGAAACGTGGAGAATGCAAAAACTCAAGGAGAGGCTGGGCACGTGAATAATAACGCGAAGAAGGAAATAAGAAGCTGCATGTGATTCATTAAAAAGCATGTGAAAGGGAGCAAATTCCATCGTCCAGACTTCATCCCATCTCACGCCTCTACACTACATTCACGTCTCCATATCCTAGTCCATTCATAATTCATTCATACCCTCATCCATTCGCACAATCCATTCTATTCATGCCTCCAGATTTTCGTAAACTCTTGCCTATTTATTCAGCCTTCATCAAACCAATTTACGCAGCATTCATCCATTCATTCATGCAACCATTTATTCACTCATTTAGCCACATTCATCCATCATTCCATCCTCCATCCATCAGCATCCCATAAAGCTCTAAACCATCTTGAGGCTAGCTAGGAGGAAGCTCTTGGAGAAGCTTGAATCCATGGAGAAGACATAGAGTTTTTGGCTAAGAATTTCTCTATTTTTCCTACACTTTTTCTCTTTCATTTATTGTCTTGGTTAAGTTATATTTGATAAGGGAATTTGTGTAATTGTAATTAGTGGCTGGTTAGACACTAATTAGGAAGTATTTTTGTTGATTAATTGATCTGATTGGACATTAATTTCATTATTTTCTGAATTCCCATGTATGCTTCGAAGGTGTTCGATAAAATACATGAGTGAGATCATTTGTTTGAATGTTTAATTTGAGGATTCCTTAATGTTTAGTTAGTTAATTAAACATTTTAGGATGATTCAGAGGCTAATCAATTAGTTAATCAATTAAATTGAATGTTCAAGATCTTAAAGACAAGATTTAATAGTTTAATGCGAGATTGAGGTTTCAATTCGACGTTAGATCGTTAATCTCTTGAATCTTGAGTGGTTACCCAAGATAATTTGTTATGAACACAATTAAGAACTCTTAGACCAGAATTAATCATAATTAGATTAGGATAAGGATAGTGGATACCAAGGGATGAATCCAAGGCTAGTTACAAGTCCATCTTTCCCCAATATTCCATATAATTTAGGTAGGATTTAGGAATTCTAATTCAATTTAGTTTTAGGTTAGTTTAATTCAATTAAAATCCCTTTAGTTTAGAAATTTTAGAGTCTTTTAATATTTGGAAAACTCAATTAGGCATTGAACTCTAATTCTAAGGGAGATGACCTAGGTTATGCCATTAACTACATATTTTATCAACCTAGTATTATTTTGAGGGTTGCGCGACAAGCCACTCAATTGGCATGTAAAAGGACTAAAATTCATTGCTAAAAGATATGCAATGGTTGAAATATTGTCATCTTAAAATGGAGATCATATATAATAGTTAGATAAAGCTAGTTGCGACAAAAAGGAAGCAAAATAGGTATGGAATTATGCACAATTTTGTTATATGTTAGTTAGCAAGCCTCTTCCCTTCTTTATGATCTTTCTAATGGTATTTTTAGTTTCTTGAAAAAGTAAACTTTTGTGGCTGACCGCTTAAGGAAAAGAGGATATTTGAAGTAACTAAATATACCATATGAATCACCATTCAAAGGGCTTCCCAACAAGTTATTCCTTAAGCTAAAACAATTGCTATTCTTTGAGTCTTAACTTCCCTATGGTTTGGCCTACAGAGAGAGAAGGAGGAGAAGGCATGAGTTTGATGAAAACTTGATAGAAACAAATGTTTAAAAGGAAAAAGGGTAAGATTATGTAAAGAAAAATATATAGGAAACTATGGAATTTAGGTTGAAGTCACTTAGGGTTCTAAATGAATTATGAGTTTTAAAACACTAGGAAGATGTTTTGAGCCTTCTAAGGTCATACCTGAACTAGAAATAAGTCATGGATATCCTATAATCTTTAAATTCTTCATGAAGTGACAAAAACTCTATGTAGTACAAGAGTGTGTATGTGTGTGTGTGTGTCTCAGCTAAGAAGGGATGAAGTACTTAGGGAATTGTTTCATGAATTCTAAATCTTTAAATGGTATAGATATAAGATATGAACAATAATGGAACTATCGGAATGAATTTAGAAGCATTACTTTTATAAGTGAAAAGTTAGGATTCAAAATGGCCTATGTCATGCCTAGATAACCCTTATCATTTTCGTGAGAAAACATAAGTTGATAATGTTGTTATTCTAATTAGCCTACAAATTCTTATTTCGTTGTAGGGAAATAGAAGTACAGAAAGTCTAGCTTGCTTATAATTTTGCTCCTATTTTTGTGGAATTTGTTTTCACCCATCAAATGTTATCTAAAAATCATAAAAAAATTAGTAGATTAACTCCCTATTATGTTAACTATAAGCCACTAAAATAGTTTTTAGAAACTCTCATGGATAACCCTTTAACCAATGCTATCTCACTCCCTACCTCAGTTGAGTCCGCTGTACCTAAAGGTCTCTGTTCCTGACTTAGTTAGCTTAGTAAATGAACCCAAAAAATTCTGAACTATCCTTCCATAAAATTTCGTACATTAACTCCTTCATTTACCTATTTAACAAGATTGATTATGAAATCTACTCAAAACTGTCCTATGTAGAAGTTAGGTGACTATAACCTATCTTACCCCAAAAATTCCCTAATTTTCCAGATTTCTAATTCAAGAAAAGGAAAACCTACTATAGAAATTTGGACTTTAAAATCCTCCTCTAACTATGTCCACAAGAGGCAAACATTAGCTATCTCTAAAACACAGCAGCATAACAATGTCATATTACATATGTTTTGTTGCTTTAATCCACTCAATAAGTCTCTGTACAAACTTTAACACAGTCTTTTTCACATTAGTTAAATACATACCATTATTCTAGAATTACTTTCAAAATTATGATAATCAGTTTCATGCAAGCGCAATTACCAGAAATTACTTGTACATGAAGTTTAGTGGTTCTAATACACATCATCACTATACTACAGTAAATTTCTCATGTATGATATTTATACAGAAACCAATGAGAGGTTAGTAAACAAACACTAAATACTCAACTAAAGTCAGACTTTAGCATTTAACATTATTCAGGGAAATTACAACTAACTACAATCAGTACATAGTCCTTTAATTAGTTTGATTATCCTTTGTCGGTCGAACTCCATCTATCGTATGGATACTACCTGAAATAAATGGTTATCTTTATTATGAGATATAATCCCAGTAGATAACAATGTATTCATAGTATACACACATAATGAACACTAAATATTAAACAAAATATAGTCAATGCATAGTTCGGTATAGGAGCATGTAAATCCCAAGTAGCAGGGTATTTTCATTCGTTAGGCTAATATACTTCAGTCATTGGCCAATAACAGTGATCTCATAGAGTCACATTAGCGGGCATATATGCAACCATACATAGCATAAGAAATTTAGAAATCATTCAGTGCAATTACTCATGTGAACAGACAAAATACCATGTTAGCTACCTGTTTTGTTACAACTGTTACGTAGAGTTATTCCTTAGTTCTCGTTGCTCCACTTGCTTTTCCTAAAATTTTAGTCACATATTACCTTAATTGGGGATAGGTCATGGTTAACATTTACACTTCAAGTAAGCTACTAATTCCCCATATGAAAATTGTAATTCTTTTTCAACTTATGTCAATATATGTGAGTGTCCTTTGCCTAATAGCCAGTTGTGTGGTTCTATTAAGTGTCTAAATATCTCTCCTCTGCTTTGCCACTCAGTACCATTTTCTTGTGCAATTTAGAACATTGCTAGCATGCTATCCCCATGGCTAATATACTCAAATGTATACATATTCCTATCCTTTTATCTTCTCGGTCTCAATTGGCTTCAAGGAAGTAAAATTTAATCCCTTACCTTTGATTTTCCACAACTTACTCCCAATAGCCTTTCCTCCAAAATTTTGTTGCTACCCATCCAAGATTAAACATCCTAATTAATTAATTTAATCGGTTAAATGGAAGTAGTTAAGAAGTCTAAATTTTTTCCTATACTTACCTTTATTGATTCTCCTTGGAATTCCTCCCCACATTCATGATTTATTCGTTCCCAGCAGCTCCATGGTTGTGCGAGTTCTCTCTCCCTTCCTACCACTCTTTCTTTCGGCCAAAAAATAAGGCTAAGTGAAGGATAATCAATGCAATGGATAGCTCATGGTTTCCCACTACTTTTTGGATTCCTTCAAGTGATTAAGCATTCATTCTCTCCATTTCTTACTCGGTGTAAGGCTAAGTGGCAGCATCCTATCTATATTATTTCCACCTAATACATATATTGCAATTGGCCTTTAACTTCAATGGCATTGCAGCATAAGAGCACTAACTAAACATTAATCCATTACACATATATGGGTGGATGGTGCAAGCATGAGGTGGCAAGGATAAAGGTTTAATTTAATTTTTCTTACTTCCTTTCCTACTTGATTATCTAGTCGTGTGTCTCTTCCTCCTAGTTTCCACTTAAGCGTTATCTCTTATATTTATCCCTAGCTTTTCCATGGCTGAATGCACCATTTAAGTTAATCAAATGCCATCTACACACATATATGTACACATTTCACATAAGGAAGCATGAGGTGTCAAGGGAGGTTGTGATTTAATTGCCTTAATTCTCTTCCATTGCCTATCCGTCCATGCATGCTAGGTGTCTCTCCTTTAACTTATGCCAACTATTATATTACATGCACTTCTCATTATTCTCCACGGTTGGACATAGGGTATTATTATTAGCAAATGCTATCTACTCATATACATCTATTATTTACATATTATTGTTTTCTTTTAGATCGTACATATGAAGAATGGGTGCAAGTATTTTATCCATTTAGATTCTCCCCTCTTGACCCCACATCACCATCCCCTAATATCTCCTCTTAATTTTTGTTTAGGCTACCTTCAATTCCACGCAACTCCTTACTAATTCCCACAGCTAGATAAAGTACCACACTATGACTGAATAGCGAATGTGTATTGTGAGGGAGTGAAATGTCAATGTATCACTATCTTGGCTTTATTATCATTGGTTTGTTGGTTTCTCCCTTCTTTATTTATTCAACATTACCACCAAGACTCCTTTTTGTGCTATTCAACTTAGTTAGTTCATAATTATCAAGGTAGTTTCTACTATTTGCTTAAGATTGTTCCTTGTTATCCTTCCTCAGTTATTTTTATTACAGTTGCAAAATTTTATGATGTGACAGCCTACGTCATACCCAGTATTTTCTAAATTCTTAGACATTAAAAGAAAAGTTAATAACCATGATAATGAGGGACTAAAGGCTCAGATAAGATGAAAGGAAAAGCTAAAAGGGTGAAAACCGTAAAAAAAGAGGAAAAGATGTCAATCAAACCAAAAAAACAAGGAAAAATTAGGGATTTAAATATAATGAGTTTTAGTATTAGATACTCATGTCCCTCATCACAATATGATATTTGTATATTAACCATATGAGGTCAGAATGGTTAAATCCCTGATAATATATGGTTTAAAGCTTTAATTGATTATAACTTTGACCAAAATTTCCTAAACTATTTTAAATCCTAAGAACTTCAAAGTAGATATTTTTAATAAAATAGGGAGCCTAAGATTTGGTACAAAAAAGATAATTTTCAAAAATAATACAAAATGAGCTCAAATGAAAAGGTTAAAGTGTAGAGACGTAAATGAAATTTTGAAAATTGTTTATAATATCTTCCCTTCTCTTTAATATAATGTCATGCCAACTCCCTCATCTTTGTTGTTCAACTTTTAGCAACTCCTAAGACTCTATGAATGGCATGAGAAGAAAGGAAGAGACAAGAAAGCATGGCAAATAGGTAAGCTTTTGTGTAAATTCTTGTTATATGCTAGTTATGAAACTCCTTCTTTCCTTCAAGCTTTTTCTAATGGTGGTTTTGCTTCCTTGAAAGAGTGAAGTTAGTGGCTGACCTCTTGATGAAAAGAGGATATTTGAGGAAGCCAATTTTACCACCAAAAAACTATAAGGAAAGAGCTTTCAAATGAGATATGTACCAAGCTAAAAAATTTGCTTTTCTTTGAGTACGATGATCCTCCATATTTTGACCTAGAGAGAGAGACGGAGGAAGAGGCTTAAGCTTGAGAAAACTTGATAGAAACAAGGATTTAGAAGAGAGAAGAATAAGATTATGGAAAGAAAATTTCAAAGAAAGCTATAGAAAGTAAGTTAAGGCCACCTAGGGTTTTGAATGAATTGTGGAAGATGAAAAACCCTAGGAAGATGTTTTGAATCATCTAAAACCAAACTTGAACTAGAAAAAAAATCAAGGGTACTCCAAGACTACCAAATTTTGTATGGAAGGACAAAACTTCTATGTAGGCCATAAAGGAGCATGTCTAGGCTTAAGAGGAGATGAGGCACATAGGGAAGTGTTTCAAAAATTTTAAGGTTATAAATGATCTAAATATGAGCAATGAATACTAATGGGACCATTAGAATGAATTTAGGGGCCCTATTTTTAAATATGAAAAATTAAGGTTAAAAAAGGACCTAAGAAGGTCACTTGAGTTAGACTTGTCTAAGCTTGCATATGACGGCCTTAATGAGTTCCATTAGAGTCATCTGGCTCATATCAAATAAGATATTGACACCTAGAAATTTAATTATGAGAGTTACCATTTAAAGGGCCTAAATTAGCTTAAATTTGCATGTTAAGCTCCAATAGACCTATGTAGCAATGAAATGAGTTAAAATGAGTTCTAATGAGTTGCTTGTATTTAAATTTGTAAAACCATAACTAGATATTATCAAAATATATCACAAGTGGCATTAAAGTGTCATTTTAACCAATTTACCACTTTTAGTAGCGGAAATAATCAACACATAATGCCAAAATAATTCATTAATGGCCAAATAAATTATATGAGCTTGCCAAATGTAATAGCCATCCTCAACACATTTGTTCAACTATAAATGACACAATTAGAAGATAAAAAATTTGCTACAAGCCATATTCCACAAAATCACAACACACATCAAACCATAAGTTTGAATATTTTCTACTAAGCCAAGTGAGCTCAAAGTTAGTCAAATGGGCCATATGAGTTTACCAACCCTTTCTTCTATTCATAATATACTTAATCACATCAAGAACACCACAATTCATCATGCAAATCTTAGGTTTGAAGCCATGTTCCTCAAAACAGATTTGCTTGCCTCGGGTTCTAAGGATAGATTACTGACATAAACTTTGGAAAATCATAATTAATTCTAGAAAAATTAAAATCAACCAAATGATAACTTCTTGGAAAGCCCTAAATGTCAACCATAGGTTATTAATGATTCCAGACCATAAAAATATCAACTAGACCATGCATAACAACAGAATAGCACCAAAGGTTCAACTGCCTAGGTTTACTATCACAAGTTTTTGATATCAATTTCAAAAATTTATAACTAATTCTAGAAAAATTAAAATCCTACATTTAATATACTAAAAATAAAAATCTAGCCGTCGATGTCTAATTTTGACTAAAAATAGTTTTAGGTCAATGCAATAGCATTTAATGTACTAAAATTGATGGAACAGTACTGAAGGCCTGTCTACATTACTAGTACTAACTACTAACTTTAAAAATTCATATCTCCCTCAATATAAATCCAAATGAGGTGCTCTTAAGTGCTATAGAAAGCTTATCATTCCTAATTTATTTTTGTAAACTTTCATGAGCATTGGATATCATTTGGCTCTAGATGACATAGGAGAAGAAACTAATCATATGAACAATGCACATATCAAATTTGAAAATTTTCCCAAATTTGGAAATTCATAAGTTATTCTCTAGAGCTCCAAATAATGTGATTCTTTGCTCAAAACAAATCTGTAGATGGGACCTATATTCATACCAAATTTCATAGGAAAATCCATTTAGTCAATTTTGGATATAAAGTGCAAAAGTGGCACTTTTAGATGTCATAAAGGGTTAAAATAATGCCATATGCTCTCCTACTCCAACCACAACAAATTGGGCATGTGTGAATGGTTAAAATTAGCATATAAAGGCTGAAAAAGTGGTTCAAATACTCATGCATCTCAAAACCACTTCCTAACTTAAGCTTACATGCAAGTATCCTAAGGCATTTAGATGTCAAACCTTCTCATACATGCACATATGGTTCCAAAACCCATTTATTCATCATAAATACATAAATTTACATGTGTTCAATCAATTGCATCTTTCATATATCATGTGGTTACAACTCTTGACATCAAAATGCTTATTTTCTTTCTCCTTCGTCAAAGTGCCATGCTTCAAGGTCTTTGGCCTCCACTTTTTAATCCACTTAGCTCAGCTAGACATAATTAGACATGTGGAGGAGAAGAGTGAAATTCAAAGAATCTTAATAACTCCTTATCCTTTCAAACATATATAATGCATGCATGTCTGTTAGGCTAGCCATAAATATACTTAAATCATTTTTCATGTTCAAGAAACTCATATATATCATCCATAGGCTCTCAAAGGTCTTAGATAAGCCTCACTCATTTTTCTTGGAACTTTTGGATTTTTCTAACCCATTTTCAAGGGACTTTTGACTAAACCTCACTCTTCTTAAGACTTTTGGTTTTGCCTCACCCAATTCTAGGGTCTTTTGGCTCATCCTCACCCTTGCTAAAGGACTTTTGGCATCACCATACCCATTCAAGCCAAAACACATTCATAGAACGCATTTCAAAAATATCATGGTATCATGGCATGTAGAAAATAGCTAGAAACATTTCTCATGGCATAAACATACATACACACATCCAAGGACAAGAAAACACTTGAAAATGTATGAGAGAAATATTAGAGAGCTACTTTGGAACAAATGTACACACTTTTCTTTTAGGATTCTTCTCCCTTTTCTCGGCCAAGCCTTGCAACTAGGTGGCCCTTGGTTCTCTCAGCCTTACTTGCTAGCTTTCTCAAGGTGTTTTACTATGCTTCCAAGAGCCCTTGAAATTTCTATCCTCCCCTTGCTTTTCAAGACTTCTTCTTCCTCCCTTACTCTCCCTGTTGTGTGCCACTCTCAGCCCTCCTTAATTCTATTTCATTGTGTGAAAAAGTTAGTTAGGAGATCAGACTAGATTGGGACATTTTTATAAGGCCAAGTTCTTTTTTCATAAGTTTTAACTTTGTAATTTAGTCCATCGTCTTAGTTTTTACCATTTGGATTGATTTCAACTCCTTTTTTGAAATATGTCTTTTCCATCATAAAATTTAGGCCTTCTAATTCATAAAATGACTTTGATTTTCACCCAAATTAGATTTAAAACTATTCCAAACTGTTCGGTTAAAGTTTTAGCCAATTGATAATTGAAATCACTCACCGGAGGGGTTTTAACTATTCCCAGGATTTCTATGGTTTTCAAGGCCTCTGAGAACCCTAGGAAGTTCAAATTTTCCATTTAAAAGCCCTCATATGAGTTTTTCAAATTTTTCAGAAATTATGAAATTACCCTAACTTATTTTGGCAAATTTTCTTAGCTCTTCTGGTTTTGGTTTTTGAGCATCTTAAGCCTCAAATCCTTATTTTCTATTATTTAAAATTTTATCCTAATTTTACTTGGCCTTAAATCATTCATTTTAGAGGACTTGATTTTATATTTTGTGAGTTTTATGCCTTTATGGAGAAACTGGATGTTATAAAATTGATATATTTAGGACAAGCTAAAGTAATTCTCTCCTTATGTGTGTGTGAACCTAAGGAAGAGCAAAGTGAAAAAGAGAAGAGTTAAGTGGTTAGTGGTACATTAGAGTTTCTAGCTCCATAAGGTAGCTATCTCTTCCTATCTTACATGTAATTAAGTATATATATGAGTTGAGATGCTTGTATGTTTGGTTGTGTGATAATTTCATAAGTTATGTTTTGAATCAACTTTTATCATGAGTTTTATACATGTATGATGTTATGTTTGGCTCCTAGCTTTCTATGACGGG
The DNA here is from genome assembly GCA_026724425.1 of Erythrophleum ivorense. NCBI lineage: Eukaryota > Viridiplantae > Streptophyta > Magnoliopsida > Fabales > Fabaceae > Erythrophleum > Erythrophleum ivorense. Next base: position 676,451 of record JAIUCV010000380.1, on the reverse strand, counting down.
GAATTGAGTGTAGTAGCTCTTCCTTAGCCCAGAACTTAGCCCAGAATTGAGTCTAGTTGAGCCTAACTTGTATGTTTTTATGCCATGACTAGATGAGAATTGAAGTTTCATACCAACTTTCATATTTAAGCTATTTGATGCATCTAAACTACATACTTGCATTTCCTTATTTGCATTCTATAACACCATCATTTCTAACTCATATCCATCATCTCTTACATGCTCATGTGAGATATAAGAAGAATAAAGTGAGATCTTCTTCATTGGATTCATATACTTTCTTAACGTTACGTCATGGCTAAAAATTCATTTCGGTGTCACATGGACTGTGTGAGCTCATTCTATGCATCTTCATATTTAATTACACCATTACAACTCATTTCAATCCCAAAAACATGCTTTAAACACATGGAAACCAAAAAGAGGTATGGAACATGCATATTCATTTTCGGCCAGGCTTGGCTTCATTTCTGGGCAAAGTTTGGAAAATCACAACTAAATATAGAAAAATCAAAAACATGTAATCTCAGTCATTATGGAAATCTTGGGATGTCTACTTCATGTTAAAAATATGTACAAGTCATAACATCCTACACACAGGACGTTTGACATGCAAATTTGTTTGGAGGTCGAACTGATCTTGATGCTGTCATAATTTACTGATATGAACTTCAAAAATGTCCAACTAATTCCAAAAAAATCCAATGCATACAAGTGATACCAGTATGGAAAGATATGGATGTTAACTAGAGAGGAAAAATATCTTTAGATCAGTTCATTAAGCCAAGCTCTTATAAATCGATGGAACAGTACCTCTGGTCAAGCAAGATGACTGATACTGGGTAGGAACTTCAAAAATGCATATCTTCCTCTCTAGACCTCCAATGAGGTGCTTCTAGTTGCTACAAGCTGTTGTGACTATCTAGTTTCTGACTATAAAATTTCATAGCCATTGGACCACGTTTGCCCCTCAGATGACACAATTTCACAACTGACCAAATGAACAGTGCTTTTGCAAATCTGAAATTATGATACCAAATTTGAAAAATCATAAAAAATTCCACAGACCTCCAAATGACCTGATCTTTAGCTTCCCAAAAATTTCTAGACAAGATCTAGTCACATGCCAAATTTTAAGGCAAGAAGGGGTCATTTGGTTAGACTTTGACATAAGGGGGCAAAGTTCCAATTTCTCTTGCTAAAGAGGGCTCCAAAGGTTCAAATTGGTTTCTCCTACTTCTAAGGCTCTATGAGTACGTGTGAAAGCATCAACGTAGGCTATCAAACATGGCTTAAATTTCTAATAACCCATATTCACAAAACTCACTCTTCCACACCAAAACATACGCCATGTACATAATGCCAAGATCTTGCTATTCATAACAAAACTTGCTACATCATTCAAGATGGTTCGAATTCTTATACATATATGATAAATACATTCATTTACAAGTATTTATATGTGCTACATCATGTACATCATTAGAGTACATCTCTTAATTTAACTACAAAATAGTGACAACATAACTATTTCACAACTCCTTTGCCAATTTTCTAGCTTCAAGCTTGGTGGCTCCCATCTCTTGTCTCACTTGGTCCACCTAGCATGTTAGGATGGTGGAGAGGGGGAGTGAGATTCAAAGAATCTCAATAGCTCATCTCTCATTTAGTTATACATAAAGCATGCATTACTAGTCTCACATATGTTTGCATGGGCATATTAGCATGTGAAATCATAAGAAAAGTATTTTCAACATTTGAGTAGGCTATACATAACATACAAAGGCTTGCCAAGAAAGTGGATTAGCCTCACCTATTCACTTGTGAATTTTGGACTTGCCTCACCCATTCTTTAAGAGGTTCTTAGACTCAACCTTACTCTTGGGAGTCAACCTCACTTTTGGAAGACTCTTTACTTTGTCTCAACCAACTTTAAGGTTCTTGGCTCATCCTCATCATGGCTAGAGGGTTGTTGGCTTTTCCATACTCAAACAAACTAAAGTAATCACATAATACATCATTGAAATATATAAGGCATCATCATGCTAGCATACTTTTCATGGTTTAAAAACATACATACACACATGCAAGGCAATGTAAGCATACATCTATGCATGAGAAAAGGTGGAGAGAGCTACCTTATAGGCTAACACAAGCCTTCTCTTTCAATTTGCTTCTCCCTTCTTGATTTCACAATCACCACTAGATGGGAGTGCTTTTCTTGAGCCTAGGCACACAAAGAGTATGAAATTACCCTCTTAACACTTTATTCATGAAGAGAAACTAGGGTTTCTCTTTCTAGAATTTCACTAACTCTCATTCCTCTCTCAAGCTCTCAAGAAAGGAAAGTAAAGAAAAAGAAGTAAAAATATATGAGTTTTGGTCTTCTTCAAGAGGGGTTTTCCACTCTTCCTCTTCTGAACCAAGCTCAAAGCCCAACTACTTCAATAACCAAAACCATAGGAAGAGAGGGCAAAGAGAGAAGAACAACATGCTAAAAAGAAAAATCATGCAAATCTTACCTTTTTCTTGTTCTTCCTTCCTCCTCTAGGTTTCTCTCTCTATCCACAGCTTTTTTCTCTCCTTTGGTCGAAGCTTAGGTCAGTTAAAAGAAGAGAAATGAATCTAGACTTTTTAAGAAGTCAAATCCTCTTTTTTCATATTTTTCCGAACTAACCCTTGCTATAGCGAAGAATAACCCTCGCTGCAGTAAGTACGTATCAGTCTCAGACCCCTGTTTTCGCTACAGCACGCGCTACAGCGAGTAGCTCCCTAGTTTTTATATGGGATGCTCGCACTCACTATAGCTAGAAGCATTCTCGCTATAGCTAGAAGGCACTCTCGCTATAGCTAGACCATTTCTCGCTATAGCGAACAGGTACATTCGCTATAGCTAGGCCATTTCTCGTTATAGCTAGCAGACTTAGAAAATTTTCAACCCTTCAAAAATTTTTCAGCTTCTTTTTTTTTTCTCTGGTTGTTACACATTCATTGTGTACCTAGATTTGAAATGAGGTTTGCTACCGAGATTCTCCTAAGAATCTCATTCCCTTTAGCTCCCACAAACCATGACAAGTTCTTTAAGCAAGGATAAGGAACTCGAGAAGAATTAGAACATTAGGAAGTGCTGTATTAGCCTTTTGATATATAAGAGTATGAGGTATATTATGGAATCAAGTGGCAGTAAATATGATGTATACCATGATGATATGTAACAACACTTCATGTGCAAGATTGTGATCATGAATATATGCCATTTTGATGTAATTATAAGTGAATGAAACATGTTTTGCCATGTAATGTATCATGGGTTCCATGTGCATGGTTGGGTGTGAGATGGTGAATTTTAATAGCTAGCCTTATTTCATATATTGATCCCTATGGAAATGAAGTATGAATAAATTAAGATTTGCTCAATGGAAGAGATTGCATATTAGAGCCCAAATTGTAACATCTGAGTTTTCATAGACATGAGAACTCAAAGTTTCAGAATTTTTCTATATCCCCTAGCTATAGCGAAAAGGCCTATTAGCTATAGCAAGGATGCCTATTCTCTATAGCGAGGATGCTTGTTCGCCATAGTGAGAATGCTAGTTTGTTATAGCAAGTTCATGGCTCATACAAAATCCAAGGAATTTTTCGCAATATCGCCAGTCGTGGCGAGAACAGGGGAACCTGGAACTGATAAGTGCTCATTGTAGTGAGGAGTATTTCCCGCTATGGTGAGATTTATTTCAAAAAAATGTGAAAAATTGAAATTTTCTTGTTAAAAATGTTCAAAATTTTCTTCCATCTTCTAATTGACTTTTAGCTGGCTGAAAGGAAAGAGAGAGACCAGAGAGAGGGGCTCACAGGAGAGAGAGCTAAGAGAGGAAGAAGAAGTCTTGAAAAGGTGAGAAACCTTGCTCCTTTCCTTGCTTCTTCTCATGTCAAGTCTCTTCTCCATCTTCTGTACCCTCTTTCCTTAAATCTAAAGGTTAATATTGTTCTATTTTGAGGTCAGCCCAAGTAAAAGAAGGAAGTCTTAGAAGGAGAGGCTTGCTGCAAGTGGAAGTCTCTTGAAAAAGCTCACAAACAAAGTAAGCTTCTTGAGTTTTAATGGCTTCTTCTTGGATGTTTATCTTTGGTAAAATTTGGCTCAAACCTAGCTCATTTAAAGGAAGATGAATTCTGACTTTAGCAAGAGAGAAACAAGTGCTTGAGAGTGTGAGAATTAAGAATAGTCAATTAGAATCAAATGGGAAGCAATGAAGTTCAAGATTGAGAATCTTGGGGTTTTAAGACAAATGCTTAAGTTTAATTTTTTTTAAGAGCTATCCCAGCTTATCTAAGAGCTATCCATCGGAATCAAAGAGCCATTCCCTCAAAGGAAAAAGCAAACAACTCCATGGGCTCCTTTTATGTACATATCTTAGCCTCAAGGGAGTTAGAACATCTAAGGAGTAATTTAAATTGTTCTAATGCTAGAAAGGGGCTAATTATGAGTAAGAAACCTTAGAGGAAGCCTTAGAATGAATTTAGGAGGCTTATAGAAGAAGATGGACTTATAAGTTCTATATTAGAGCACAAAGAAGCATTGGGAGTCTAGAACCCTTAGATTTGAGTTGTGATGACTCCTAAGAGTTTAATTTGTGTCGAGAGATCTAGAATGATCAAGAAATGGAGGCCAAGAGAAAAAACTCCATGTATTGCCTCATTGGGTGCATTATGGAACCATAATGAGGTCCTTGAGTCAAGTAGCCTAGTCTTGAGTTGTAAGGAGCTAAGTTTATTTTAATGACTTAGTTATGCTCCATTTGTGTTTATAGGCTAAGAGAAACAAGTCCTACCTCCTTGTAAGAGTGTGACCGAGAAGGGGAATGGAATTCTGAGAGAATAGCATTGTGATTCATTACAAGGTAGCCTTCTAACCTGTATTTCATGTATATGTGTGGATGTTTTCTTACTTTGGATGCATGTAGTGTGTTGAACTATGAAAAGCATGTCTAACTAGTAAAGATATATGTGGTGCCACTTATGTGTCTTGAATTACTTTTATGTGTGCATAAGACTTGAATATACTTAGTAATGCCAAAAGTCCCTTGATAAGGGTGAGGATGAGCCAAAAGCCTCTTAGAATGGGTGGAACAAGCCAAAAGTCTCAAGAGGGGTGAGGTTTAGTCAAAAGTCTCAAAAAAAATAGGTGAAGCAAGTCCAAAAGTCTGAAGAGAAGTAGGTGAGGCTAACCAAGGTCTTGAAAGTCTACTTTGATATATTTAAGACTTATGAAATAGAAACCATGTTCTTGATATACATATGTAACTCATAGACTATGCATGGCATTCCTTTGCATGACATTACATCCATCATGTATGATTGAAAGTGTATAGGGCTATTGAGATTGTTTGAATCTCACTCCCTCTCCATTACCTAACATGTCTAGGTAGATCACAATAGTAAGGAATTTGGGAGCCACCAAACTTGAAGTCATGGAGGTTAGCAAAGAAGTTGTAAAATGCTAGTATTATAGCTATGTGGATGTTAAGTGATATAATGCAATGATGTATATCATGTATAGCCCCTTGAACATGTATGAATGTATGAATATGTGATGTATGTATAGAAACTAAAGGTATATGAATAAGAATGAATGTTTTTGACATTGAAATGTAAAGATATGCATGCAAGATCTCTTGTATGAGGGCAAGTGGAAGAGTGAATTTGTGATGCATGAGTTTTTGGACCCTTTAAGCAAGTTTTGAGGGTTGTTTTTATGTTTTTCCATATACTCAAATAGTCATGATGGCATTAGAAAAGCATTTGGCACCTAAATGACATATATGAAGGCTTCAAAAGTGCCATTTTACAACCTTAGGTCACAAAATGACCAAATGAACAATTTTAAGGCTAAGATTTTACACACATATAGACCTCATATAGAGCTTTTTTCTGGTCTAAGAACTGCATTATTTTGAGGTCTATAGAATTTATTATGAATTTTTGAAGTTTAGCAAGTTTTACATATTGGTACGAGTTATTGTTCATTTGGTCCAAATTGTTTTTGTAACATCTAAGGGTCAAATGAGGTCCAATGGTCCTAAACTTTTACATGAAGAAACTAAGCATTCACAATGACCTATAGCCATTGGAAACACCTTATTTAGAGGTGTGTAAAGAGATATATGCATTTTTGAAGTTAGAATTTACTATCAGTAGTGTAGCAAGATCTCAAACACTATTCCGTCAATTTTTGTTACCTTAATGTCATTTTCTAGATTTGAAGCTATTTTTTCCTTAAACTAGACATCTGTAACTTTCCATATTAGTATAGTTTACTCAATTAAGATTTTTGTGGAATTAGTTATAAATTCTTAAAGTCTATATTAGTAAGCTATATCAGAACTTTAGGACAATCAAACCTGTGATGCTTTTCTATTATCAATCATGGTCCAAATGATGTTTTCATGCCCTAGAAGTATTTTTATCATAAAGTTAACATGCAAGGCTTTCCAAAAAGTTATGGTTTGCTGGATTTCAATTTTTTTTAATTTAATTATGAATTTTCAAAGTCTATTCTAAAAAAATGAACTCTGGAACCAAAATTTAACATGCATTTCTTGATGTGTAGGGCTCCAAATCTGAATTGTATGAGATATTTTATAATGTTTATGACTTGTATAGATGGATTATGAATAGGGTATGATGTTCGACAACCACAAGGCCCAAAGAGTATAAAAGAAAAGATTTTTAAACCCTACGCAATGCATGTATTCGCATTGTCTCTCTAAATTTTCATTATGCAATATGTATAAAGCCTCCTAGAGGAAAAGTGAGGCTAGAACTATTATGGTGTTACATAAATAGACCACTTTAGAACAAAAAATTATTCCTAATGAGCCATAAATTACATTCTTATCCTTAACAGCCCAAATAACCTAATTTAATGCTGAAATTTGGTGGACACTTAAAGGATATATAAAGCTTCCCCACAAGCTAAAGATGATATTTTTTTGAACTCTATAGAATATTTAATGAATTTTTTAATCTAGTCAAAAAATGCTGACTTACGCAATTATTGTTCACTTTGCACAGCCCTCAGGTTTTGTATCCTTTCAATTGCTAAGTGGATTCATTTTAATTTAAAATTTTTATAGTAGCAAGATCAAATCATGAACTTTCCATTAGCACCTAATTTGCATATTTTCACATTTGTGTAGCCAAAGTTATAAATTTTTTAAGTTTGAACCTTATTATGTCAAAAGGTATCAAATTTGGCTACATAGTTCTCTTATGCAATTGGGTCTTATATTATGATTATATGGATCAAAGCAAACAGATATATGGAAGTTTTAATGAGAAATGGATAGAAATTCAAAATTTGACCTCTATAGGCTCAGTTGGAGTGTGGAAAGCCTATAAACCATTGCTATAAGTCTTGCTGCAATTGTGCTTTTGTTGCAATTGAAGGTAAATAAAATAAGAATGACTAAAATGAATATGCTATGACAACCTAAATTAAGCAATTTAATGCTAGATATGCTTAAGCTTGCATATGATGGCCCTAATGAATTCCATTAGAGTCATATAGCTCATGTATAGTGAGATTTTAAGGCCTAGAAGTTGAATAATAAGAATTACCTCTTAAGGCATCTAAAATGACTCAAGTTTATATTATAAGTTCTAATAGGCATGTCTAATGATGGAATGAGATTGAATAAGTTCTAATTAATTTCCTTGTATCTAAATTGATGTATATAAGCTAAACTAATGCAATCGCACCTTTGTGTGCATGCCACTTTGAGAAAGACCAAGGGAAAAGAAAAGAGCAAGCAAGTTAATGGTTGATTAAAGTTCTAACCTCAAAAGGTAGCTTACTCTTCTTTTCTTATGTGCATTTGGATGTATTTGAGTTGAAGTGCAAGTATGTATTGGTTGTTTGATGATTGCATCAGTTATGTTTTGAATTGGCTCTTTAGTATGCATTTTTATGCATATATAAGTTAAGCTTTGGCTCTTAATATAAGTGGTGGGGAATTGAGTGCAATAGTTCTTCTCTAGCCTAGAGAGCCTAGCATGTCATGGCTAGATGGGTATAAAAGTTTCATGACAATTTGATATTTTATGTGCATATGACCTTACATGCTTACATTCCATCTTTGAGTCATCCATTGTGTGCATTAATTTGGAATAAGGGCGGCTACGGAGATTCTCCTAAAAATCACACTCCCTTTATCTCCCACTAATCATGACAGGTGTAACTAGCAAGAAGAAGGAACTATAGAAGAATTAGAGTTTTAGGAATGTGTAGTTAGAGTACTTATATTGTATATAGCATTTTTCTATATATTTTGTTGAAAATGGTTGCACACCATGATGTATATGATGATAAGATGTGATAGCAAGTCATTTACAAGTATGGGACCATGGAATGATGCCAACTTAATATGTGTGTGTATTTAGAACATGATTTGCCTTGTGATATGTCATTGGTTCTATATGCATGAGTACAAGTGAGATGGTGATTTTTAGAAGTTTGGTATATTTCATGTATTGATCCCTATAGAAATGATGCATAAATGGATTGAATTTTGCTCAAGGTAAGAAACTGCATATCAGAGCCCAAATAGACCACTTTGGAACTAAAATTTGGTCCAAATAGGTTATAAAATGCAACCTTATCCTTGATAGCCCAAATGACATAATTTGGGGCTAAATTTTGGTGAGTAATTAAAGGACTTATAAAACTTTCTAACAAGCTAAAGTTCACATTTTTTGAGTTCTATAAAATATTTGGTGAATTTTCAAAGTGTGCCCTAAAAAACCATCCAATAGCAGTTACTGTTTATACTAATGCAATCTCAGTTTTCATATTCTCTCAGGGGCTAAATGAATTCATTTCAAATTAAAATTTTTACAATAGATAGTTCAGATCATGTGCTTTACATAGACTCCTAATTTGCATAAATCAAAATTACATTATGAAAATTATGAATTTTTAAAATTGAAGGCTATATTATGCCAAAATGACCAAAGTAGACTAATGATTTATTTATGTAAATGAGACTTGTATCATGGTTATATGGCTCAAAGCAAATGTGCATATGGAAGTGATGGATTAACGTGGAATGGAATTCCACTTTTGTCCATTGGAGGCCCCTTTAAAGTATTGAATAGCTAGAAAATCATCGCTAAAAGTCTTGTTGTGGTTGTTCTTCTTGCATTTGACAATAGATGATATGGAATAACTTAAGTATAGTACGTTATGACATATCCCACACTACTTAATACAAACTTAGGTTTTCAAATTCTATAGACAATACACCAAGCATCCCATAGTACTTGATGTGAAACCTAGGTTTTTAATGCAGTCAAAGAGGAAGAACTAGTCTCCTTAATTCATATCTATTTAAATATCATGAAAATATGTTAGCACATTCCATATTCATTCATAGACAAGGAACATGATTGCATAAACATACTAGAGTGTCTCATAGAGTGAATCCACAAAACAACTTACAATCCAAGGTCACTTTTTTTATCAAGATTTTAACCCATGAGGGACTCTAACCCTTGTAAACCTCTTGTTAGGACTCTAGCCTTAAAAAATGTTATCTAGTACTAATAATATCATGAAAGCATTATTTCCTCTTTCCTTTTGCCCAACATGTGAAACATGAGAAGGGTGTATAGTATCATACAAATACAACATGAGAAGATATAATTATAATTATAAATTATAATGTTTCAAAATAAATTATGTGCACTAATTGACATATTCAAACTTGAAAATACATGTATTAATATATTCAAACATAATAAAATACTATCAAAGGTAGCCTGTACAAATTATAATAGAACCTTCTTCTTGTTACAATGTCTTTTAATGTTTTTAATGTCTTTTTAAGTTAGATTCCATATCTAGTTCTAGTCCATGCTAAGGTACTTCATAGCTAAGGTCATCTACGCATGAGAATGGTCCATAGTTCAATCATTCATGCATAAGGTCCAGATATTCTCCTTCCATAGGGGAATTAAGTGAAGAATTACTGGAGTTTAGATTCTTCAAGTTTAGGAAGAATTTAATAAGCAACCAAGTATATCAAAACATACAAAGGTTAAATTTAGATACAAATAAATAAATGTTGAATGCATACAACATGCAAAACTCCCATTCCTCGACTTACCAAGTAATACAAGGCCTATACAAATTTACATGGCTAGGTTGTGTATTCCTTTAAAATAGGCATGTGTAACATTAAGAGAGGAGTGCATAGCCTGTGTGCTTTTACATGGTAAGTGTAATGCCCGGTATGTTGTACAATCACTAGAACGGGCTGATTTGAAAAGTAAGTCCCCTGAGATGAGTGATTCAAGTCCAAATAAAATTTGAATAAAATTTTAAATAATAGAAAATGAGGATTTGAGCCTTGAGTTGCTTAAAAACTAGGGTCGGAGCAATTTGAAAATTTTACGAAAGGCCAGTGGCATTTTTGTAAATAAGTGTAATTTTGGAAAAACACCTAGGAGGGCTTTTTAAATGGAAATTTTGAGTTGCCCAAGCTTCTCAGAGGCCCCAAAAAACCATGGGAAGTCTCAGGACCAGTACAGCCCCTCCGATGTACTCTTTCCAACGTTAGTTGACTCGAACTTTGACTGATTCGTTCGAGAAGGTTTTAGCTCTAATTTGAGTGATTTCAAAGGCATTTTATTAAATTAGAAACTTAAATTTTATGATGGAAAAGATGGTTCTCAAAAAGGAGCTAAAATGAAGCTGAAACGAAATTACCATTATGGAAGGGCAAAATTGGAATTTATGGTTTCTTGAATGTTCTAAAGAGTTCCACACTTTTCTCCCTTCTTCTCCTCTTTAATGAGCATGAACCATTCTGCCCAAAATACAAAAAATCTTCAGCTCTCTTAGGCACACCAAAGGGAGGAGAAAAAGAGGAAGAAAGCCAAGGAGAAACTAGGTAATTTTATGAAATTTCTTGCTCCATCTTCCTCCAATCTTATTCTCCTCTCTTCCTCCTTTCTTTCCATGGATTTTTTGAATGATTTGGTTTTGTTTTTGACCTAGACCTAAGGGGAGAATTTCAAATTTGCTAAGGAGAAGAGAATGAAGGAGAAATACACTTGAAAGCTCACTTGAACCTTAGGTAATTTTTGCTTTTTGTTGCATCTTCTCTTCCCTCTCCCTTTTTGTGTATTTCAGCCAAGAACAGAACCAAAGGAGGGGAGGATGTTCTATCCAAATACAAGGAGGGAACAAGGGTTTTAGGCCATGGGGAGATGGAATATGACAAGAAATTCTAAGAAAAACTAATAGAAAACAAGTTAGAAAAGTTTAGTGTTTTCTAGGGTTTTGCAAAATCTAATTTTGTGTGAATGTTTCTTTAGCTATTTGAATGTTTCCTTGAGCTCCTAAAACCTTTAGAAAGCCTCCCAAGTGGCTCTCCTATCAAAGAAAAATCACAAAGTCTATAAACCTCCATTATGGTGCATATTTCGACCAAGCTAGGTTCATTAGGCTAAGGGATGTTTTAATTTGTTCTAACCTTGATTTAGGACTTTATATGATGTTAGAAGATGGGAAAAACCATTGAAAAAAATTTAGAAGCCTTAGGTTGTGAGATGAGGCAATGGCTTCCATAATGTAACCTTATGAAGCAACATGGACCTAGGTTTGTGAAAGTGAGTGTGTGATGGCTTCAAAGACCTTAAATGAGGTCAAGAGGTCTAAATATGGCAAGAGAATGGAACCAAGAATGTTAATTATGGTAGTTATTTCATTAGGTCTTTAATGGAACCATATTGTGACAAATAGAACAAAGTGTAGTCTTAAGAGTGAGTTAGATGTCATAACTTGTTCCAAGAGTATAATTAAGTGTTGTTTATTGCAAATAGGCCAAGGAAATCCAACCCCACCTTCTTGTGTTTGTGGAACCGAAAAGAAGAAGAAACAAGCAAAGTAAAGCTTGAATTTGCACCAAGGTAGCTCTCCACCTTTTCTTGTTGCATATGGTGCCATTGTGTGCTTGTGTATATGTTTATATGTTTGAGACATGCCACTTGATGCTATGTTGCTATTTTGGTACCAATATGCTTTCTTGAATGTCTTTGAATAGTGGAAATGACTCATAAGGGTAAGGTAGTGCCAAAAGTCCCTTGATGTGGATGAGGAGATGCCAAAAGTCTCATGGCATGGGTGAGACAAGGCTAAAAGTCCCTTGGATGGGTGAGGCTAAGTCAAAAGTCCCAAAAACCAAGAGTGAGGTAATCCAAAAGTCCTAGAAATGGGGTGAGGCCAAACCAAAAGTCCCTAGAGCTCATTCTTGTGCTTGACATGAGTTTGTGACACAAAAATGTGAAAGATGAATGCTTCATAGATTGATTGATTGCATACTTGTACCTTTGACATGTTTTATACCTTGAAGATGTGCTTGAATAGGTGTATGAGCTATTGAGATTCAATGAATCTCACCTCCTCCTTTCTCTCATCTCATATGATCTAGGTGGAGTTCAAGATCCAAAGGATAGAAGCCAAGGAGCTTAAATCTCCATCTCTTGGCAAATCTTTCTATTTTTGATATACTATGATGTCTAGAATGTCAAAGTAGATATGTAAATGTTATTTTTGAGCCATGACACTTTGAACAAGTGTAAAACTATGTAAAGTTAGTGTATGAATCAAGAATAGAGTTTAATGAATAGAATTGTGTATTTTGACCACTTGGGAGCCCATTTGTGCATGTATGTTTATGGAAGTGACATGGTGAATTTGAGTTGCATGAGGGTTCAGACCTTATGAGGGACTTATTTATGCTATATTTATGCTATATTTATGCTTTCTAAGTTGCTCAAATGTGTGTGGAACAATGGATGGCTCATGTGAACCAAATTTGCCTCTTGTTGAGACCAAAATTGCCATATTCTTGAGTTATGGCAAAGTCTAACCAAATGACCTCTTCTTGACTTGAAATTTTGCATGCAACTAGATCTTACCTAGAGCTTTTGATCAGGTCATTTGGAGGTCTGTGGAATTTTCTATAATTTTTCAAAGTTGGTATCAGAATTTCAGATTTGCACCAGTACTGTTCATTTGGTCAGTTGTAAAATTGTATCATCCGAGGGGCAAAAGTGGTCCAATGGCTATGAAATTTTATATGCAGAAACTAGGCATTCATAGTGACTTTTAGCAATTGGAAACACCTCATTTGGAGGTAGATATGAATTTTTGAATTTCTAGAACAGCAACAGTAGTGCAACACGACCTAAGTCACTATTCCATTTAATTTCAGTAGCTAAATGTGCTTGATCTGGTCTAAGTCTATTTTTACCATAAATTTAACATTCATACCTTTCCAAATTTGTATCATTTTCATGAATTGGATTTTTGTGGAATTAGTTGGACATTTTCGAAATTTATAGTAGACACTTGCATTAGTACCAGTAGCTGTCCAAACCTTTACCCCTTTTTGCCTGTCAAACGCTTCCTGTGTTATGTTTCATGGCCTGGGCATATTTTTACAATAAATTAGCCATGTGTAGCTTTCTATAATGACCAAGAATACATGATTCCAAATTTTCTAGAATTAGTTATGAATTCTGAAACTTCATATCAGTAAACTGAACCAATGGCCCAGACAGCAGTGACCTCAGTAGCTTTTTGGATGTCAAATGTTATCCTCTTAATAATTCATGAGCTGAAATTATTTTTAGCATGGGGTAGACATCCAAAGCTTTCTGTAATGGTAAAGTTTGTTGAGTTTTGATTTTTGTGGATTTAGTTATGAATTTCTGAAATTGTGACAGAAAAATTGAGAATTTGGCCGAAAATAATAGTGTGAGTTTGATGCTCCCCTTTGAATTCCACAAGTTGTGGGCCAACTTTGGTGATACAAATGAGTTGTATGTATATAATTAAATATGAAAATGTGATGTATGAACTCATATGGTCTGCGTGACACTGAATGGAATTTTCATACGCTACGCAACGCGAAATAAGATATTATTTTAATGCCATCTTCCATTCCCCTTTGTGCAATTCATCATGGGAAACTTAAAAATGATAGGAAGTAAGCTAAAAATATATGGTGTTACAATAAGGCTATGTACTCCTTTGGCCACAAGTTATGCACCAACACATAATCAGGCCATGTGTTTTCCAAAAACACATTCATCTACACATTGCCTTGTGGATTTACATAGCCAAGCTTATAAACAAAGAGCCAAGGTTAGTTGTTGCTTCCTAGGGTCTCTTTCTCTCTCTCACACACACATGTAAGTTAGTCAATATTTTAAAAATGTTTGACTCTTTTTTGAAAAATCTCCAATTTGTTCAAAACTAGGATTATAAAATGCTTTTTAATTATTTATAATTGCCTTCAGTTGAATTTCTTCCTCAAAATCCAACAATTTTCTCTTAGTGTAAATTGTACTTTAATCCTATGAAAATTATATTTTGTCCCCAAGCCAGTAGTCCCAACTAAAATTATGCTTTGACCTTTAAACTTTTGATAATTAGAATTTTACTCTAAAATTTTATTTAAATATTTTTATTTCCTTAATAAATTTCTTATATTTTTAAGGCTTCAAAAGTTTAAGGAATTTACTAAAATTCTCACTTATCTAATTACTATTTTATTATCCATTATTTAGTAAATTATAAACATATTATATTAAATACTAATAAATTTTCAATTAATTCAAAAATTTTTCAAAATCCAAGATACCCCGAAATTATTCTAAAAATTAATAATCAACCATCCTTAATTTTTTTAATTTATCCTATATCAATTTAATTTGATTTAAATAATTTTATTTAGAGGAAAATGTTATAGTGACAAGAAAGGTGCATTATGGTCTTAAAAATGGTATGTTTATAGTTAAATGAGGAAATAAAATTATATGCAATCTTTTAAGATCAGGTAAGATTTCATAATACTATGATCTTAATCACAAACGTATTACGATTTCGAGCATTTTTAATCTTACATAAGATGGTTATAGTTTTTCAGAAGTGGCCTCATAAGGTCTTACAATCTAAATAGCAATCTTGATAACCGTACTTGCAAAAGGCAAGCTAGAGCATTCCTTTTAGAATATTTATTGATTTTTGGCTCCATTATAATTATTTAATTTATTTATTTTGTAAATCATGCAAATTAAGAATTTAATTATATGACTAGCTAGGCCAAAGAACTTATGCCAATGATGGGATAAGAGGTTCCATTATAATTGTTCATTACAAGGTGATCTTTCACTTCTGTCTTTTCATGTTGAGGATGGGATTAGATCATAAAGCCTATATCAAGATAGGCTTTTCTTTTGGCATGAACTTTATTGTTTTGACTAATGGACTATTCAAAACATTTATTCCACTAAAAATAGAGATTAAAGGGATCATGTTAGAAATAGGGTGAACAATAGCCAAATGGGCCTAATGCAACTTAAGGAGCCTAGTGTTGCTTGGCCAAATTGGGCTAAGTTGAGCTAGTCCAAAAGAAACTTGCTAAATTAGAGTGGGTTACATGGCTGAGTTAGGCTGGATTAAGCATGCTAGCTAATTTGGCCCAGCTCGACCTGATCATGTATAATTTAAAGGGAAAAAAAAGATTTATATGAAAAGTTAACTTTTTTAAGTGCTAATATGTAATTTTACAAAGATTTATATAAAAAGTTTATTTTTTTAAAGGATCATTTGGTAATTTTGATAAAAAAAAATTAAACACATCAATATAATATATATATATATAAGTATAATGGATTGCTACTATTTGCAAGCTAATGTTTCTTTCTTCATTTACAATTCATAAGCCAATTTTAGGTTCATTGTTCTTAAGCTGAGTCAAGGCTTCACTTCACACCTTTGGTTGCAAGCCACCTTTTTCTTTATCATATATATTTTTCCTGTATATTAAATGTCTCTGGTGAAGAAAAATCGAGACTTTCATTTTGTCCTCTTGCTTTACCATTTCTAACATTTCTACCTTTTATTTTATTTCTTTTTTCATCATTATTCCTTTGATTTCTTCTTCAACATCTTGGCAAATGATTCATCATGCTTTCCTTTGATTCAAATGCTGGTGATAAGACTTCCTCCATGAGTTAATTTCACTTATCTAAAATTTTTCATGAATTGGTCATTGATTTGGGTTTGTTATATCCATTTTGAAATGTTTATTTCTTTTTTTCTATGTTTCTCAACTCTCAGTTTTGTGGGTTATTCCTCTAATTATTTTGTGATGAAATAGCTATTTCCTCCCTTGCATGTTTTATTCCTGCGTTGTAGGTGTTGTTGCTCTATTGTTTGTATTGTTTATTAATTCATCTTCTTATCAAGCTTCAATTGTTTTCAAATTTCCATCTATGCTAATCGTCTTGGCAAGGGTGTATATCACTCCATATTTGCTAATTGCAATGTAAGTTCTCTAGGATGGTTGATTGATGGTATTAATGATCTCTTTGAAGCCGCAAACATTTTGTTTGGAGATATGTGTGAAGCTTTGGACGAACTTCCACATAATCTGTTTCAATATATGTTGTTTTTTTATTTTATAAAGTTTTGTTTCCTTTCCTTTTTTAGTATGGGCTTTTTCATGCTAGATTACCTGTTGTTATTTTCATTAGGTTTTTCTTCCTATACACTACAAGATAATTAATTGTCTTATTCAATTTTATTGATTTGTCCTTGATTTAACTATTAACCATTCCATTAAATAAAGTTTTGTTTCCTACAATTTGTTTGGCCCTGTATATTTTATATCCTACTATCCCTGTTCTACAAATATCTCTATCATTTAATTTCAATGTTGGCATCATCGTTTTATGTTGAACACATTTAAGGATCATTTAAATTTTTCCTCCCATTTTCTTATTTCTTGATTTGTTGATTGTTGATTGACATCTTTTCGACGAAACAGATGTAACAATTAATTCAAGTAATATACTTTATATAGTTTCCCAACTTTTTTGTAATTCACAGACAAGGTTTTCCCTCTTCTATATTTATCTTCAATGATTTTCTAAAATTGGTCACTAGCTTCAAGTTAGTTTGTACTCCTAAATATGCCTGTAATGGATGCTCTGCTTATTTAGATCTTCTAACTTTTCTTTAACAAGTGATTCATTCCAAACACCATTGTCGATGTTCTGCCATGACGTACCTCTGTTTGTATTTCGCATATTCACTACTAATATTGATTGTTTTCCCTTTATTGGAAAAGTATAGCTTCACATAATTATGATTTCATCCAAAACATTAGTCTAAGTAAAGAAACATGGAAAATTTGTTCGAGTCATTCGACTATGGACTATAAAATGATGATACCCACCCAATGACATAGTTTTATTGACATGGTTATTGTGGATGAACAAGTCTGTTGAACAAAAGTGCAACTTCACTAAGCCAAATGACAATTTTATGGAGCTTTCTGATAAACTTACACTGCCTTCTTAAGGAACAAAGATTGAGGCACCCATAACCATGAAACAACTCATCCCCAAATACATATCCTACCTCTTTGAAGGATATTGCTACCACATGTAGAACTTTGCTGTTGAACACAACACAAGCCAGTTTAGGTTTGACCAAAAATCAATTTAAAACTACTTTCAACAATGCCACTAATGTAAAACAATATCAAGCTCTAATTGCTGAATATGCCTTTGATTTCTATCCCATTGTTAATATCCTTTAGAACAAAGTTACCGTAGATAGCCTAATAGGTTTGTCAATCTTTATGAAAATTCTTTAATATCACATTTAAGATACTATTTTTATTTTGATTCTACTTTTGTTTACTTCGTTATTATTGGACATCTAAAAACTTTTGGTTTATTGGATGAATTTGAGAAAAATGATATCACTTACAAGAAGTTGCTGATTACTTTAGAAGATGAGAGGTCTTTTAATTTCTATCTAATATGTTATATCTTTTGTTTTGTATTAACAATATGCTTTTTCATTCTTCTTCTTTCTCTGTTGTATAAAAAGAATTGCATATCCTATATTCTTTTTAGAGAGATTGCATCAATTGCCACTCGGCACATTGATCAATGCATTGACTCAAGCATAATTGTTGTCTTGCAACTTGCTAAGATAAAGATAACTAACTGATCATTTATATCTCATATTTCATTTTACTTTATTTTATTTATTTATTTTTTAATTTTGCCCTTCGCAGTAATGATTTTTTTTTACTACTACTATTATTAGAGGTGGCATGTAATTATCAAATTCATGGAACACCACTAAGATTCTATATAGTCCATAAATTCTTGAAGTATCTCAGTTGCAAGAATAAATTCTTGAAGTATCTTAGTTGCAAGAAAGGTCTACTACGCTTTCAGGCTTTTATCTAATTGAGAAACAAAATGTCACAAATCTCACTTGCTCATATGTGTACCTTTTTGCTTTATTTTTTCAACATCCCACTTTTTAAGCACTCACTCATACTATAGTACAATGAGATCTCATCACAATCTACACAATCAGTTGATGAAAAAATGCTAAGATACTTAAGCATCTATCCATTTCACAATTGGCTAGTTTAACTGAGGTTTAACTTGTAATTAATTGTTCCTGTGAACACCGTATTTTGTCCGGGCATACTCAAATAATAATAATAAAATTAAACTAATAAAAAAATAGAAAACAAAAAAATAAAAAAAAAATCAATAGGTCATTTTAGCTTAATAAGCTCAAAAAAATCAAAGGAGAAAGAACTCAAAAATAAAATTAAAAAAAAAAGTAAAAGCCCATTAATCCAAAGTTAAAACAAAAATAAAAATCAAAGAGGGAGTAACAAAAATCCAAAACAAATAGAATTAAAAAAAATCAAAAGAGACTAGAAAAAAAAAGAAAGGAAAAAATGAATTAAAAAGGAAAAAGTAAAATCTCACAAAGAAAAAAAAGGGCTAAAAACAAATAAAAAAATACTAGAAAATAATTAAAAGAATAATAATTAAAAACAAAAAAACAAAAAATTTCATCAAAAAGGACTACAAAAAATAAATAAATACCAAAATATATTAAAAAGGAGAAACCCAAAAAAAAAGAGAGAGATTAAGATTTTGGGGCCTAATCTAGAAGAGCCCAAACCAATAAGAAGGGGCCCAAGGAAAAAAAAAAAAAAAGAGGCCTTGCAGACTCTCCCTGAAGCCCAGCAACCTGACAGACCCTTTTCATTCCATTCGAAACCCGCCTTCAGAAAAACCTACCTAAATACATGTGGTCCCTTTGGTCCCCCTCCTCTAGCCTTCTCGCTCCCATACCCTCCAGCAGTAGATGATACAACAAATGGAGAGGTGTAGGCAAAAACAACACACGACGTTAGCAGGAGAGGGAGACCAGTATTAGCGCTAGAGTGAATGGAGCAAAGAGGGACAGAGAAAAGGGGGATCATGCAGGGAGAAGGGGAAACACCTATAAAAACTGAGGGGAATTCGAGAGTAAGGGGTTCTTCTTTTCGGAGAGAAAAATCAAAGGAAGGAAAGAGGGGAAGCGAGTGATTCAGAAATTTTCAACTTGAAGGGAGAAACAGAGGGTTCTACGAGTGAGAAATTTGGGGATTCCTTTGAAGATTAAGAAAAACGGAGAGGCGAAGGAGACTAAGGGAGAAAGGACTTTTCCGGGAGAAGGGTGCGAGAAAGAATAGGGGTTTTTCGGGCTCTTTGGCTTCTTTCCTTTCCTGGAGAGGAAGTCAGAGAAGTTCTGGTGATTTGATTTGAGGGGAAGGTCCAAGATTGGGCTTCAGCAGAGAAAGGAGAGAAACTCTTGATTGTTCGATTTGGAGTAGAAGGCTGGCACGAGAGACGGACAGAAGGAGAAACCCGAGGCTGAGAAACAGGGGAGAAGGGAGTTCGACGTGGTTCAAAGGCGAGTGAGACGTTCCAGATTTTAGCAAAGATATAGGTCAGATATCAATTTAATCTCAGTTCGTTTTTGAAGTATAATCTGGTTGGTCTTAAATTACTGGGTAATGCATTATTAGTTTTGGTTAATTGTTTAGCCATCTCTATAAGAAAATCCGGTCCCCATTCCCTTTCTGATTGACTTAATTTCAATATGTTTCTGAGACTCGCTCTGATTGATTTTGGGATTGCTGAATAATATGTTGTCAATTGGTTTCATTTCTGGTTTTAGATTGCTGAATAACATGTTATCGATTTCATTCAACTAACTAGTCACTGATTGTCTCTTCCCTGCTTCGCTTACATTATTTTAATTCCTATTCATCCTTCGAAGCATGTGTTGGTTCATCTAGGATAGTCGAGGAATGCTTCGGCAGCTAGTGCCATCCCCCATAAATTTAACTTGTTTTGACAAATAGCCCCGTCTCTATTTCATTTGCCTTCATCTCTGCTTGCTGATGTTATGTGTCTGGGATTTGTTCTTGAGGGGTGTATAGAGTCAATAGGAGTTTTGTGCTATGACTGGTTTAACTCTGAAATGGTTTTAAGCTATTTACTCAAAATGCTGTTGCTGGATTTCTGTTTGTTTGGTGAATCGACGTGTTGATATTGCTGGATTTCTGTTTGTTTGGTGAATTGACGTGCTGATATTGCTGGATTTCCATTTGTTTGGTGAATCAACGTGTTGATGGAGCAAATAATAGAGCCCGGGTTCGCAATGCAGGGGATAGCTTTTTTGATTCACTCAGAAGAAGGGAAAGATGTTGTAATGGATTCATGATCTGTATTCAGTTTGTAATCTTGTAAATATGTCTGAAAAAAATGATACAGTAAATCATGGCTAAACACTGATCACCCACCCTCACGAATTATGAATTCTTCGTGCATTTTTCTTTATCTTATTTTTGCTTTTTTATTTTATTCTCTAATTTACTAGTGCTGCCGTGTGGGATTTTATATCCCCTCAGGCACATAGGAACCAAAACGCCATGTGTGGTAATAAAGCCTCCTTGGTGCCTTTTGGGTTGTGAATCTACATTTTAACTTTTGGGTTTCGATGGCCCTATTCAAAAGGCCTTTAAAGAAAATTCTCAAAAAAAAAAGGAAAAGTAAAAAGTAAAAGAAGATTAATTTTTTTTAAAGATCTATCCTCTCTTAAAGGTTTTCTTTTCTTTTCTTTAAAATTAAAAAAATTGTGTTATTCCAAAATCTAGAGTAAAATTTTCTTTTAGAGTTGATTCCCTTTTTTTTTTAAAGATGGAAAAATGAAATGAATAAACCAATAATAAATAAAATGAAATAAGCAAAGGAAAATGGGTTTAATAATAATAATGAAAAACAACAACTACAACAATAACAAACAAATAATAGAAAACAAAAGTAGAAAACAAAAAATAATAACGAAAACAAAAAAATAATAACAAAAACAAAAAGCAAAAACCAAAAACCAAAAGAAATAGGAAAAAATAAGAATAAGACCAAAAAAAGACAACAACAAAACAAAGCGAAAACAAAATAAAATAAAAAACAAAAAGTAAGTAATCAAAATGAAAACAAAAATGAATGATAAGGAAAAGAGAGAAAAAACTGAAAATGCAATAAAAGTAAAATTAAATTTTCCTTTAGCAAATTAAAACACATAAACCAATTTCAAAATTCGTTTTATTTGTTAAAGGAAAAAGTAATTTATTTTCTTTGTCTTTTTGCAAAAAAAGAAAAACAACACCCAAACAAAAAAATTAATTAAATATAATTTTTTTAAAAAAATAATAAATAAATAAATAACATACACAAAAAAAAAGAAAGAAGTGAAAGAACGAACACAGACAAACGAAAAACCAAGAATAAAAAATAAAAGTAAAACACAACAAAAATAAAATCAATTAAAAAATAAAGAAATAAACAAAACAAAACAAAACAATGTAAAATGTAGCAAAAAAAAGAGGAAAACCAAACAAAATAAAACAAAGTAAAAACAAAAAACAAAAAATAAAAACAAAAACAAAAACAAAAAAACACACACCAACCAACTAAATACAATCTCCATTTGAACTACGTGGACTTTGATCCCTCTCGAAGGGTACGTAGGCCCTAGACTCTCATCCTAGGTCAAATCCGCCCTTATAAATAAATATTTTCTTCTAGTTTTTTTTCTTTAATTTCTTTTCATCTTATTTTACTTTTTAATTTTATTCTTTTTTTTACTTATTTTACTCTTTGAATTCCTTTCTGTTTTATTCTTAATTTTCTTTCTTTTAATTTTATTTCCTTAAGTTTTTCTTTCCACTTTGCATGTGATTTATTAGGGAGAATTAGAATAAAATAGAGGCCATATCAATTTTGTACAACTGACTTAAGATAACCGTTTTCAGCAGCGGGTGTAGTGGGGTGCTTAACACCTTCTCCACTCACAACCGACTCTCGAATCCAAATCTGGTTTGTAGATCATTTTTCAAATTAAAAAAACAAAGATTTTTTCAAAGTTTTGCCTTTTCAAAAATTAAAATTTTGGTAGCAACTCCTGAACCTACTCTTATTATCTTATTTTATTTCAATTTTGAATTCGGTTTTCGATTTCATTGAAAATCCGAATTTTTCTTTTTCTTTGATGATGGCGCCACGCGGTCGCATTTTCAGGTATGACAGTTCCTATAGTATTTTATGATAAATTATCCATGCATCCCACATTATTGAAATAAATGTCATTACTTCACTAGCCAATTATTTCCATTGTGTTAGCAACCATGAACAATATTGAAACAAATTTTGATTGGTTTTATGAATCATGTGGTAAGTGTCCAAAAAAGTTAAAGATTCAAGATGGCTTAATCACTTGTCTTTAAGAAATCCCCATCCATGATTATTCCCATGTACAAGCATAATCTTCCTTTTGTTTGTCGTCTAAGCTCTAAAAATCATTCCCATCTTATTAGTGTTATCAAAATGTATCAATGTCAAATAGATACAAAGCCCATTTGTCTATAAGTGGTGATATTGGCACAACATCTGCTGTCATTCTTGATGATATAGCTGTGAAACTAATCCACATGTTAGATAGAGAACTTTGGCAACGATGTTTTTGCGTTATATCTAACTTTCTTGAAAAAACTTTAAACCAATTTTATGGTTCTATTTGCTCTTATTCACTGCTTGTATTTATATTAGTGTTCTCAATAAAACAGGTAGGATGGGATCACACTTTCCCTTATAAGCAGGAAAATATCGTCGGTTGAACCTTTCTTTTCAAGATAAAGATAACTGACTATCATTTGGATAGAAAGTCCAACTACTTCGTGACCCAGAGATAAGGAAGACTTGATTGAATAGTTTAGCCTTTCAAATCCCAAGGAGACTTAGGTCTTCATATTTGTTTTCCTATATTAATTTGCTTCCTGTTAATCTAGCAAATTTTTTTCTTTAGTTTGGCTCTAAACTAGCAAACCATCACAATTCAGTCCATCATAGTATAAGCTGTGATAACCAGTGACTATCTGAGAATCATTCTCACAATCCCAGTGAACAGTAGTTGCTATCATATATAGATGGTGTAATTTTTGGACAACATATTTATCAACAAAGAACTATAGCAATAATTTTCTAGAAACGCGTCTTAAAGCAATAACAAGTTCAACTGTATGTCTAATAATATGATTTTATAAATGAAAAGGGTGATGGGAAACTCTTACATGTCACTAGACAATGATGAATTGTATCTACCAAAACCAGTTTTCACTTTCTAGGGTGAAAAAAAATATGGATTGAAAGTCTTTATCCATGATTCAAACATTGAACCTCTGACAACAACAAGAAAGGTTGTGTTCAAAGAAGTTCCCAAAAAATTATGATTGCCCTTCTAAAGGTTTTCCTTTTACCCAAACATCATTCATTTAAATGCTCTGTCTGAAATAACATACTCAATATCTTAGATATATATCTAACTTTAAAGTGTTTTTGCTTCTGATTTAGGTTTTGAACAAGCTTGTGAATCACGCTTTCAATTTTTTGGGTCGCAATCTCACAAAATTTGTTGTAATAATGCCTGGATACTTCATTCATCTTAAATAGATTTGTACGAGGAGGCTGGTAATTTTGCTACATTAGAAGTTTTTAGTTACTAATTGCTCTATTGCAGCTTCGTCGGTAATTTTTTTTTGTTGGAGGCGGGGGGGGGGGGGGGTGGACAATGTTCCTTTCTTTCGTTAGAGGTGATACTTTTCATGTGTCAGGAATTTTAAACATCTCCAACCACCATGTCATATGTTCGAGTGTTACTTTATTTTCACTCATTTATACCTCACTCATAAACACATCTATGTTCTCACATTCATATTAATAGTTGAAATCCGTCATGGAACATTTGAGATGCTTTGTACATCTGCAAACACACATTTGCCTGCAACTAAAGATTTCCCCGGTGCTCTGTTTCGAAGTGAGTGTATTAATTAGACATGTATTTTAATTTCATCAACCCTACAAAAGTACTGATCAACACCTTCTATCATAGCTACTGGACCTAGCAAGACTCATCTATCCATTCCTCTGGCAATCACACATCATTCATAACACAAGGTATGATGTCCTGATTCATTCACTTGACCATTTCAACTCCTTATATATGTTTTCTTCCAGTTAATTTGCCTTTATTTTCTAACTTATAGTTTTTCATGTGTTTATAGCTTAAGGATCAATATTTGTTGGTGCTGTTATATAATTTTTTGGATACTTATATATTATATATATATATATATATCAACATATATATACTGCTATATTATTTCTTATCCATTGACTGATAAACCATGCATTTGTGTGAAGTTATACTTAACACAAATTTTTTGCTTTAAGTATTAAATTTATCCATACTACTCCGCCTCTGGCTTTTATTCTTTAGGCAACCCAAATTTTACTTTTCTTATGAAAATCTACTAATGCTTTTTTAAATGAACAATACAATAAGCTATTATTGCTTATAATTAAGTAAACTAAACCATATATCTTAAGCAAGTTACCAACAATAGTTTTAATCCTTTCTTTATCAATCAAGATATTTGATTGCTATCTACCAAAATAATATACCACTTTTTCTTAGTTTCTTAAGAAATTTTCATCTCATTCTTCCGTATTTGTGAAAAAGCCTTTTCTTTAATAAATAATTTTCATAATCAAAATGCACAAATAGTTAAATAAAAATCTTGCCAAAATACCATAATTAAATAATATACTCCATTCGTTTCAAAATAGTTGACATTTAACGTAATTGTATAAAGATTCAGGAAGCTATTAAATAGCCTAAATTATAGAAAACTATAACTACATTGCACTAAAATGGCTTTTATAATGAAAGATTAAAATATTAAATTATCTCTCTTTTCCTATTAATCCTCTAACTATTTCATTATTTACGCACACTCTCTTCTCCCCATTAATAAGGGTAAAATTGTTAAAAATAATTAATACTCTCTTGAAATTCTAAAACGATAATTATTTTTTAAAAAATCTAAGATGTCAACTATTTTGAAACAAAGAGAGTATATCATTTTTATTAAATACACAAATATAACACCCTTTGTTTTGCCAATATCATTTATTATAAAACATTTGCTTAAATTATAAATGTAGGACTTTAATATCGCCCATAATTTATTAAAGTAAACCCAACCCATTACCTAAATCTAATAGCCAAGAATTGGAAGCATCAAACACCGTTTTTCAAACAAATTTAAATTAAATATTACTCTTCTAGTGACAATACAATATTAACATTTTATCATTCCCTTCACAAATCATTTTTTAAACCCAACTTTTCTCATTACATATAAAATAAGACCTAGTGCATCACATGTAACACTTACCTAGTTTTACAAATTACAAAAAGCCAAGGGGGATCAAAGCCCTGTTAGTCATCTCCTGATTATAATTGTACATTCAAATAAAAAAGAAGAAGAAGAAGAAGATAGAGGAGGAAGGAGTTGAAACCAAAAATCTCATAACCTAAAATGGAAAACATGCGTTTTTGGAAAAATAAAAAGGCAAAATGCCTTTGATGTTTGCTATCACTGTTGTCTTAAAAAATTATTCAAAATAATAAAAAAATTGTCCCAAACAAACCACCAAGTTCAAAATTATAGATTTTTAAAGTTTCACCCTTTATCTTGTGTTTTTTGTTTTGTTTTCTCCTCTAGATCCCCTTTTTTTTTTCTGTTTATATTGCATAGATCTAGCAAAGATATATCAAAATAAATGGTCATATACCAAAATGGTTATGCTGATACAAAATGAACATTCAAAATTTCCAAATATTTCAAAGTATAAAGAAAAAGTGTGGTTAGGCTTGACTAGTCTACCTTAATCACAAATTAGGTCAATACCGAGTCAACTTGAATATCGAGCCTGAAAAAATAAACCTGATATAAAATAGAGCTAGATATAGGGTCGAGCACAAACAAAATTGAATTTAGCCTATGGAAAATTACATTAGTTAATTGTTGTAAGTAGAATACGATAGTTGGTTTTCCCTTGCTGTAAATGATCCAAGAAGAATATCATTGTTGGCATACCTCACCAACCACGATTTTCTAAGAGGCCATTGGTTTGGGCTCGACATCACCACTGGACCATTTTGCTAAAAGAGCTCCATGTATTATTTAAGAATTACAAGAAAAACAAACATGATGATCTTATATAACACAATTAATTATTAAATATAAAATAATGTTTTATTAAATAAATATTAAATTATTAAATAATTAATAGTTCTTTAAAAAAATTAGCTTAATTTTTGTATAATTAATGAGTATGATTATAGTAATTAATTTATTAAAATAGGTAAAATATTGTTCTATATTTAATAACATTTAATCATTATTGTATCATAAATAAAGAGCATGATATTTTGGAAAACATAAAATAAATAATAAAATAAGGAGATTGTCAAGAAAGACAATAAATTATTAAGTAAAGTTATTTGTTGTATGACAAATATACTTTATTAATTAAACATAACTAGCCATTACAATGAAATTGAAATGTTTTAGTACAATGTAGGATAAAATTGAGTTAAATAAAATAGTCGAGACAAAATTAAAATTTATCTTTAACTTAAATGACAAAAAATTTTGTCTTACAGACATTATTAACAACTTTCTCTTTCATAATTGTAATAAGTAATAAATACTAGATAATAAATTATTTAATATATCTATGCTCAATATTACAAATATACTTGAAAGATTCGGAGTTGGTTAAGTTAATCAAGGCGGTTGTAATCTTAGTTATCTAAATATGCTTGTTACTTCATTAGATTATTTTGGGAAGAATTTAGGTAATACAAAATATGAACATAAGATAGCCTCTGAATTTACCATACAATCATATCATTTATACTAAAAAAGAGAATGATACAAAAGATTAAGAGTATATAGTAATGTTTTAAAAAAATTATATTAGTCATTAAATTGATATAAGAAGTAATTTATAATTTAATGATTTGATTATACCTAAATCATGGTTGAATTACTTTTTTAAAAATATATAAAAAGTATCAACATATATAATATTTTACAATTAAATAAAAATATATATTGTAAAATAAGATTTAAGATAAATATAAATATTTAAAAGTATCAAAATTATATAAAATACTTACATATCACAATAAATTTATATAAAATAAGTTCGGTAGAATTTGATAAATATCATAGATGTTAATTGCAAATTTTTAAAATTATAATTATGATAAAAAATTAATTTTTGACTAATTTAATATTAACTTATCTTATTTTTTATTATTTTTTGCCTATTCATTTTTTATTTTTTAAAGTCAACCAAATTGACCCATCAGTGCAACTTTTTCAGTAATGATATATAGGAATCAGTTTTTTTAATTTATTAAATTTTTTTATTTATTAATTTTTAACTATACCACATAATTTTAAGAAAAAAATGTATTTAAAAAAAATTTTTATTCTCAATCAGAAGTATAAAAAATAAAGAGATGTTGATGTACTTTATGCACGTGCCTAAGAGACATGTATTGTCTGATAAGGACGTGTCATTCAGAAGAATCTCTCCTTTGGCTTACACATTTTATCCTTTTCTGAAAACCCTTCGATAATCTTAATCTTTGACCACACGAGACGGCAGGACCTCCCCCGAATGTCCCTGACAAAACTGTCCTGTGCCTACACTTTGTTTTTCATTTCCGTACTCTCTCAAAATAAAAAATAATTATATAAGCATCTTTTTATATATATACATATATATATATATATATATATATTTTTTTTTTTGTATTTATGATTTCTCATTTTAATTAATTTAATATTTTATATTAAATTAATTATAACTTTTAATCATAGTTATAATATTGCAGAAATAATAAACATTGCAAACTTAATATCAATAAAGTTTTCAAAATTAAATTGATTATTTTCTTAGAAATGAACTAAATTTTTTTTTCTAAACACCGATTATTTATAACATAATTTTTATTTATAATTATTTTAAAATTTTAACAGATACAAAACTGTTGCAATTAATTTAATTATTTCTAATAAAGTTATAAATAACTACGAATGGTTTAAAAAAATGTTACCTTAAGTAAGCAACTCCAAAATTTAGAAAACTTGATATACATAAGTTTAATTTTTATTATGACCTTTTTTTTTAATTCAACTCTTATGGTCTTGTAATTTTTGTGTAACAAAAAATTAAAGTATTGTATTAGTAAAAAAAAAAAAGATGCTCTTATTATTAGTTTAATCATTAAAAATTTATAACCATCAATTTAATAAAATATTATCAATTTAATCTTAATTGAATGAAGCCATGAGGATCAAAAGTATAATAATTTTTAAAAAATTAATTTAATAAAATTAAAATTTTAAAACTAAATTAATACTGTTAAAAGTTTCTGGAGACTAATATGACAAATAAGTCAAAATTGATATAAACAATTTTTGCTAAAAAGAAAATTTGTCGGAGCCTATTTTCAAACCCTCCGTACAAGGCAAAGCGCGCAGAATGAACCCCCCTTCACCTTCCCGCGCCTTCAGAGTGGGAAATGCTGGGGCGAACTGAGGCAGAAATTGCTTCACCCAAGTTCTTCTGCCCACATTCTCTGCACAGTGGGTAGCTCCTCGCTTTCTCTTGCCTTCAAGAACCCCTCAACCCACTTGTTTTCTATTTCGTCACTCACACACAAGTCCAAACATTTTCCCATAATGCATTCTTCTTTACGGCTTTCTAATTCCCTGGTTTTATCACTGACCAGGGAACCCTTCACTGTGAACTGTGCTATGTCATCTCGCTACTTCACCACTTGGGCGGCTTTTAGAAGTTGCTGTGTTTGTAGATGTGTGATTGATAATAGGACGCAAGCGCGAGCTTGGGCTGTGTTTAAAGACGGTATAAATGTGTCTCGAGCTTGGTCTTCTCTCACTTCTGCTGTTTATGAGGGTACGAGAAGTTCAGAGAAGTGTGTTGGTGGAGATAATGGTGAAGTGAATACTGACTCGGTGGCTTCTGAGGAGAAGCCCTTGAGATTAAACAGGCGACAAAGGGGTTTGTCTAGCAGCTCTGGGATACCTCCAAATCCTGATTTATTGACGATTCCAGGTGTGGGTCCGAGAAATTTGACAAAGCTGGTAAGGAAAGGGATTGCTGGGGTTGTTGAGCTCAAGAAACTTTACAAAGATAAGGTATAGGTTTGTCTATGTTGCGGTAATTGTGCTTTGCACATTACTAGTCCTTGACACTTCGTTGCTGGAACCTGATTGCTATACATCACTGATTGTTTACTCTCGTGCAGTAAATCATGTCTGAATAGACTTCTTGGTTTATTATGTTATGTTTCGGATGCATCTCAAGCAAGCTTCCTTTAGTTTTTTCAGTATAATAATTTAACTTCCAACATCATTTCTAATTCAAGCTATTTTGAAAAACCCTAACCTGCTTGACTCACTAGAATGTATCTAAATTAAGTTACCTTATTCTAAAATTCAAGAGTGTCTAAGATCATTTCATCCTAAAAGCTTAGACTGCTAGGAGAAGGCTGAGGAATGGATTTATTATCTATAACAAATAGGAATAATGTTTATTACACATGGCACATTTGATTTTGTTGTACTCTACTTCTGTTATGAAGACTCAAGTGCTTTTGGGAATCTAAATCTAGCTTCTAGCTTCTAGCTTCCACTAGTTCTTAAAAATCCTAGGGCTGTTGATTCAAGTGCAATGGCAACAAAAAATGATAACGAGGTCAGCCTTGTGTAAAAGGAAGAAATTATTGTACTTTCGATGTCATATGACTTCATTTTTGAGCTTGAGGTTAAATTTTTATCTTGGTCCTTTTTTTTTCGCAGTTCTTTGGAAAATCTAGTGATAAGATGGTTGAGTATCTACAGAGTTCTGTGGGAATCATCCACAGGAACCATGCTGAAAGTATAACTACTTACATTAAAAAGAGTGTGGATGAAGAGTTGGATGATTCCTGCTCCATGCAGCCACCACAGAAGAAACGAATTACATTCTGTGTTGAGGGTAATATCAGTGTTGGGAAGACTACTTTCCTTCAGAGAATAGCTAATGAAACAATTGAATTGCGTGACCTTGTTGAGGTGGTTCCTGAACCCATTAACAAGTGGCAGGATGTTGGAGCTGATCACTTCAATATTTTAGATGCTTTCTATGCTGAGCCACAAAGGTATGCTTACACCTTTCAGAACTATGTATTTGTTACAAGGGTTATGCAGGAAAGAGATTCGTCTGGTGGAATCAAGCCTCTTCGGTTGATGGAGAGGAGTGTTTTCAGTGACAGGATGGTGAGTATTCAGTGCTTTGGTAGCAGGTGTTAAATCACTTTATAAACAGAGCTTGTGCTGAGTTTTTGTCTTGTGTTTTGCTTTTGTTTTGTTTTTGGGAGTGGGAACTATTTCCAAGGTTTCTTTCCTTGCATTTTATATACTTTGTTGGAACAATTCAACAACTGTAAACTTCTGCTTTTAACATGTTTTGATTTGAGTTAAAAAAATGATCATAAGTGATGGGTTTGACGTCATATATTTCTTTCCTTTCTCTGCTGGTACAATTCAAGAGGAAGAAAATCCTGTTTTGAGAGCTTAAATGCTAATACATTTTTTTCTCACACTCATTGTTCAAAAAAGGTCTTTGTACGAGCTGTTCATGAGGCTAATTGGATGAATGAGATGGAGATCAGTATCTATGACTCATGGTTCGATCCTGTTGTGTCCTGTTTGCCTGGACTTATTCCCGATGGTTTTATCTATCTTAGAGCAAGTCCTGATACATGCCATAAGAGAATGAAGTTGAGGAGGAGGGCAGAGGAAGGTGGAGTCACATTGGAGTATCTCTGTGACCTCCATGAAAAGCATGAAAGCTGGTTATTCCCCGCCCAAAGTGGTAATCATGGAGTATTATCTATTAGTAAGCTGCCACTGCATATTGACAACTCCTTACATCCTGCTATAAGAGACCGTGTATTTTATTTGGAGGGTGATCATATGCATTCAAGCATTCAGAAGGTATTATATTTTTGGCATCCATGTGTGAACTTTGTTATGTGTTATATGTTATAGTATGGCTTAAAAATTTTGAATTTAAGCAGGTTCCTGCATTAGTTCTGGACTGCGAACCCAATATTGATTTCAGCAAAGATATTGAAGCAAAGAGACAGTAAGATAGCTATCTCTTACTCAGATATGTAATTGCATTAAACATAGACTAAGCTTTGTTCTGTCAGATGTTTGCTTATCCATATGATGCTTCTATTGCGTTTTATTATTCCTTGTTTAGGTTGGGCTACTCAAAGTTGCAAATTAGTTGTGTTAAAGCTCATGGTAAAACACTGGCTTAATGAATAACAAGGCTTGCAAAATGATGACATCCTACTACTCTATTAATTATGCATTAGTGACAAAACTGTATGCTGGTCTCTATATAATAATAAAGGTAGTTGTTCATGTAGATAATGATGTCCTTTATCTTGTAATATTGTGTTTAAGCCCATTGTTCTTGAAAGTTGTCTGTTTAATGTGTTTCATAAGTGGCTCAATTTGGTGAATGGGATGCAATTTTGCCTCAACCACCACAGAATTAGAAAAAAGAATGAAAATGGAATAAGGTTATCTATATATATCCTTGTAAAGTCGTAATCCATCTGTTTTTAACTTTAGGCAAAATTATTGAATTGATCCTTACTTATGTAATGTGACCTCTTTTTCCTTCTAAATTCTAAATGTTGAACAATTTGTGCATGAAACTATAAGGTGACTTTATCTGGTCAGTATTCTCATGAATCTTACTGAATAGTCATTATTTAAAATTGGTGAAGGTAAATTTAATGTTTCATGTGACTTGGTTAGGGTAGCAGCGTAATTTATGTTGGTGTTAAGTTTCTTGGCCATTGTGTGGCTTGTCTATGATATTTGTTGAGGGAGTACTTCCTTGGCAGCTATGTAGATAGGATCATTGCTTCAATTTAAACTTCATTATGCAATCATTAATCGTTACTTTGGGAAGTAAGATTGATGCAGAGAGTATATTTGTCTTGTTTCTTGTGTATCATTGAACTGCTTCATCCTATATTATACGGTTGAAGAAAGCATATTTGTCCTGAAAATGATCACAAGGCTGTTTATTTTTCGTATCACAAGAAGGACTATATAGTTTTTATACCTAATGATGTTGTCATCTTAAATCATTTTATGGTCTGGTATTAGATATTCTTTCTCACTATTTTATAAACCCTTCCTCTAATGCTTGTTAGGAATAATATCTCCAACCCCTCTCCCTACGCCAACCTTACTTAACTGGGCAGAGAAGAAAAGATACTATATTTTGAGGGGGAGTAGCAGTGTCAACTGTCAAATACATATTATGTCCATGTGTCTGCATCCGAGTGACCAGCATGCCAATTATCTTTATAAATTAATTTGCATATGAGACGAGTTGCGTTTTAGGTGCACAAAGGGATCAAGGTGATGGGTGCAGATGGGCTCCTTAGTGGTTCAAGTAGTAGTAGTATTTTTTGTTTAACAAATTTATTATTAATGTCACTTCCAATTATAGCTAAATGTGGGCTTTAATTTACAATTTTTTGGAGTCATCAGGTGTATGGTTTTATTTTTAACTTGTATTTCTTTTATGGAGGACTTTCCTTGCCTTTATATAGTTTTTCCTCTTTGCAATGCTTGCGTCCATAAATTTCAATCTATGTTTTGTAGAAATTTGAATGAGAAAAATGTTTGGGATCTATAGTCTGTTTTAATTTTCTTAGATACATCTAGTTCAGATAAGAAAATTTAGACTCAGCTCTTTAGGTATTCTCTTGTAAGTCTCTCTTTCTTTTTGTGATTCTTTCTTCTTATAGGGATCGTTTTCTTAACAAGCCAATTTGAAGGTCCACCGCTTCTTCTCTAGTTAGTCAAAAAGCAAAAGATACCCCTGAGGTGCTAGATCCCCTAGTACCTTGGGGTGAGAGGTGCTAAAACAGCACTTGCTTGAGTGAAGCAAGGAGCAAAATTAAGAAGAAAAAGGAAAACGAAACAAGGAATTTCTAAATTTTAAGTTTTTAACTATTTTAGTACACAATTATCCTAGAAATTACAAAATATTTTATAAATTATCCAGTTCTTTGATTGTCTTTTCTGCATATTTGCTACTTCTCAGCGTTAATGTTATTCCGCATTTTCTAATCCTTTGGACTGGAAAGCTTTTACTGTTTCTTTAACTGGCTTAGTGAGCAGAATTTAGATAGAGTTTTGTTAATTTTCTCAGGAAGTACATGCCTAGATAAACAATGTCATTGTATTTTGTTGATTATTAAATCTCTCGCAGTTTTTTGTTATGTCATTTTTTATATGCCATTGATGAGACTGACGCATGTGCAAGAATATTGCATTCTTCTATCATGACCTGACGCATTTTAATTATTTTGTTATGGTGTTGGTTGAAGATATGCACACCAAGTCGCAGAGTTCTTTGAATTTGTGAAGAAAAAGAAAGAAGATCCATCTGAGGAAGCAAGGCAAGGTGGGAGACATAGCCAGCCACAGATGCTGCGACCCCATAAAGGTGGGTTGTGGGTACCGGGCAGAAAGCATTTTCCTTCGTCTGCCCTGAATTCGTTGGACTTCAGACAAGCTACATCTGTCATGTC
Source organism: Erythrophleum ivorense (assembly GCA_026724425.1). Taxonomy (NCBI): domain Eukaryota; kingdom Viridiplantae; phylum Streptophyta; class Magnoliopsida; order Fabales; family Fabaceae; genus Erythrophleum; species Erythrophleum ivorense. Next base: position 642,382 of record JAIUCV010000380.1, on the reverse strand, counting down.
TAGCTAGTTTGTCATAAAGCATATGAGTGACGGCACTGAACATTCAACTTCCTTTAACAAATTGGTGATCTGATTGATGTGTGTATGTTTTCCTTCCATGTAGACATGTTAGCGCCTGACCCTGACTGATGTAGAGATAGATGAATGCTTGTCAATACTATGCTAGAATGCTTTAGTTGTAGGTTATATTTCTTTGATTGGAAAGATCAAGAGTTTTGGGCAGCTATCTTAGCTGCTCTTCCTAACGCTCTCTTTAGGAACTTAAAAGGGACTATGATGCAGAACACAGGAACACTGGCTATCAGACGAGAAATTATGTTTTTGGGGAGGGTAGTGCAGGACGGATGGAGGGCGGGAGATCGCAACTTATTGGCGCGCTATTATAGTTCATAAGTCTGATAAATTGAAATACTCAAAAGTTTGGATCCTTTCTGGTATGAGAGGAGAAAGTTGTGTGTGAGGAAGAGTGATTGGGTGAGTGGAATCTAAAATAAAGGTTCTTGTTCCATATGATGTTAGATCAAAATAATCATAATATTCTCAGCTCCATCATTATTATTCATATCATAAATCTCTAATTTATAAATAAGTTCTAAAGTTTTATGTTGGTTATTCACTAAATGTGTCATTCACAATCTGATTTTTTACATATAATATTTTTATTTAAAAAACAAACAGAATGATTCTGAGTAAGATAACGTCTCCAATCTAGTATATTGAGCAACATGTCCATACCCAAATTGATGGAGCAAGGAAGCTGGATTAAGTGCTTACTCTCTTTTCATTTGTTATTTTCTCCAAGATAAAAAAAAAATCACTTATACAACGGTTGTGAAAGTTACTGAAGTTGTCAACAGAGCCCTAATGGTGTCCAAATTGCAGTCTTAAGGACTGATCTTTAGTATTGACACTAATTTCTTATATTTTTACCCAAAAAGAAAATAAATTCAAATCTATACATGTCATACAACTAGCCAATATCAAAACAAAAATATCAGTCAAAATGTTCATAGTGGTTCTTTTTATCCACCACCGGAAGAACATTGTTTTCTCTTGATGACAAATTCATTTGACCACAAAATTCATCTTCATCTGCAATTCAAAACTACATAATTTAATGAGACATGAATCAAAACAATTAAATAAAAATAACATAAAAAATCAATAACAGTAGAATAAAAATCAAAGCCATGCAACCAATTCTTTGCATGAATAAGCATTTGGACATTTTCCAGGATGGAACTCCATAGTTTAGTGAGAACGCGTGTACAAATGCTGAATGCACTCTGAAACTCCTATGGCTATTGGATGCTTAGGATATTACTTGCCATGACAGGCAAACGTGGGGAACACTTTTGACTGTCCTTCCAAGTAATTCCAAGTAAAAATTAAATATAAAAATTGTAAGTTGATGATATTTATAGCAAAAGATTTTAAATTTTAAAAATTATTTTAAAATGCTTAAAAACTAAATTTTAACTTAAAGTTCTAAATTGTAATTTTTTGCACAATTAAAATTTTTGGTCCTTGTGTTATTGAAAATAATTTCAGAAGATCTTTCGATATAAATATTTTCAACTTAGAATTCTCAATTATAATTTTCCCTTCTTCCACACTATAGCACTTCTAAAGGATCATCCAAATATTGGTCTAATATAGACTTTCCATCATTAGAAACCCTCTAACATTGAAATTTTTTTATACTCCAACAAGGAAATAATGGGAGTAAATTATATAGACCTCCTCTTAATTTTGTTGAATTCCCTCTATTTTCAAAATACACATTTTAGTATAATTTCAAAATTTTTTTAATTAAAATATCTTCCATTAAACATATTGGATGTTTTTTCCAAAAAAGAAAAGTCATGCTATTTGATAACTTGAATACCCCCACATTCATCATTATTCTTTATTGAATTATATCCAAATATGTACAAATAAAAAAAATTTGTTTTAGTTAAAAAATATATATTTAGATTAATGAAGGGTATTTTATGCAGTATCCGGTTCTTTTGAAATTGAACTAAAAGTGATAAGATAATGAAAAAGGACCCTAAAGCAAGATGAATTAAGGATAATTAAGGGTAAAATATTAGTTAAAGCACTTAGAGATAAGGTTATGAAATTATAGATAGCTTAAAATCAAAGTCAGAATGCTCAAATAGAGAAATTGACATACTAGTGGCAAAATCATAATTTTAGGAAAACTTTAACAAACTCAAAGAAAAAGGTTTAAAATGATAAAATTGAGTTTATGAGAATTCTCAAAAGCCCTGAAAATGATAGAAACTATCAACATAACAAAAACCCTTTCAAAGTATAATTTAGGATTTCATTAACTATAACTTTGATTGAACTTTTTGAAATGGTTGTAAATCCAAAAGGTTTCAAACTAAACACTTTTAAGATCCTAAATTTTCATATGGAATTGACACTACTAAAAAAGGATACAAAATGAACTCAAATAGAGAAATTAAAATTTTGGGGCATAATAAGAATTATGAAAATTGTTATAAAAATCTCCTTCTTCTTCTTAAAAAGCACGTCAACCGTTGTCTTCTTCATACCACTGACTTATTTTGCCTCTGAACCTGAACTTAAATGGCATCCAAAAAGAGGAAGAGAGAGAAGAGAAAGAAGGCCAAAAAGGGTGAGTTTATGTGCCTAATTTCATGTCTTCCTGGTTAGAAATATTGTTATCTTCTTTTTGCTCTTTCTAATGGTGGTATTGACTTCATAAAAGGATGAAGTTCGTGGCTGACCTAATGAAGAAAAAAGGAGCTTTGGAACAACCAATCATACTATAAGAATCTCCATTGAAAGAGCATTTCAAATAAGGTATGATATCATATAGAAAACTTGCTTCTTCCTTGAGTTCTATGAACGTGTAGGCTCGAGCAACATAAGAGCATCCAAGAAAAGGTTTAATTTTAGCTGAAATATGATAGGAATCATGGTTTTAAAGTATGGAGATTAAGATTATACACTTCAAATCAATTAGGAAGCAATAGAACGCAAAGTAGGCCATTTAGGGTTTCAATTGTGCTTTAGGAGTTTTAGAATCTTAGGAGGACAATTCAAGCCATATAAGATCATATCTAAACTAGAAAGAAGCCAAGGAACCTCTACATGTGCCAAATTTCCCAAAGAAATAACAAAAGCTTCCTTAGGTTAAATGTGAACATAGGCTCAGCCTTGAGAAGAAAGAAGTAGCTAGGAGGAGTTTTTATAAATTCTAAAGTTATAAATAGTCTATATATGAATTATAAACACTAATGGAATCATTGGATTGAATTTAGAAGTCTTATTTTGAAAGATGAATTTTCAAGGCACCTAAAGGGGTTAAAGAAGCAAGTTGGTCTTGATCTTGTGTAATCTTGTAAACGATGATCCAAATGAGTTATATTAGAGTTATATGACTCACAACAAGTGAGAGTTTGGAGCTTCGAAAGTGAAATCTAAAAGTTGCCTCTTATAAAACTTAAAATAGCTTAAAATTACATATTAGGTTTTAAGAAAGTTAAGCATTACCAGCAAGACTTAGAATGAATCCTAATAAGTTATTTGGCATTGCACATTGCTATGTGTAGGCCAAAAAAAGACAAGCCCCCTTGATAGAGGTGTGGACCAAGAAGGAGGAGGTAAAGGAGCAAAGGAAAAGGAAGGCTTATGGGAGTTAGTGGTAGCTTAAAGCTCTTAGCTCCACAAAGTAGAACTATCTCCTTATCCTCAATACTTTTGAATGTTAAAATGAGTTGAAATACTTATATGTGTAGTTGCTTGATGTATTGATTAAGTTATGCCTTGATATGTTTTCCATTATGAGTTTTATATGCGTTTTAGCTTTTTGTAATACCATAACCTCTTAGCTCTCACACAATGGTCACCTAGGCTATTCCAACATATATTTGGTATATTGGTGCATATTTGCAAGGGAGCATGCATTTTCATTCATAAGAATTTGCATAGTTGGAAAACCATATACATTATTCATAGCTTTAGTGACTATGTGAACTCATCCACATTATTTTCTATCCATAACATATCCATACATATCATAATTGATCTCATACATTTCGGGTTTGGAACCATGCACCAGAAAAATGAGGAGTTGCTCTTGGGTTTGCTGTCACAGCTTTTCTAGTGTGAATTTTGAAAATCCATAACTAATTCTAAAAAAATAAAAATAATGTATATGATAGTTTTCTAGAAAGTTGTAGATGTTAACTAATGACTAAAAATATTTTAGATCAAGAAAATACTATCTAGACTACATAAAATAATGGAATAGTACTAAAGGTACCTACTGTGTCCTAACATTGACCATAAACTTCAAAAATTTGTTTCTTCCTCTATAGAGCTCCAAATGGGGGATCTCAGTGGCTATTGAAAGTTTATGATGTCTAATTTATGTTTGTAAAATTTTATAAGTATTGGATTTCATCTGACCCACGTATGATATAGAGAAGTAAACTGACCATATGAATAATGCACATACCATTTCTGCATAATTTAGAAAACATTGAAAAATCATAATAAATTCTCTGGAGCTCCAAATTAAGTGCTCTTTCCCTTGGTGAAAAACTCTAGATGAGAACTACTTGTTGCCAAAATTTGATGCAAAAACTCATCCATTTTGTCAGACTTTGGTTTAACTCACAATTTGGTCAATTTTGAAGTCCAAAATGGGATAACAAGGCACCAAATGCTCTTGCTATCTTTCTACAACCATTTGAACAAATCTAAAAAGTATAATTACAACATATAAAAGCATGTCAAATAATCCCAATCACGATGGAGCTTATTCTCACCTTACCACTTGCATTCATACACATGGATACCATGGCATATAGGTGGTAAAAACTCATGCATTCATTCATTTGATTCCAAAATAGATACATACATCATATTTATATACATTTGAACTTGATCAAAGGTCTATATTATATATAAATCATGTGGTTATATATTTTGAAATCAATATATCATTGAAATGCCTATCTAGTTACTTCATTGCCAAAGTCTTGTTTCTCAAAATTGTTGGCCTCCATTTCTTAGTCCACTTGGTTCACTTAAACATGATTGGATATTTGTGGGGGAAGAATGAGATTCAAAGAATCTCAATAAGTCTTAACCCTTTCAAACATACATACTGGATGCAAATTCATATCGAAGAATGCATGCATGGCAAGTGAACATACATAAATCATTTTTCATATCATAGAAACTCATATATATCATATAAAAGCTTCCAAGGGCATTGGTTTAGCCTTACCCAACTTCCTTGGGACCTTTGGAATTGCTTCACCCATTTTCAAAGGACTTTTGACTTAGCCTCACTCTTCTTGAGACTTTTGCCTTTATCTCACCTATTTCTAGAGATTTTTGACTCATTTTCACCCATGCTAAGGGACTTTTGACATCACCAAACTTATTCAAACTATATTGCATACATAAACCTCTTTCAAGAAACATAATGGTACCATAACAAGTAAGCAATAGCTAGAAACATATCTTATGGTCAAACATACACACAAGCACTCAAAGACAAGAGAACATCCAAGCAATGCATGAGAGAAAGGTTAGAAAGCTACCTTGAAGCAAGATTCACATACTTTTTCCTTTTCTTATGTCTTCCCCTCTCTCGACCACACACTTGCAACTAGGTAGCACTTAGTTCTTTTGGCGTAGAAACATCAAATGAGACATAGTTCAATCATTGGTACAAGCTTTGGCTTTATACAAATTCTATGGAAGCTTACTTCCTCATATGGCCACATAATGGTTCCATACAATACCTAATAAAGTAACTATAGGAATTCATGATCTTGGCTCCATTTTTTTCTTCAATCTAAGTCTCTTGACGCCATTTAAACTCCTTAAAGTTTTCATTTTAAGGAATCTAGTTATAAGTTACTTTTTTATGTCTCATTATGTAGCCTATACCTCCATCTCATAACCTATCCTTTCTAAATTCATTCTAAGGCTTCCTTTGATGTTCATTTATCATATCTAGTTCTTTTCTAGCCTTAGAAAAATTTAAAACTCTCTTTAAGTAGCCAAACCTCTCTTGTCTAAGACATGAGCATCCTTGGTGCATCCATGGATTTTGCAAATTTTCATGTGGGGAATGGCACTTGGGAGACTTCTTAGATGTCTTGAAAACTCATTCACATTCTTAGACAATTTGAATTACTACTAGGAAGCTTTATCTTGGCCTAGGCGCAACTAAATCCCTAGGTTTGGCATCTTGAAATCTAATGATTTTCTTTAGAATTTAATTGCATTTTCTTGTCTCCAACACTCTAAAACCTAGGTTTCTTGCTTGGTCTTGATCAGAAATTAATCCCTTCTACATACTCTACAATTGGCCAAACAAGAGCTCATGAAGAACAACAAGGAGAAAGCAAGAAAGTCCATGGAAGTTACTTTGTTTTAAGCATTTCCCAAGAGCTCTTTCATTTGCTATAGGCTTCTCCTTCAAATTATAATCTACTCACTCTAAACCAGTCCCAAAATAGTCTCAAATTAAACACTAAAACCATAGAAAGAAAGAGGAGAAGGAGGAGAACAAGATTAATAAAGGAAGAACTATGAAATTCCATGGTTTCCTTACCTTTTCACAAGGCTTTTCTTTTTCCTCTTCCCCTCCTCTTGTGCATGCTTCTTAGTTGAAATCTCCTCTATTTTGGGCAGAAGCAAAGTCTATTAAATGGAGAGGAGGGATAGGACGCCACCTATAATAAGCAAGTTTCTTAAAATTATCCTTTAAAAATTCCCTTTATGTCCTATTCTCTTGGTTTTTTCTATTTAGGTTCATTTTAGCTCCTTTTTAAAAAATTTTTTTTCTATCATAAAATTTAGGTCCTCTAACTTATAAAATGCCTTTGGTTTTACTCGAATTAGATTTAATATCCTCTCGAACAAACTAGTCAAAGTTTGGGTCAATCGACATTCTAAAACGTAAATTGCAGGGATTTTAATTATTCTAGGGTTTCTATAGTTTTTAGGGCCTTTGAGAATACCAGAAAACTCATTTTTTCCATTTAAAGATTCCTACTTGTAAGTTTTTCTAAAAAGTGTCAGAAATTACGAAAATACCACTATATTTATGTTAATTTTCGTTTAACTATTCTAGCCCTATTTTCAGGGCACCTTAGGCCTTGTATTCTCATTATTTAAGGTCTAGATTATTGCTCTACTTTTATTTGGTCTCAATCCTTTTTATTTAGGAGATTTCCTTTTATAACCAGTTTATTATGAAATTGAGTGTAGTAGCTCTTTCTTGACCTTGGGTTAAGTTTAGTTAAGCCTAGTTAGTATGTTGTGATGTCATGACTTGATAAGAAATGAGTTTTCATGCTAAAAGTTGCATTTAAATTTCATGATGCATATGAATAATATATTTGCACCATATGCATTGCATTTCTTCATGGCATTCTTATATGCATGGATATGGTTGAGATTTCCTACTGAGATTCTCCCAAGAATCTTACTCTATGTATCTTCCACTAAGCATTACAGGTCCATCAAGCAAGGAAGAGGAAATTAAGAAAAGTTAAGTTGTAACAATGGCATATTACAAGCCTTTGATGTAGAGAATGCATTTGATGTCGTATGATATGTAATAATAATGAAATATACCATGTATGACAAAAATATGTAATGGTAACTTATATATGAGCTTGAGAATATGAATGTGAGCCATTTTGATATATGTTTGGATCATTAGTACATTAGCTTGCATAGGTGAATTAGAGGCCAATTTGGAACTAAGTTTGGTCCAAATAAGTTATAAATTGCACTTCTACCCTTAATAGCCTAGATGACCTAGTTTGGCATGCAATTAGATAACTTATAAAGCTTTCTAACAATCGAAGAATGGAAATTTTTAGAGCTATGTAGAATATTTTATAAATTTTTGAAATTGGCAAAACTATGCAAAATGATCTAGTACTGTAGCACCAGATGTAGCCTTGATTTCAAGGGCCTTTGAAGGGCCAAAGGAATTTATTTTTACCTAAAATTTTTACAACATAAAGTTCACATAATAAGTTCTCTAAGTTTGCATAAATCAGAGTTACGTAACCCAAGTTATGAATTTTTAAAATTTAATGCATAATATGACAAAATGATGAATTTGGGCTACATGACTCTTTTAGGCATTTAGGGTGTATTTCATGATCAAGTGGACTAAAACAAACTTATTTAGGATGATTATGAGTGAAAAAGAAAAGAAAGTCAAATTTTGACCCCTATAGCTCTAAATGATATGAAAAATGGACTAAAACCATTGCCAAAAACTTAATAAAAGTTATACATTTTTTGCTATTAAGTATGAATGGAATAAGTCTATAAGAAGCTAGTTGTGATATTTTAGTAAACAAATTTAAAATTACACTAAAGTGTAGTATAACTTTTTATTTCCAAGATCTATATATATTTTAAAAATAAAAGGGGGTTCATGTGATTTTAATAAAAGTTAGAAGAGATTTATATAATTTATTTGATTAACTGAGATAAATCATAGAAACATAGGAGAGAAAAAATTGTAAAGTAGTAAAAGAGTTAATAGAATAGGAAACTTACACCAAGGATTTTGTTACTCTTATTTGCACTTTCTCCCCTAATAGTAGGCTTAGGAGTAGGAATTGATTGAGAAAAACTTGGTGCTTTAATTTTCTTATCATATTATTTGTAAAGCTTATGTAACTACTTCATAGCACTTTTGAAACTTTATTTTCATTCTCTAAACCATATCCCTTATGACCTCCTCTTTGTTAGTCAAAGTTGCATGAAGTACAAGTTGGATGTTAGTTAATCAAATCTAGGAATCAAAGTTTGTTATATACTAAAATGGTTATAAGAATTCACATTTTGTCTATTGTTGGACAACATCTATAATTTTTATCAACTAATAGGAGACAAGTAAAGGGCTCTTTGTAATTAAGTGCACTCTTAAGTATCAAATAAGTGTTGTTCCATCTCTTAGATACATCTAACTTTAGACAAATGAATAAGGATTATTTATAATAGTACATACTACTGTAAGGGTGCAGTAAGCCTTTTTTTCATCTTTTTATAGTTAAAATTTTTAAAATGCAATTTTTCTCCTAATTAAAATTTTCAGCCTCATAATTATATTTTTATCTTTCCAATTTAATTTTAGTCCTAAAAAGAAATCAAAAAACCCTTCAAAATGTTTACTATACCCCATACAGTAGTCCATACTATTACAAAGGATCCTTATTGTAATACCATAATTTCTTAACTCATTCCATGCTATTTTTATACCTCATATCAATCAATTCATGTGAGAGGAAAGAAAATGGCATTAAAGTATTGATTATTTTTGTGTTGCGTCGCGTATAAAAATTTCGTTCGGTGCCATGTATGCCGAGTGATCTCATACTATACTTTCCCATATTTAATTACATGCATACAACTCATTTGCATCATAAAATCATACCCACAACTCATGGAAACCGAAATGGAATCTAGAATATGGAGGTTTATTTTCGGCCAGATTTAGCCCCTTTTTTGGCCAAACTTTGAAAAATTATAACTAATTTTAGAAAAATTAAAATCACATGTTCTTAGCCATTATAGAAAGCTACGGATTTATACTTCACACTAAAAATATTCCTAGACCATAACCTCCATCACAGAGGGCGTTTGATATTCGAAAGGTCCAGAGGTCAAACTACCTCCTGATGCTGTCACAGATTCTGCAGCAAACTTTGAAAATGTCTAATTAATTCCAAAAAAATCCAATCAATGCAAATGATACCAATATGGAAATCTGTGGATGTTAACTAGAGGGAAAAAATATTTCCAGATCAGCTCAATAGCCCAAATCTTGAAATTCAATAAAATAGTAACTCAGGTCAGGTAAGGGTCTTGATACTGGATAGAATGTTCAAAAATTTATATCTCCCTTTCTAGACCTCAAAATGAGGTGCTTTTAGTTGCACAAATATTTGGGAATGTCTAGTTTCTCTGTATAAAATTTTGTGGCAATTGGACATCATTTGCCCCATGAGTGACAGAAGTTAATTTTGGACTAGTGCTATAGTACTAAGGACCAAAATTAAAAAAATTCTCAACTTCAACAATTCACCAAATATTTCACAGACCTCCAAAAATTACCACTTTAACTTCCCAAAAATTTCTTAATAAACTCTAGATGCATGCCAAATTTCAGACCAAGAAGAGCTCATTTGGACAAAAAGTGGTATAACCTCCTAAAATGGTAAATTTTTGCTCCATATGGGTAACCAATTTGTCCAAATGGCTTTCTTAATTGTTTGGCACCTCTTGGGCAAGTTTTAAAGTACAAATATGACTTGTAAAGACTGTTCAAGTGGTCCCAAATCCCATGCATCTTATTTTAGTCTCTTAACATCTATTTATACATAAACCACATATGCCATTTAAGGGTCCATTTACATAACTTCATTGAATTAACACCACATACATTACACATATAGTCTATACAACATGTTACACATGCTCAAGGTTTTACACAACCAAAAATAATATGTGCAATGATTCTTGACACTCCATTACAATTTACACTACAAATTAAACAAAGTGTAGCCATTTAGTGTTCTTGGCTTGCATTTCCTTGGCCTTGAGCACCACCTAGGCATTTTAAGCATGAGAGGGAAAGGGGAGTGAGATTCTAAGAATCTCAATAGCTCACACACCTATTCACACCACATTCAAGACATACATACATCAAATATATGAATATGCAAGCATAAAGTGTGCAATAAATCTCATTTCATGCCACATCAACATGTCAAGACCACTTTCATGCTCTAGGGACTTTTGGTTTAGCCTTATCCCATTTCTAGGACTTTTGGATTTGCTTCACTCTTGGCCTAGGGACTTTTGACCTAGCCTCGCCCATTCAAGGGACTTTTGGCCCTTTCTCACCCATGCCATGAGACTTTTGGCATCTCCTCACCTTCATCAAGGGACTTTTGGCATCACCTCACCCTTATGAGCTCTTTCCACAACCATAGTCATTCAAGAAGACACATTGGTACCAATGCAATTTCAAGACATCAAGTGGCATGTTCTCAAATCACAAGAGCATATACAAGCATACAACATATACATATGCACACAAGAATGCAAGAGAATGAGGTGGAGAGCTACCTTTTAATTTATGCAAGCATACTTTGCCACTTCCTTTCCCTTCTTGGTCTCACAAGAGCACTTAGGTGGAGTAGGGTTCTCTTAACCTAGACATCACAAACATCACACAATTACACACTTGAAGCAAGCCAAGACACTAGGTTCACTCTTAAACACACACTTGGTTCCATAATGGGCATATTGGTTCCATAAATGGTCCATTGAAGCAACTCATATCATCCAAGTTCTAGGCTCCGTTCTCTTGTTATTTCTAGATTTCTTGGACTAATTTAAGGTCCTTGGAGCCATGACATATTCAATTGCACCATTGGAAGACCAATTTACTTTATAAGGCACCATTATGGACACCATTGTCCCATCTCCTAACCTATGGCTCCTAAATTTTTTCCAATGGTTCCTCCCATCTTCTAACATCATATGGAGTCCCAAACCAAGGATAAAACAAATTAAAACACTCCCTAGCCCTATAAATCCTTCTTGGCCGAGACAAGCACATAATGGAGTTTCTTAGAGTTTTAAAATATTCCTTGATGGGAGAGCCACTTGGGAAGGTTTCTAGGGGTCTTAGAAGCTCAAGGAAACATTCAAATAGTCAAGGAATTACTCACACCAAATCAGATTTTACAAAACCCTAAGAAAGCTTACACTTTTCTATCTTGATTTCCTTTGGTTTTTACTTGAATTTCTTGCCATATTCTTAATCCTTGCACTCTTTTTCCTAGGTTTCTCCCTTGGTTCTGCACAAAATTCATCTCCTTCTATCCCCCCAAGGCTGGCCGAAACTACCACAAAGAGGAGCAATCAAGATGAAGCATCAAGAATGGAAAAATACCTTAGTTTCAAGCTTGTTTTCAAAGCTTTTCTTCCTTAATTCCCTTCTCCTTGGCAAATTCGAATTTTCCCCCTTAGGTCTGGGTCAAAAATAGAACCAAATCATTCAAAAAATCCATGGAAAGAAAGGAGGAAGAGAGGAGAACAAGATTGGAGGAAGATGAAACAAGAAAATCCATGAAATTACCTAGTTTCTCCTTGATTTTCTTCCCCTTTTGATGCACCTAAGGAGATGCTATTTTTTCTGTAAATTGGGCAGAAGAAGTCGTGCTCAATAAAAGGGAGAAGATGGAAGAAAAGTGTGGAAGTGTTTAGGACATTCTAGAAGCTTTTATTTCCAATTTTGCCTTTCCGTAATGGCAATTTCATTTCGACTTCGTTTTAGCTCCTTTTTTAGAATCGTCTTTTCCATCATAAAATTTATGTTTCCAATTTAATAAAATACCTTCGGAATTACTCAATTTAGAGTTAAAACATTGCCGAATGAATCGGTCAAAGTTTAACTCAACTAACATTGAAAAACATACACCGAAGGGGCTTTACCAGTCCTAGGGCTTCCCATAGTTTTTGGAGCCTCTAAGAACCTTGGGCAACTCAAAAATTTTATTTAAAAAGCCCTCCTATGTGGTTTTCCAAAAGTTACACTTATTTACGAAAATGCCATTACGTTTCCTTAGTTTCCATCGCAAATTATTTCTCCATTGTAACTCTATTTTTCTTTTCGTCTGAGCCTAGAATTATCATTTTTAGGAGTCTAGGACTCAACCTAAATTTTTTTTGGTCATTATCTAGGTCATTTCAGAGGACTTACTTTTATATGGCTCATTTCATCGTTTTACGAAAATTACATTCGTCACACTTATTCATAGACAAACCCCTTTTTCAACTCCACCACTCTCCCTTACATATTCATCAAATTTTTGCATCCCTTTTATCAGAACTTTTTGCATACTTCACACTTTCTCTAATGCTATGCAATCACTAAAACCCATTTTGGGCTTTCACGATGGAGTGTTTCTCAATTTAGTTCCTTAAACAATTATTTTCTCAATTTAATCCCTCATAAATTGAGCACTTTTTAATTTGGTCTCCTATAGAATTTCCTTTTGATGGAACTTCTTCTATTTCTATACATTTCTTAGTGAAAATAGAATTCAACCTTACCATTGTAGGAGGTAGTAAAGGTGTATTATAGTAGAACAGGAAGAAAGAAACAAAGAAGAAGATAAAAAAGGTCTAGCATTCAAGAGGTTAGTTTCCCCATAAATAATCTAAATTCTTCCTTGCATTCATCCCACATACAATCTCATCATAAAAACTTCCAACCAAAAATCTCTTACCTTCTCACTCATTGGAAATGTATGTTTTAGAGCTCCACTATCTATTGACATTTCTGTCTCATCTACATTCTGAATTGGCATTTCCAGGATAGTGAACTAACACCAAAAAAGAAAGGTCCTATAATGAATACCTTAGCTAAACATGTTTATTAGAAGAGTTAGAGTTTATGATATGATATGATATAATGATATTCTGATATACAATATTGGAGTTTATTTAGTTTATTTTGTTAGTTGGATTATTTTGGAATAAATATTGAATACTATAGGTTTATAGTTTAATGATAAGATGATTTTGAATATGGTTTATTCTATCAAAGTAATATTATTTTTATATTTTGAATTAAGAATGATGTTTAAATTTGGCCTTCGTAGTTAGATATAATTGGGTTATTATTTTAATTAGTATTAGACTAGAGATATTAAATCTATGTGTTATAATTTGATATCAAAGTTTAGTTTAAGTGAAACCATTGAATACTATATGATTTATGCTTATTTAAGGATGTAGGATGCTTTATTTGAGCTTATTTAAAGAAACAGTGTGTTGTTTATTGAAGTTAATTGAGGATTTAGTATGCTATTTATTGAGGTTAATTAAGGATTTAGTACACTATGTATTGAGATTAATACCTATGTTGATTGAGGTATACTAAGTACTAAGATTATGATCGTTATGTCCATAGGTTAGGAATCACAAACTTTGATATTAGTGTATAAGTTAAGGTTTAGATAACGGGATGTGAGATTGATAAAGAATTTTTGTGTTACTAGCAAAGAAGGCTAAGGTGATAAAAGAATGAATATTAGAATTCACTCTTGATAAGACTTTGATCCCAATTGTGAAAGAGAGTATTAAGAGTGTTATTTAGTTTAAAAATGCATGTAGTTAGCATTAGAATATTAAAGAGCCAAGGCCTATGACTTGCCATTGAAAAAGAGAAAAGCTAGTATGCCAACTATTTATATCAAGGACTATAAGGGGCTTGGTAAGCCTATGGTAATAAACTATGTGTGAGCAATTAGGTCACATTGCAAATGATGGTTAGGACTAGAGGGAGACTGCCTCACATCCTAAACCATAAAATTAGGGTTATGTTTTTGCTTTGAGTCAACAAGAGGCCAACTAATCTCTAAACTCAATTCAGAGTATTTTAAAAATTAAAAATCAGATTGTAGATATACTATTTGATTTTAAAGATAACTCATTCTTTTATTTCATATAACTATGTGAAATGTTTGGGTTTGCTTATGAGTAACTTACTTTTTGATTTGTCTATTACTACTCCTATTAAAGGTAAAGTCAAAACTTCCAAATCTATTTAAATTAATTGTTAAGTTTGATAATTGATCTTTGACTTTTTATTTAGTTTGCATTACTTTGATTGATATTGATTTTATTGTTGGCATGGATTAGTTAATTGCTAATAATGCTATTCTTAGCTATTTTGAAAAGATTATCTCTTTAGCTATTTTTGTGTCTAATGTTAAGAATTTTGCTAGTTTATTTTATCTATCCAGCACCCAGGCTAAGAGATATCTTACGAGGGGATGTCAAGGGTTTATGATTTTCTTTTCCTTACAAGCTAAGATAGAAGAAGGTGTGGAAAGTGTGCCAATTGTGAAAGAATATCTAAAGGTTTTCCTTAAAGAAGTTAGTGGACCACCACTAAATAAGGAGTTGAAATTTACTATAGACTTATTACCTAGTACCAAACCTATATCTAAAGCCCTTTATAGGATGGCACTTACAAAATTAGTTGAATTGAAAAAGTAGATTGAAGAGTTGCTAAAGAAAGGATTTATTAGGCCTAGTGTATCCCTTGAGGTGCATCAATGTTATTTCTTAAGAAGATAGGAGTGTAAGGTTGTGTATAGATTATAGGCAATTGAACAAGGCTACCATTAAGAACAAATATCCATTGCCTAGGATAAATGACTTGTTAGATTAATTGTCAAAAGAAACTAACTTTTCTAAGATAGATTTTAAGTCAGGATATCATCAATTGAGAGTTAAAGTCCAAGATATTCCTAAAACTACTTTTAGGACTAGGTATGATCACTACGAGTTTTTGGTCATACTTTTGGTTTGATTAGTACTCTAATAATCTTTATAGATTACATAAATAAGATATTTAGACCTTATCTAAATCAACTTATTGTAGTTCTTATAGACGATACTGTGATAACCCTACCTTCTAATCACTGTAATTATGGTTAAATGTACGATTGATAATTAATTATCAAGGTTTGAGTGGTTACAATCTATCACATTGTGAAAATATGAGAAAAATTTAAACCTTGATGTTAGGGTCATCACCATACCACCACACAAATCAAAATTTGCATAAAAGAAATTCTACTACCATAAAGGGTTTATGATACAACCATTTATCAGTTTCAATACCCAATAACCTTCCACAAGTATTCCTATGTCATCGCCTTATCTCACAAATCTCGCCGCGGCGATAGCCCGGCGAGTTGGACCTTCGCCGCGGCCAACCTATGTGGCACCGCAGTGGAAATGCCTCCTGGAACTACTGCTCAGCTCCCAGGATTCTCGCCTCAGTGCAATATATTCACGTCGCAGCGAGTTTTGCTTCTGTCCAACCCTTATTTTATTTCTTCGACTCGCGCCGCGGCAGGGAACAATACGCCGCGGTGAGTTTTGGTTCTGTTACCCTCCTGGGCGATTTTTTTTTCACTCTGCGCCGTGGCACGCCTCGCCACTGTCACTTCCTAAACCATTTTTCTTTTCTTTGAGCCGCAGCGGGGTTCATTGTGCCACGGCGTCTTTCGGCTCTGTCTCCCATTTGGCCGTAGCGAAGCCTTCTTAGCTGAGGCGGGACTCCCTCCTGTGACCACATTATCCAAATTTCGCCCCCTACACTCCCAATCTCATCTTAGGAACTCTCGAGGTCCACCTTCCCTTGTTTTATGTGATTCTAATGGTGTTTATCTACCCTATTTACTCATCAATCCATTCATTACCATTGTAAAACTTAAATGCTACTTCCTACTTGTCCAACTAGCTCATATCAGCAAATTCATGAATATATAATAGCAAGAACATAGGCATTAACAGCAACTTACATTCCGTACACTTTTCATTCAACAATAGCTTACCTCCAAGGCACCATATGACTACAATTTCCATATAGTAATCCATATCACAATTTCAGCAAAACTACATATATTTAATGCTATAAGTTCATACATTAATATTCACTATAATGAGACTTGAATCCTTAACGGTTACATTTCAATCAAACAAAATATGAACGCCTACACTTGGCAACATGATTACATGATGATGCTATGTAAACTAATAAAAAAATTACATCTACCCTATTCTACTCAAACCAAGTGTAGCTCCCCACACCCGGCCTCAGCTCATGGATGTTCATCCACTTGCTTACCCTTATCCTTACCGAAGAACTTTCACCTGAAATATTAATCCCATAAAACAGGGTGAGATATAAATCTCAATAACCAAAGCAATTCCATCATATATCCAATTTAATTAGCATATAAGCATGAATCAAAATCAATATCAGAATTTTATCCATCATAACAGCAAATGAAATAATTAGGCTATCATGATTACTATCCCATACTAGCAATCATATTATCACATGTTAAAGGCCATTAACATCGGGAGAGGCCCGTCCACGGCACCTACTCCCTATTGAGCACAACCGGGGCTCAGTGCATCTGGGTTTGATCATAACCCGGTGCTCGATCGAAGCACATGCACGGGTGGCAGCCGTACCACAGCTCCACCATGGACTCACAAGGTCCAAACACAATTCAACAGATAGCCAATCAATTCATTCAACATTTTCAATCAATCATATACAACAACATATGAAATTAAATCAAATATATACATGGAATTGATATAAACCCGGTTACCTCACTTGTAGACACTTGCAACAGTCACCAATGGTGTAGAAATCCTCATATAACTATAGCATCATATAATTACTACTCTAATTCATTATTAACAGTTACAATTAATACCCAAAGAATTTAAGATGCTAATGACTACCTAAGAATCAGTTACCCAGCCACTATAAGTCCCAAATTTGGATTAAATTGTCTTCCACCAGAAAACTCAATGTTTCACCCAAAATTCTAAGTAAATTCGTACATAATTAATACCCATTTTACAAATTAGCTATGGAGGTCTCAAATTAACAAATGAAGCACTAAAATGGCGGGTTTAAACTCATCCAAGGTCAGCCCTAACCTCAACCTACGAATTTCACAAGGAAAACCCCCAAACACTCACATTTCAGATTTTGGGTAGGATGAAAATGCTCCAAATGAAAAACTAATCGGGCCAAATTAAATAGGAAGATGAGAGGATTAAGTTGTATGACTATTACCTTGGCTGAATCTTGCTCTAAATGTGAGAAAATGCCAAATCTTTGCCTCCAACCCTAGCCTCCTTCTCAACCTCCGAATTTTTGCTTCTTAAGTTTTATGTTTCAGCAAGTGGGAGGAAGGGGCTAATGCATTAGGGTTTTAGGTGGGTTTAAGTTGGGTCAAAGATGGGTCATGGGTTGCTCCAAGGTCTAACTTCATTTAGGCTGCAGATTTTAGCTTATTGGGCCATTTTTAAAGTGTTGGGTTGCAGAATTTGTTGGGCCAGTTCTTGTCTATTGGGTTGCTGAAATTTAATTAAGTTTGGGCCAAGTTTGAGAAGCTCAAGAATGTGGGTCTGCACAAGGGTTATTGGGCCACATAGAGGAGTCTATACAAGGTGGATTTTGGGCCTCCATCACACTAAATTGGGTTGGGTCTGCACCTAACCAATTGGGCCCCCATTAGCCTTTTCTCATGGTCTATTAATTTAAGCCTAGATAAAATTTCTATCCCAATTAAATCTCAAATCCATATTAATTGTGCTTAATTAGTCTAATCCATGATTAATACCTTAATTAATTATAGGGTGTTACACGATATCCTTAACTACTATAAGAATCTTAAGGATCATGAGAGACATTTTAGGATAATGCTCAAAGTGTTGAAAGATAAGCAACTATTTGCTAAGCTTAGCAAATGTGAGTTTTGGCTTAAAGATGTTAGGTTTTTAAGACATTTTATCCCCATAGATAAGATATTAGTGGATCCTAATAAGATTAAGGCAATTATGAGTTAGGAGAGGCCTAAGCAAGTAACCATAGTTAGGAGTTTCCTAGGATTAGCTAGATATTATTGGATGTTTATTAAATGGTTTTCCCAGTTAGTTATATCTTTCACTAAGCTAACTAAAAAAGATAGACCATTTGAGTGGGATAGTAAGTGTGAAAAGTGTTTTTAGAAACTAAAGGTTAGGTTAACTTCCACCCTTGTATTAAAAATCCCTTTACCTATAGGAGGCTTTTATAGCGTATAGTGATACATCTAAGAAGGGTTTAAGGTGTGTGCTTATGCATTAAGGAAGATAATAGCCTATGCCTCTAGATAGCTTCAACCACACAAGGAAGAATATCCTATCTATGATTTAGAGTTAGCTGTTGATGTCTTTGCATTGAAAATTTGGAGACATTATCTTTTATAAAGTGTCATTTAAGGTCTTTAGTGATAACAAGAATCTTAAGTACTAATTTGACCAGAGGGAATTAAACATAAAGGAAAGAAGGTGGGTAGAATTCCATAAAGATTATGATTTTATTCTAAAATATCACCCACCCAATATTGTAGCAAATGCCTTAAGTGGAAAATCGATCAATTTGATTATGTTGATAATTAGAGATCCTAGATTTACCTTTAGATTCTAGAAAGCACTTCAAGGAGCTTTAGGAACTAGATAGATTAAGCGGACCATTTAGACCTTATAAGATATGTTAAAGGCACATTTAGATCTTAAAGGGAACTAAGATGCGTATCTACCATTAACTAAGTTTGCTTACAACATTAGTTATCACTCTAGTATTCAGATAGCACCTTTTGAGACTCTTTATGAGAGGAAGCTTTGTTGGGTTAAGTTAGGAGAGAGAAGTCTACTAGGTTTAAACATCATAGATTAGACCTCTAAGTAGATAAAGCTTATTAAGAATAGGTTACTTATCACCTAGAGCAAACAAAAAAGCTAAGTTAATAGACAAAGGAGAGTCTTAGACTTTAAAGTTGATGGCTATGTGTTCTATAATATCCAATTTTTGTTAAATGATGGAAACAGACACGTTTTCAAAGCAAGTCCCCTGGAATGAATTAGTTAAGGTCCCAAAAAATTTGAGTAACATTCTAAACTCCTAAAAATGGGAATTCTATCCTCAGACGAAAGGAAAAATGGAGTTAGAATGAAGAAACAAATTTTGACAGAAAATCGAAACGTAATGGCATTTTCGTAATTTTGAGCAATTTTTGGAAATCACACAGGAGGGCTTTTTAAATGAAAGTTTTGAGTTTTTCAAGATTCTCAAAGGCTCTGAAAACCATGGGAAGCCCTAGGACAATTAAATCCCCTCTGGTGGACGTTTTCCAATATCGGTGTGCCCAAATTTTGACAGATTTGTTCAGGAAGGTTTTAGCTCCAATTTGAGTGATTTCAAAGCCACTTTATTAAATTGGGAACCTAAATTTCATAATGGAAAAGACAATTCTCAAAAAGGAGCTAAAACGAAGGAGAAACGAAAATGCAAAGAATGAAGGGAAAAATTGGCATTTTTGAAAAAGTCATTTTCCTACACCTATATATAGGTGGCGCCTCACACTCTCCCTCATTTAGCTTCAGATTATTCAGCCCCAAACTAGAAGAAAAACCCTAGGAGAGAGGCGCACCAAAGGAGGAAAAAGAAGAGAAGAAAATCCAAGGAAAATTTTGGATTTGATTAAAATGGAGTTTGTAAATCTGATTCAAGGGAGAAATTCAAGGAAAATTTTGGATTTGAAGAGAAGAGCTTGGAGAAAGCAAGATTTAAGCCAAAATAAGCGAGGAAACTAAGTAAAATTTCATCCTATGGTTACTATTATTGATTCCTCTTCTTCTCCAATTCAACACACATAAGGAACCCTAGGAGGATCTGATTTTTAAGCCCAACCAAGCATGAATCTTAGGTATTTGATGGAGAAGAATAAGAATATGCAAAGAAAACAACAAAATAACCATTAGATTTCAAGATGCAAATTCTAAGGTTTTGTGTGTACCTTGTAAAATATGACCTTATGTGATGATTCTTAGGTTTAATTAAGAGTTTAAGTGAGTTCCTAAGATCCCTAAGATGCTCCCCACATGCTTCTTCCTTTAAGAAAACAAAGAAAACTCCAAGGAGCCCTAAACCATACATAGGCTCAACCAAAGGGAGTTCTCATAGCTAGGGGCAGTTTAAAATTTTTCTAAGGCCATTTTTGAATCATATTTGATGAATGAAAATGAAGGGAGGCCTTGAAAAAAATTTAGAACTCATAGAAATTGATTTGGTGCTTTAGGTTCCATATTATGACCTAAAGAAGCAACATGATGTTAAGCCCTTTGTTTTAATTGTGTGATGACTCTGAGAGGCTTAAAAGGAGTCAAGAATTATATTTGAAAGGAAAAAATGGAGTCTAGAAATTATTTGAGGGCTGTTGCTTCATTAGGTGCAATTATAGACCATAATAGGGGGTTATAGAGCAATTAGTGTTTAAGCAAGTTGTATGGCTTTCGAGATTATTTCATGAACCTAATTGGCTTCCATAAATTATATCTAGGCCAAGTCCACAAGCTTGTGGGTGTGTGGCCGAAAGAGAAGGCTTGAATTCCAAGGAAAAAGTATGTGATTGTATACAAGGTAGCTTTCTCCACCTTCTCTCATGCATGGATGTATATTTAGCTTGTCTTAGAATGGGTGTGTGTTTTTTCAAGCCATGAAAAGTATGCTAGCATGATTTTCTATGCCATGATTTCATGATGACATGTTATGCTTTCAAATGATACTATGTTGTTTGTTTGAGTTTGCTTAAGTGTGGAGAGGCTAATAACTCTTGACCATGGTAAGGATGAACCAAGAACCCTTGAGATTGGTTGAGACAAAGTAAAGAGTCTCCCAAAAGCAAAGTGGACTCCCAAGAGTAGGGTTGAGTCTAAAGCTCTTAAACAATGGGTGAGGCAACTCCAAAATCCATGAGGGAAAGTGTAAGGCCAATCCAAACGCTTAGTGAGCTCTTGAATGTCTTGGATGACTTGTTCACTTGCCAAGCTTGCTTCCTAAATGTTCATGACTTTCATTTTATCCATGCATGCATTTTTAAGACTTTTTTTTTACATATATTATGTATGATTGAATGAGAGATGAGCTATTGGGATTCTTTGAATCTCATTCCCTCCTCTCCAATGACCTAATATGCTAAGTGGACCAAGTGGACATGGCAATGGGAGCTAACTACCTTGAAGAAAAAAGATTGACATCAATATGTCTAGTTTTTACCTTTTAGAAACATAATGATGCTTAATGATGTATATTATTGTTGTATATAGTCTATGACCCCTTAGATATGTGTAATTATGATATTATGTGATGTATAAATATATGGATATGATGTATGAACCCTATAATAGAATTTGAGTATGTAATGCCAAGGTATGCATTTTGGAAAGTTTGATGTAATGTGTATATGTGTGGATGGAAAGGCCAAAATGAGAGGCATGGGGTTTGGGACCATTTGGGCAACTCACACAAGTCCTAAATGTGCTTTTAGACTTGCCCAAAAGGTGCCAAGATTAAGGGAAAACCATTTTGATCACTTTGGTACCTTATATGGAGCCAAAAATGACCATAATAGAACCCTACATCACTTTTTAGCTAAATGAGTTATTCTTGATTTGAGATTTGGCATGAAATTAGGTCTCATTAAGATTTTTTCAAGAAGCTAAAGACCATAATTTTTAGAGGTCTACAAAATATTTGAGAATTTTTCAAATTTGGCAATTTTTATGATTTTGGTCTACTGCACTATTCATTTGGTCTGAAAATGAATTTTGTCACACAAGGCTCAAATAATGTCCAATTGCCACAAAATTTTATACATCAAAACTAGACATTTATAGTGACTCGTACCAACTAGAAGCATCTCAATTGGAGGTCTAGGGAGGGAGATATGAATTTTGAACATTCTGTCCAGTATCAAGAATTTTGCCCAACCTGAGTTACTGTTCTATTAAATTCCAAGGTTTGGGTTGCTTGAGCTGGTCTAGAAATATTTTTTACCTCTAGCTAACATCCACAAATTTCCAGATTGGTATCATTTGCATGGATTGGATTTTTGTGAAATTAATTGGACATTCTCAAAATTTACTATAGAATTCTATGACAGTTCCAGAATGCAGTCTAACCTCTGGATCATTTTGGATATTAAACATCCTTTGTGATGGATATTATAATCTAAACATATTTTTAGTGTGAGGTAGACACCCGTAGATTTCCAGAATGACCAAGAATGCATGTTTTTAATTTTTCTAGAATTAGTTATGATTTTCCAAAATTTGGATAGAAAAGAGGCAAAATTGTCCGAAAATAAACCTCTATATTCTATGCTTCATTTTGGTTTTCTTGAGTTGTGAGCCACATTCTATGATGCAAATGAGTTGTATACATGTAATTAAATATAGGAAAGTATATTTTGAGCTCACACAGTCCACGTGATACCGAACAAAATTTTTATATACGACATAACGCAAAAATAATCAATATTTTATATGCTATTCCTTGTAATTTTCATGAAGTGCATGGCATGAGGCATCCTAATTACATGAGAAAGGCTAAGATATTATGGTATTACATGTTCCTTATACTCTATCTAGTCATGGGTGTAAGCCAATCATTGAAGTCCGAAAAGCTTGATACATAGGTCCATTCATCGCACTGCTTTGCCACTAAGTCTTTTTCATATTCATAATTTTTTTCATGTGTTTCAACTCAAAAGAAAAAAAAAGAAAAAAATTATCCTAGTCCTTCATATGTCATTGAGTTTGAGTTCGTGCATTTACAAAATAATATGCCTTTTATAGTGAAACTAGAGAGAGTTGTTGACTATCAAGTCAAGCAACTCAAAAGTAAGAATATATCATTGGTTAAGGTGGTTTAAAAGAGACTATACTTGGAAGACTTGCTTTGGGAGGTTGAAGAAAATATGATAAAGTCATATCTAACATTATTAATTTGAGATAATCTAAATTTTGAAGACAAAATTTTTAAAAAGAGGGAAAAAATGTAACATCTCGAATTAATAAGCTAGTTAGAATAATAAATTAAAGGAGAAGGACATGTAAGGCTAATATTTGGAATTTAAGGATTTGGTAAATATTTTATTATTTAAATAATTAAGGAAATATTAGAGATTTTACATTTAATATTTGTTTGGTAGCAAATAGAGTGATTTATTATAATAGAAATTATTGAAGATTCTTATACTAAATAATTAGTAAAGGTTGTTATTGATGAGTAAATAGTTATTGGGTGTTTTATTATTTTAGTGATCAAGAATTATTGAGATTTTATTTTGGATGATAGAAATTTAATATGTTTGGTAAGTAAGATGGGTGGGCAAAAATATTTATTAGGTTTAGATTATTATAGGAAAATAATAAAAAGCCTAATAGTTTAGTCTAATCAAAATAAAAGGATGAGAAGCCCATTAGCCACTATAATTACTATAGCCATACAATAAATAGTTAAATTAATTATCATAGTTCAATAGTAACTATTTAAGTAAGTTACTATGACTGAAGATGAATTTTAATTGGACTTAATCCCTGACCCATATACTTACCTATACTATCTTTTATTTTATTTTGTATTTATTTTTCGATTATGAAATTATGCCTCTTATGTTAGTGGTCCAAAATAAAGAAAGAGGGAGAGATAAAGAGTGATGCATCATTTTAAGAAAGGAAGTGAGAGAAAGTGACTTTAAAAGTTGAGGGATTCCATGGATGTAACACTTTGAGTTCAAATTTGGAGGGTTTGTTGGAAGGTTTAGACAAGATAAGTGAAGAGTAAATTGTTCTATTCTTAACTTTCTTATACATCAATTAGAATTTGAAATAGTTGAAGTTAGGTATTTTACGGTTGAACAATTTGAGAATTTTTGAAATTGGACGCGTACTTGGGCAATTGGAAGTATAATTCCTACTCTAGTAATTAATTTTTATGGATTTGAGTAGTGTTGGAATATTCAATTTATGGTAATTAATTTTAATGTATTCTAAGTGTTTAATAAAATGCCTAGATGAAATTAAAATTGAGCTAGATGTTGAATTAAGTTATATTTTAGATTCTATAATTATTGTTTTATATATTTAACGGATTTAAATTAGGATGGTAGTTTAATTAGATGTCTTGATATGGTTTGTTGAAATTAAAGTGTGGGATTAATGTGGTTGTGGTGTGATATTGAAGGAAAATAACTTAGGGAGACTCTTTAAAGTGGTAAGTAGATTAATTAAATTAATTTAGTTTAGTTAGGAATATTATATTGTATTAAATTGATATTATATTAATATAAATATATTTGATTTATTTATTGTAGATCATTATCTCGTAATTATTGGAAGATTGCTTGGCAGGTGTTCTCTTGGCTTCAAATCAGGGTAGCTAGTATCCATAAATATAATTCTAAATACTTTCCTATGCTTTATGAAATGAATTTTATTAAATATTGTTTTAATCCAAGAGTTTGATGGAATTTATTTGATGGAAATGAATTTGATGAGATTGCTTTAATGAGATTGAGATTGACGGAAGTGATGTTTTTGTATTTTTGAAATGTGGCATATTGCTTTTGAATGTGAAATGCTTTATATGCTAAATGAATGTCTTTAAAATGCATGCTATATACGAACCATAAGGTGAAGACCTAAGGAATGTTATTTACTTGATGATGATGATAAATAGACTTAATGCCATATAATGTATGGGTCTAAGGCCATAAATTAAAGAGATGTGGTTGATCCATGCCCGCATCTAATGATCACATTCGTTGAGATTAGGCATAACATATTTGATCTCATTTTGGTATGAGACAGATTAAGTGGATGTCTTGTAGCTCATATTGCAGTATTATTGGTTTTATGGGTATGTAAGGTTAAGAGAATTATGAAAGTTTTGCCTATTGTACCAAGGGAGTTGGTTTTTTGAAACTCTGTATTGTTTTATAAGGATTTGTAAAAATAAATGAATGTTTTGTTTTTCTTAATTGAGTTGCACAATTGTGACAATCACATAATTGATTTATAAGAAATGCATGATTCTATTTAGAGTTAACTTTTTATAAAGAGTTTTATATTTATATTTGGACATGCATGTTTTAGTATTTCACTAGCTATTAAGATTTTTATCTCATTTGCACTTTTTTGAGTTGGCATTTCCAGGATGGTGGATTGACACTAAAAAGGGAAGGTCCAAGAATAAGTATCTTAGCTGAAAATGTTTGTTAGAAGAGTTGTAGTAGAGCAGATGATATGATATAATGTAATGAAAAATTTTGATATATAGTGTTGGAGTTTATTTCGTTAGTTGGATCAAATTGGAATAAATATTGAATGTTATGAGTTTAGGGTTTAATGATAAGATGATTTTGAATATGATTTATTTAATTGGAATAATATTATTTTTATAGTTTGAATTAGGAATGATGTTTAAATTTAGTTTCCCCAATTGGATATAATCAAATTATTATTTAAATTAGTATTAGACTAATCAAGGTTTACAAATTTTACGCATAAAATATATCTCATATAGAAGTGCATCTCTCACCAAAGTACCTTGCATTAAATCGCATCTCATTGGCCAACTCTAGGAGAAAACTCCCATCTTGTTTTTCATTCATAACTCATGATAAGTATATTTTATAACTAAATTCAAACTAGCATTTAGTACAAATAATTTGAATTATGCAAGAAAACATGTTATAAGTATAAAAAAATTGATGCAAATCATACTTTCAAATTTGCTATCTACCTTAATATGTACTTGCAAGAGTGTGTTCCTCTTAGAACCATTGTTAGCTAAACTATAAAGCAACTCAAACAAGTGCTTTAGGACCCCAATCTCATATATTTATAATATTATAATATAATATTTTATATTTATAATTTGTATAATTATAAAAAATTAATTTATATTATCTTTAATAATAAGAAAAAAATCAAATCTATTTAATTGTTTTAATAAATTAAGGTTTCAAAATTTTTTAACTACCTAATAAATATTTTCATTTCTCACTCATATTAATAAGTCAACCTAGTAATTATCCTACAATCCTTTTTTCTCTCTCTCTCTCTATTTTATAATTCCATTAATATTTCTTATTTTCAACGCCCTATCAACAAATATTTATTTCTCACAACTCATATTTTCTTTCTCATTCCCAATGTTCACCTATTCCACTATAAAACAATTTTTTTAATCTATTTTATCCCATTTTATATAACAACTTTCGTGGGTGTTTCACAACTTATATTCAAATTAGATCAGATTGGAGAACAGATAGTGGAAATGAATTGTTACTGCTCCATTCCTTAAAACATTGAGGTCATTAGATGATGAAATTTGACAAAAACATTGCCTTCCTTAAAACATAATAATAACTCTGGTGGTTTTGGATTTACTCTCAGAATTAAAAATTCTAAGAAAAATTGGACAAATTGAACATAATATTCCAATTGACCTACTCAATCATATAAAGAGACTTGGTTCTTTTCCAAATGCATATATTACTTACAAAATAATATTAACTATCCCTATAACAGTTGCTTTAGCCTAAAGAAGTTTTTCAAAATTAAAATTAATAAAATTTTACTTAAGATCAACAATGGCTTAAGAAAGATTAAATGGATTAACTATAGGATCAATTGAAAAGGAAATGTTTAAAGAAATTGATTATAAAAATTTAATTAATAACATTTTATCTCAAAAAGCTAGAAAAATAAATTTTAAATAATAAAGTTCATTAATTTAATTAATTAAATAAAAAACTAAAGCTTAAAAAGAGTGTGAGACAAAAAGTAAAAGTGTATATAGGGTTCACTTCTTCTTTTCTCTTTCACTCCCTCTTTTCTTTCTTTTTTTTCTAAACTCTACAATAATTTTAATAAAAACTTATATAGCATCCAAACTCTTAGGCTATGAAATATGCTAAGCTGCCCTTGTCAATAAACCTTTTTTCTTCTCCCAAAATAATTTTAGTCTTTATCAATAGCTATTCTTGCTCTACAACCAAATTAACAAACTAAATGCAAAAGAATCATCTCAATGAAGGAATTACTATGTCATCTAACTTAAGAAAGAGCATATGCAACAAGTTTTCTC
The DNA here is from genome assembly GCA_026724425.1 of Erythrophleum ivorense. NCBI lineage: Eukaryota > Viridiplantae > Streptophyta > Magnoliopsida > Fabales > Fabaceae > Erythrophleum > Erythrophleum ivorense. The sequence continues at coordinate 614,748 of JAIUCV010000380.1, read as the reverse complement.
CTAAGAATTGCAAGCTTCCTCTCTCCCTACCTCACTTCTCTCTTTGCCCACCATTTGAAAGGAAGAAGATGAAATGTGTGTCTGGGTTTATGTTGGCCAAATATGGAAGGAGCAAAGTGAGAAAGCTTACCTCTTTCTTCTTCCTCCTCCAAGAGTGGCCAAGCTTCCTCCCTCTCCTTCAATCCTCTTATTGAATTACACTCTCTCTTTCTTTCTCTCTCTATTCTTGGTTAGGCCAAGCATGAAGAAGAAGGAAGATGATGGTAGTATTAGATGATTAATTGACTAAGCGAGAGGAAGATTGTAGTGGTAGTAGATAGAAATATTATGAGTAGTAGTAGTAATAGTAGTAGTAGTAGTAGTAGTAATAATAATAATAATAACAATGTAGAAAGTGACTTCCATGATAAGATGATAGACGATGATAATAAAGTAGGCAATGTTATGAGACTTCATCAATTAAAAATGTAAGTGGAAGTTAGTAGGAGAAATCACTATTTTAGTAAGAATGTTTGGTTACCCATTTGCTAGCCCATTTCATTTTCTCCCAATCCAATTTCTTTTTTTTTTTTTGCCTATAATTTATATTGATGCCATAATTCCAACTCTTCTATACACATGAATTAGAAAGCCAAATAGATGGCTACTATTTATGTAATACTATAATTATAGAACACATCTCATATAAATTCTAGGCTTTCTTCCATGAGCAACACAAGAAGAAGAAGGAAAACCATTAAAAATAATCAATTTAACTGCGTTACGTCATGCATAAATCTTTTATTCAGTATCTCGTGGATTATCTGAATTTATTCATCTCATTCTTATATTTAATTATATAAATACAACTCAAATTCATCTCAAGAAGTGGCCTAGAACTCGTGCAAACGGATACTATACATGAAAATCAATGATACAGCCTCAAACAGAGTTTCCAGATTCTGACATAAATTTTGAAAAATCATAACTAATTCTAAAAAAATTGAAATGAAGCATACTTTACCTTTCTAGAAAGATACAGATGTCTACTTTATTCTAAAAATAATTCTAGGCAATAATAGAGACGTCTAGTCATCAAAAATTGATGGAACACTACCAAAGGTCTCCTATCGCTACTAGTATTGTCCTCCAACTTCAAAAATTCATATCTCATTGCTCAAATGTACAATTGGGGTGATCTTAGTGGTCATGTAAAGATTATTATTTCTAGTTTATTATTGTAAAGGTTCATGAGCATTGGACACCATTTGGCACTCGAATGACATAACCCAAGAAATTAACAATATGAATAGTGTTTGCATCATAACAACAGAAAAATGCCAACTTTGAAAAGTCATAATTAATTTCACAACGCTCCAAATAATCTGGTCTTTGGCTTCCAAAAATCTCTAGATGAAATCTATATGAATGCCAAATTTCATAGGCAAATTCATTAATTTGGTCAGATTTTGACGTTGGATTACAAAATGATCCATTTTGTGTCTCGTAAGGGGTCCAAGTGGTCCACTTTAGTTTCTAAAGCAACCATGGCCACTTGAGCACATGAGAAAGTACCAAAATGGTCTACTAAACTTGTCTCAAAGGTGAACAAACCCAAAAATTTAAAAATCACTCTTTCACCCCATGCCATACACAAGAATGCATACACTTTATGTTGCCATCTAATGTCTAAAAACTACAATATCATTCATTTGACATTAAGTTCCATACATACATCAAATATATGAATATTTACATGTTTTCAAATGATTATACAACATTTCCACTCTAGGATTACATCATATGCCATTTATATGGCTACAAAATAAACATAACAACAAATCTTTATCAAACTCTCATCTTTCAACTTGATGGCTTCCGTTATCTTGCTCATTTAGTCCACCTAGCATATTAAGACATTGGAGAGGAGAGAATGAGATTTAAATAATTCCAATAACTCATCTCCCTTTTAATCATACATAAAGAATGCAATTCAAGTCTTAAAAATGCATGCATGAGCATAATGGAAAGTATATCATTCAAGAAGCATTCTTAGCATTTGAACAAGTCATACAAAACATACATAGGCTTGCCAAGTAAGTGGATTAGCCTCACCCATTCTCCTCAAGGTTATTGGACTTGCCTCACCCTTTTTTTTTAAAGGGCTTGAATTAAGTCTTACTCTTGAGAGACTCTAGACTTTTTCTCAACTATTTTTGAGGGTTCTTGGCTCATCCTTACCATGGCTAGTTAGTTTTTGACTTCACCATACTCATGTAAATCAAAGCAAATACACAAAATGTCATTTGAATGCATAAAGCCACATCATGGTGCCATGGCATATGAATACATACTAGAATACTTTTTCATAGCTTAAAACACATATACACACATTCAAAGACAAGACAAACATTTATCCATGCATGAGAGAAAGTAGATAGAGCTACCTTTGCCACACAAGCACACTTTCTTTCTTGGAAATGCACTCCCTTCCTTGACCACACACTCACAATGATGAGAGGCTTGTTTCCTTTGGCCTAGACATAATATATGAAAGCCAATTAAGCTCTTGAAATTACTTCTAAGGCTACACATCTTCTTTAAACACTAACTTAGTCTAATTGCTCTTTTATGGTTTCAAAATGCACCTAATGAAGCAACATCCATAATTTGAGTTGTAACACCATAATAACCTATCTCCAATTCATCTCCCTCTAGGCTTGATTCCATATGATTTCCTAGGAAAATGACCGAAACCGTGGTATTTTACTACCTTAAGTCGGAGTTAAACTGGTCATATTTTGCCCCGTGGGTCCCGTGAACCCATCATTCACATCCTCTACTCAATTACCATTTATAAGACTTGTACATAGCCTCAAACAACTCATAAACCACGGATATGAAGCCAAAAATCAAGAAAATGCAATTTCTCAAATGAGCCCAAAAGTCATATTTTTGGCTCTGATTTTGGAAAATCATAATTAATTCTAGAAAAATGGGAATCAAGCAAATCATAGCTCTCTAGAAATATTTGGATGTTAACTTCATACTAAAAATAACTCCTAACCACAATCTCAGCGTTTGGACCATCTTTGACATCGAAAAAGAGTCAGATGTCCGGCTATCCCTGATACTAGTGCAGCTCACTGTCATGAACTTTGAAAATTCGTAATTAATTCCAAAAAAATCCAATTTGGGCAAACTATACCAATTTGGAAAGCTACAGATGTTACTAGAGGAAAAAAAAAAGTCTAGATCAATTCAAGAGCTCTTGAACCTCGAAAACTGATGGAACAGTAACAAAGGTCAGAAAGCTTCCCTGATGTTGATATAGAACTTCAGCAAGTCGTTTCTCTCTCTACAGACCTCTAATTGAGGTGCTTCTAGTTGGTATAGGTCACTGTAGATATCTAGTTTATGCTCATAAAATTTCATGACAATTGGACACCATTTAGTCCATGAATGACATTGATTCATTTTCAGACTAGTTGCACCATATCATGACCAAAACCATTAAAATTTCCAAACTTCAACAATTCACCAAATATTCCCTAGACCTCCAAATATTACCCACTTTAGCTTCTAAAGAAGCTCTCAATAGACTCTAAAGGCATGCCAAATTTCATATCAAGAAGAGCTCATCCAGTCATACTTTGACAGAGCTCACAAAATTGGTAGTTTTGGCACCCACAATGGTTCATATTGGGTCCAAATGGCCTCCCACATGCTCTAGCATCTCTTGGGCAAGTTTGAAAGTAAAAACATAGCATATATGAATAGCCTAAATGATCCTAGTCATCATATATTTCAAAATCACTATGCTACGGAACAAAATGCACTATCACATGTAAGCCACAAAAGGGCCAAATTCTGCATTCTCATTACTTTGGCTCTTTACATAGTTTATACATCATTTATACATATGTTTACATTTGTTCATATATATACATCTCAAAAATAATAGGTGCATATTCATTCTGGCACCTCTTTACAACAAAAGAACTACACTTTTCTCTAAGCATTCTCAACTAGACTCCTTGGTGTGCACTTGCTTCTCCTTGAGCTCTACCTAAGATGTTAAGATGGGAGAGGGAGGGGGTGAGATTCAGGGAATCTCAATAGCTCATACTCATTCAAGAAGCAATCAAGATATATAAACCAGTCAAAGCATGCAACCAAGTCACAATGACACAACATATGTGTTTCATGCCATGAATATCATATCAATGCCAAGAATAGGCTCTAGGGACTTTCGGTCTAGCCTCACCCGAGCTTTGGGACTTTTGGATTGGCCTCACCCTTGGTTTAGGGACTTTTGGCTCCACCTCACCCGTCTCAAGGGACTTTCGGCACCACCTCACCAGAGCAATTTCCACAATTCATATCATGAACATATTGGTACCAATGCATCAAGGCAACATCAATGGCATATCTCATCATACAAGCACATACACAAGCATACAATGACTATTACACATCCAAGAATGCAACAAGAAGAGTAGAGAGCTACCTTATCGGCTAACACAAGCCTTCCCTTTCAATTCCTCTTCTCCCTTCTTGATTTCACACTCACAACTAGATAGAGTTGCTTCCTTTGAGTCTAAGCACAACAAAGAGCATGGGATTATTCTCTCATAACTCAAATAAACTCTCACAAAGCTAAATGGACTCTTTATCGAAGCAAACCCCTACTACTCATGTAAAAAAAACTAGGGATTCTCTCTCTAGAATTCCACTCACTCTCTTTCCTCTCTCAAGCTCTCAAAAAGGAAAGCAAAGAAGAAGAAATGAAGCTACATGAGCTCTACCCTTCCTAAAGAGTGGTTTTCCACTTGCTCTCTTCTGAACCAAACCCAAATCAACTACTAAACCATAGAAAGAGAGGGCAAAGAGAGAAGAATAACATGCTAGGAAGAAAAGCTATGGAAATCTCAAGATTTCTTACCTCTTTGCTTGTTCTCCTTCCTTCTCTAGGTCTCTCTCTCTCTCCACAGCCCTTTTCTCTCTCTTAGTCAAAGCTTAGGTCGGTTTACAGAGAAAAGAAGAGTTTGGAAGTTTTAAAAGGTCAAAATCTCTCTTTTTATGCTTTTTCGGACTAACCCTCGCTATAGCGAGCCATAACCCTCGCTACGGCGAGCTCATGTCAGTTCCAGACCTCTGCCTTCGTTATAGAGTATGCTACGGCGAGCAACGCCCTGATTTTTGTATGGGATACCCATACTCGCTATAGCTAAAAGCATTTTCGCTATAGCGTGAAGGCACTCTCGCTATAACTAGACTATTTCTCGCTATAGCGAACAGGTACATTCACTATAGTTAGGCTATAGCTAGCAGACTTAGAAAATTTTCAACCTTAAAAAATTTTCAACTTTTCTTTTCTTTTCTTTTTCCCAGTTGTTACCTGAGTTCTTGGCTCCATTCTTTCCTTTCATTTATGATTCTTGACTCCTTTTAAGCCTCTTGGAGTCATCACACAATTAAAACAAGGAGCCTAATTAGGTATTGCTTCTTTAGGCCATAATATAAAACCTAGACTACCAATTCATTCCCTAGGTCTCCTAAATTTTTTTCAAGGCTTCCCCTTATCTTCATCCATCATATATGACTCAAAAATAAGCTTAGAAAATTTTAAAACTACCCCTAGGTGCCTTGACTACCAATTCATTCCCTAGGCCGAGGCATGCTCCCTTCTTAGCACCTTTGGAGTTTTCTTTGTTTTCTTGATGGAAGATGCATGGGAGGAGCCTTCCAGGGATCTTAGGAGCTCATCCAAACATTTATTTAGGCCTAGGAATTATTGTATCAAATCAGAATTTACAAGGGACACTTGAAACCCTAACTTTTCTATCTTGAAATCTAATGATTCTTAGTTAATTTCCTTTGTATATTCTTATTCTCCACATTTAAATTCCTAAGATTCATCCTTGGTTTGTTAGAAACTTAACCCCTTAAGGCTAGCCTTACTAGGTTGAACAACCCACAAGAGGAGGAAGGAGGAAGATTAAGTATGGAGATGACAAAATACCTTGATTTCCTTGATTTCTCTTACTTGTTTTTCCACCTTTCTTGGCTTCCTCACCTTTAATCCAAAATTTCTCCTCTGTTCTGCCCTTAAAAAATATCCAAGAACTTCAACAAAATCATAGGAAAGAAGGGAAGATGGAGGAGAAAGAGTTTGCCAAAAAGAAAGCATAAAAATCCATGAAAAATCATACATTTTCCTTGCTTTTTCTTCTTCCTTCATTCTCCTTCTTATGCGCTTCAATCCCTTTCTCTCTTCTCTGGTTTAAGGCAGAAACAAAATGAGCTAAATGAAGGAGGAGGTAGGGCGTGTTCTTATATATAGGTGGTTTAAGAAATAATTTGCAAAAATTGCAATTTTGTCCCTTCGTCTTGACATTTTCATTTATGATTCATTTTAGCTCCTTTTTTAGAATTGTCTATTCCATCATGAAATTCAGGTCCTCAACTTAATAAAATGGCTTTTTGAATCACTGAAATTGGAACTAAAACTTCTTGAACGAATCAGTCAAAGTTTAGGTTAGCTGATGTTGAAAAACGTACACCGGAGGGGTTTTAACTATCCTAGGACTTCCTATGGTTTTCAAAGCCTCTAAGAACCCCGGAGAACTCAATTTTTTCATTTAAAAAAACCCTCCTATGAGAATTCTAAAATTTACCCAAAATTACAAAAATTCCATTACGTTTCGTTAAAATTTGTTTCTTTATTCTAGCTCTATTTTTCTTTCTCTCTGAGCCTAGAATTCTCATATTTAGGATTCTAGAATGCTATATAAATTTTTTGGGACCTAAACTAATTCATTTCGAGGGACTTACTTTGAAAACGTATCCATTTTCATCGTTTGATAAAAATTGGACATTACAATTTACACGTACACCACAACTACATAAAAACTGGAAGCCAAATAAGTCAATTTGATTCATCCTATGATCAATCCTTCCATCATTCTCCTCTTTAAAGTTTTCCATTTCTTCACATGCGCCTACCCTCTTTTATAACATAATAGAAACAACAACCTATACATGCATAAAAGTGAACTAAACTTGAGCATGTGTGTTACTTGTAAAAGTTGGTAGGGAAGGCTAGTATCTAAATGTTACATACTGCACTTTTCCAAGAAGAAAATTTAATAACCTGGAGAAGTAAGAAAGAAGACATGAAAATCAAATGGGAGGCATTAATGAAACTGTATTGTGATATTGCACTCCAACTTGAGGAGGGAGTGATGGAATCTCGGAATTCAAATCCCATCATCTTGGAGATTTGAATATGGATGTCCTGTAATTATGAGTGAAATAAGAGTGAAATGCATAGTATTTTTCCTCAACCAACCATGGCATCGTCAATCTCCTCCCATGGTTTAGAATTGATGGCACCATTGCATCCCTTCCTTATGTTGTTGGCAAATGCCATTGACACTGATAACCCAAGTTTAGCCATTCTTGGAGCTCTCCAATCTGTCTATTTCAAAAAAGGTAAATAGATAAAGGTTTAAGTTCTTTCCCTGTTAATTTTAACTTTTTTTCCAAAATGTAAGAATCAATTAGCCTGAGAAATTCGAATCTTCTAATCCTTTGAAAAATCCAATGTGATCAAACAACACTGTGAATGGGTTAGAATTTCCTTTGGCCTTAGAGCACTTGATTGGATTCAAAACACACATGAATACCTCTTTGATTTTAATCAACTCCAGGTATTTCATAAGTCTCTACCACTTTTCAAGGATAATCGAACTATTCTGGAATTACTTATTGGAAAGGAGTGGGCAATTTTTTGAACTACATCTTGGATTGGATTGCTAATGTCCACCACTACCAGCATCTAGTTAGATTGCTTCTTGATTATTATTGATACCTTAATTGCATAGCATAATTCCTCTTTTAAAAGCAATACTGACATCCCTGGTATAATGTTTAGTTTCCAGACTATCTCTTCTTATCATTATAGGCATAATTCGCTCACTATTTTTTCTCTTACTGGTGATGCTATATGCTGCTCAAATTGCAGCCTTATAGCCAATGACTAGGACCCTGAACTAACTAGGGATTCGGACTATCACACTAGATTCTTATTAGTACTTCTAGGAAATGGACTAATTGTTCATATCACTTTTCAAGAAACTTTTTAGCCATTGCATTGCATACATTGCTTCAAAAAACTCTCAATCTATATTTTAAGATGCTAGATATATCTCTATTTTGCAACTTTTGTGACACTTCACCAAAGTTGCATCTTTCCATTGCATGTTCAACTTACAACTAGAAACATGCTTTTGTGCATTCCATAGGGAATACGCCTTACTTCAGCATTTTATCTTGCACAAAATGAGAATTCTATTTTATAAGAAAGTTACATACATCAACTTAAACCTATAAACTACACCAAGATATATCCTGTTGAAATTAAAACTGAAAGCTAGAAACCTAAATGACCCAAGATTAATAAAACCTAAAAGGTTGGAAACTGAAGCAACAAATGGCAAATATCTTGCCAAGATTGTAAAGCTAATAGTGACACCTTGAGAACAACAACAAATTCAATGGATAACTTTGAGGATTCATAGTAATTCTTGATGAAAAAGAAAGCATAAAGCATGCCTAATTGCTTGAAACAACACCTTTATCTTACTTTGATGATATTGATTAATCTAGACCCATTATCTAAATATGGTGTGACCAAACCAAGCAGAAATCAAAACCTAATATTTGGTCTGTTAAGTTTTTCATTTGGCAACCCAAAATATAACTTGCCAATTATGAGTACAATACCTTCCATCCTATGTAAGAATATAAAAATCTCATAATCATTGACCAGACTATTGAGGTGCTACATGACAATATTGCCAACTAAGTTGATAAATCAAATGCAAAATTATAATTTCAATTTCTATTCATACATGCTCTCCATAGAAAATGATTTTTTTAACTAATAGTCAAGAAATGAACCCACTAATTTGAAGCTAGTTTCACATGCATAACTATAGAATTAAAGGAAAGGGAATATGGTAAATAGAATTACTCACAGTTGTCGAACCGACCAAGATTAAAAATAATTCAATGATTTGCAGTAGAGTGTCTACTAGGTCATCTTCCAAGGAGCTTTTGACTAAATCAATTACATTAAGAATTTGTAGAAATAGAATTAAATTAAATGGGGTTTGTATATGAAATTAAAGGAATAAACAAAAAGTGAAAATTAGTTATTGAAAAGTAAGCAATTTATGAAAAAGTAATCAATCCCATAATCCTTCCCTTGTTGTGTTCCCTTCCTTGTCATCTAAAAGTTCTTTGGTTTGATTTTAATCCCCCTGGTTATTAGTGACTAATATCTCTAAACTATTGCCTAAGATTTTGATCGTTTCATATCATTAATCATAAGGCAACTATACTTAATTTAACAACACAAAACAATCCTTATTCACATATGACCAAGATACACACACAGAGACCTTAGTGTGGTAATAGAATGAATTTATTGATCAATCAACCCATTAAATCACACTTAACTCTTAGATAACATAAGCAAATCAATAATCATGCAACCCAAATCACCTAATCAGCATAATAAAGATTAATATGAAAAAAGAGAGAAACAGAAACAAAAATTCATTCTGAAATTAAAATCAAACCAATCTATAACATCAGAATGGAGACTCCAATTTCATATCAGGTTTAAGTTTGGCTTGGTTACAAAAGAAAATTAGAAATCCATGGATGATTTGAAAACACTACAGAGAAGGATGAATATTCCTGGAGGTGGCTCCCTCTATATCATGTCCCAAGGAATGTTTTTTTTTTTAACTAAAGATGACCTAAAGGGGAATAATCCTAAATGTCAGACGAGTCTTTCCAACATCAGAGGGTCCAAAATGTTAAAAATATATATTTATTTTGAAATAAAATAACCCAATGTCCTTAGCCTAATTATGAAATTTCCAATCCAATCTATTGATTCATCTTATTTGCAAAACAAAAAATACAAATAATTGGGTCTTTGTTGATCAAAATATAATAATAATACAATTAAACACATTAATCCCAATTGGACCCAATTAATATAAAATGAACATAAATTAGTCTCCATGAATTATTATAAAACTAAATATGAAGAGTATAAAATGTACAAATACTCGAATTATCAAATTCTCCCACACTTAGCTTTTTGCACTCCTTGGCAAAACACAAAAATCAAAGATAAAAACAAAAAAAATGAAAGTTGCAAGGTCAAAGACAATTTCAAGCTCTATAGAATCTTAACAATAAAAAGCAATCTTTCTTGCTATCCAGAAAAAAAAAAAAAAGTAGCATAGCAATTTCATTTAACAAAAATGAATCAAAGTGGCAGGCCCTCACTGGACATGTGTACACTTTCGATTCTCTCAAGTGTTTAGGGTAAGTAGTGTTTCACTCAATTTCAACCTATTACAACTTCACTACCATAAGTTTGTTTATGTTCTCAATCTCTACTAACTATGTTAGATGCAAAACACAAATCAAAAGGAATTATGTTCAAGGTTGTAATGGGGCTAAGGTAAAGGCAATGGTGAAAATATGAAAAAATGGGCAAACACCTTAAGAATCAAAAGAGCATTGATCAACAAACATAATAGAACAACTATAAAATGGTGCATCTTACTTAGGCATTTACTTTTCATGAAGCAAACACAGAGATATATTTGTTCTCATTTCTTTTCCTTTCACTTCCTTTTTTCTTTCATGGATTGAGTGTGTTTTATGCTACATCTCAACCATTTTTTATTCATAATCTTTCTTTTTTTTTTTTTCTTTTTTCCAACAACCTAACTTGATGCACTAACATTTGTTTCTTTCCTAATCAAATGCAATGCTCTCCAATTCCTAAGGTAGGGTAAGGTATATTTTTAGATTTAGGTTGTAATGGATTACAATTTCAAGAACAAGGGTAAAAGGCTCAAAAGCGTTAGATAATGGATAGTATGTATGGGTTGGCTATTTAGCTAGATGGCTAACAAAGAAAAGAATGCCTTAATCATCTTTATGCATACCTGTGCAATTGTAATCTCAATCAAGAATCAAGACAAGTTCTAAAGTAAAAATCATAATAGGTGAATACTCACACAAAAAAGAAACAACATAAGGCTCAAAATCCTTACAGGTCCAAGATTACCACAATTAATCTATTAAAACTAAACTCATTGCAATTTACTTGAATTCAAGAAAGCAAGATTGACTCCTAATCATGTTGAAATACTTTCAAGCCTAGATTGCTTTAACTTGCAACTTTGAAACCAAAAAAAAAAGCCAAAAGAAATTAAAAATGCAAGACAAAAAAAAGAAAACAGCAAAAACAACAAAAGAAAAAACCACACCAAATAACAAGAGTAAATCCTCCCCTTCCCCGCACTGAAATTTTACATTGTCTTCAATGTAAACAACAATCTAATCCATCTATCAAATATAGGACGTGAAAATAAAAAGGAAGGGAAAGAAGTACAATTGGGTGAGTCAGGTGTATCAAGCACTACAGAGATGCAATTCCTCCACTATAATCCCTTATAAAAATGTTTCAGCCTTTGCCCATTCATTGTGAAGCGCTTATTGGTTGACTTATTCATAATTTCAATTACACTATAAGGAAAAATATGAGTAATCGCAAATGGACCAATCCATCTAGAATATAACTTACCAGACATTAGTTTGAGGTGGGAATTATAGAGGAGGACTTTTTCAACAACATAGAACTTCTTCCTTTCAACCATCTTATCATGTATAGCCTTGGCCTTCTCTTTATATATTCTAGAGTTCTCATAGACTTCCAATATGATTTCTTTAAGCTCTTGAAGTTGTAGTTTTCTTTAAGAACTAGCTTGAGAGATATCCAAGTTACACTTTTTCACTACTCAATATGCCCTAAGTTCAAACTCCACCGACAAATGAAATGCTTTACCAAATATCAACTTATAAGGTAACATGCCTATAGGGTTTTGTAAGTGGTATGATAAGCCTATAATGCATCCTTCAATTTTTTCTTTTGGGCTGAATCATCTTCTCCATAATTTACTATATTTCTCTGTTTGAGACCTCAGTTATCCATTTGTTTATGGATGGTAAGGAGTTGTTATTTTATACATCACACCATACTTATGGAGTAGGACCTGCATGTTTTTATTACGAATTGAGATCCTTGATCACTGATAATTGCTCTAAGAATGCCAAATTTGCAAAAAATGTGAGATCTAATAAAATCTACAACAATAGAAGAATCATCAATGTTGGTGGCTTTGGCCTCCACCTACTTTGAAACATAATCAATAGTAAGAAGAATATACACAAAATCAAAAGAAACAAGAAGTGGGCCTATGAAATCAATACCCCAAATAGCAAATATTTCACTAAACAATAATGGTTGTTGAGACATTTCATTTCTATGAGAAATGTTACCTGTTTGTTGGCATTATTCACAATTTTTACAATATTCATATGCATCCCTAAATAAAGTAGGCTAATATAATCCAAAATCCAAAACTTTTCTCACAGTATGCTGAGGACCAAAATGATCACCACATGCAAGTGTATCACAAAAATGCAAAATGGATGTGAACTCGTGGTCAGAACATATCTTCTAATAACTTGATCACTACACATTCACCATAAGTAAGGATCATCTTAAATATAGTATTTTGCCTCACTTTTAAGCTTACTAATATGGTGCTTTTTAAAACATGTAAGTAGTTCAAATGCAACTAGAAAATTTAGCATATATGCATACCAAGGATCTTTACCATGCAATTGATAAAGCTGCTTATCTAGTAAACTATCCTAATAGCTTAAGACTCTAAAGAATAAGGAATTCTGCTCAGATGGTCAACTACTAAATTTTTTGCTCTACTTTTATCTCTAATTTCAATGCCAAACTCCTATAAATAACAACATCCATCGAATGAGTCTAAGCTTTACATTAGACTTCTTGAGGAGAAACTTTAAAATTGCATGATTAGAATAAATAATTACTTTAGAACCAAGATGATAAGAGAAAAACAATCACTTTAGAACCAAGAGGATAAGAGAAAAATTTATCTAAAGAAAAAATAACAACTAAAAGCTCCTTTTCAGTGGTGGTATAATTAGTTTAAGCCTCATCTAGGGTGCGAGATGCATAGGGTATGACTTCAGATTTCTTGTCCACCCGTTAAGAAAAAATTGGACTTACTGCAAAATTTGATGCATCACACATAAGCTTAAAAGGAAACTTTTAATTGGATAGCTGGATGATTGGTGGAGTAGTGAGTCTGTTCTTCAACTCATCAAATGCTCTCTTGCATTGCTCATCAAAATAAAAATCTACATTTTTTTAAAGAAGTCTAGATAGTGAAAAAGCAATCTTGCTAAAGTCTTTGATGAACTGCTTATAAAAACCTGCATGGCTAAGAAAAACGCACTTCTCGTATACAAGTAGAGTAAGGTAAAGAGGCAATAATATCAACTTTAGCCCTATCTACTTCAATACCATTTTTGGAAACTACATGCCCTAAAACAATGCCTTGCTCCACCATAAAATGACATTTCTTAAAATTAGGAACCAAATTTTTTTCAATGTATCTCTCTAAAGCTCTACCTAAGTTCATTAAACAGTCATCAAAGGAAGTTCCATAAACAGTAAAATCATCCATGAATACTTTATGCAATGTTCAAGAAAATCACAAAAATTGCTTACCATACATCGCTGAAAGGTGCTTGGAGCATTGAAAAGTGTGAAAGGCATCATCTTATAAGCAAAGGTACTAAATGAGCAAGTAAAAGTAGTCTTCTGCTGGCCTTCTGGTGTTATGTGAATATGAAAATAACCAGAAAAACTATTTAAAAAATAGTAATGAGATTTTCCTACCAATCTCTCTAACATTTAGTTTATGAAGGGAAGAGGAAAATGGTCCTTTCTGGTAGCTTGGTTAAGTTTTCTATAATTAATGCAAACTTTCTAGCTATTCTGCATTCTCATGGGAATGTGCTCATTTTTCTCATTAAGCACCACAATGATACTAGTCTTCTTGGGAACTACCTACATTGGACTCACCCACTTGTTGTCAAATATGGGATAAATGATTCCAACAAAAAGTAATTTACTTACCTTGTTCTTGACCACATCTAGAATTAAAGGGTTAAGTCATCTTGGGGTTGCTTCATTGGTTTTGTTTCTTCATCTAATACAATATGATACATATATATGGAAGGACTAATCCCTAAAATGTCTACAAGTGTCTAACTTATTGCCTTTTTCTTCTCCTTTAACAGTTCCAACAATCTCGTTTCTTGGTCAGGTTAAAGGTTCTTTGTTATTATCACTAGTAAGTTCTCATCTTTTTCCAAGAAAGCATATTTGAGATTGTCAGGTAAAGGCTTGAGCTTAAGTGTGAGTGTTTGCTCTATGGAAGGAACTAATCTATTTGGAATTGAGTCTACAATGCCATTTACTTGTTCATTATTCTCAACAAAGAAGTGGCATCCCATGAAATCAAATGAGAACCAAAATCAGAGTTAGATAGAATAACAGTGACAAAACCAGTTTCATCAGTAATTATAGAATCAGAATCAGTGGAATTCAAATATGCATCAATTTCAAAACATGCAACACATCTATTCAATCTATCACAATATTTTGAACATTGAATAGCATCTATAAACTTAGCAATATCAGGTAGCTCAGAAACCATATCATCATAAATATCAACAACTAAAAAGTCTATCATATTCACATGCATAATAGAATGTTTT